>CM035426.1:18294663-18307163 GCA_020310875.1 Ceratopteris richardii | reverse complement strand
TTGGAAGCTCAAGGAGTCTCCTAACCATATCTGAAGAGAAAAGAGGGCAGGTGTGAAGCAGGTCTAGCAGCACCAACTTGATCTTCTGATTGTACCCAGCCATCACATCCAACAGTGGTATCAGAGCAAACAAGGTAATTATGGGTGATGGTTTCCCTTCCTTCATTGACAAATTGGATAGAAATAACTATCAGGCTTGGTCATTGAGAATGAAGACCTATCTACAAGGGAGAAGCTTGTATGGATACATATCAGGAGATGAGGAGTTGCCCTCATTCAAAACCAGAGGCCTACCTACAAAGGATGAACATGAGAGGCTCAACCAATGGTGTGCTAAAGATGCTTTGGCAAGGTCATATCTTCTAAACTCTATCTCTGATTTCCTTCTACCTCATGTAAGGAACTGTAAGACTTCCCAAGAGACTTGGGAAACCTTGTCAACATATTTTTCATCAAGCACAAGGGCCAGAAAGAATCAGCTATGGATTGAGTTTACAACTCTCAGGAAGCAATCAAAACAATGTGTCTCAGATTTTGTCACCAAAGTCAAAGACATTGCAGATCAACTTGCAAGTGTTGGAGAAGAGATTGAGGAAGAGCAAATAGTCAGACAAGTGATCAATGGACTAAAGGCAGATGACAAGTGGGAGAGCTTTACCACTGCAATGGACTTATGCATGGACATCCAAGCACCTGATCTAACAACTCTGATTGGACAACTCTTTACACATGAAGCAAAGATCACAAAGAATGGAGAGCAATCAAAAGGTAACAATCCCTCTGCCCTATATACAGATAAGAAGTCTAAAGATAAGGGTAAAAGTAAGAAGGTTGATGAAGAAGGTTCTACCTCCCAAGCAAACTATGCAGGGAGAGGTAGATCATCTAGAGATAGGGGCAGAGGAGGTAAGTCAGGTAGGGGGAGACCCTATAACCAATTTCCATGCAATATTTGTGGCTTGTCTAACCATACTACAGATGAATGCTACAAGAACTACAAGAACCAAAGAGGAAGAGGTCACCAAAGAGGAGGATACTCCCAAGGCAGAGGCAGATTCAATCAATCTCAAGGCTACCATGGCTACAACAATAATTACAACAACAATAGCTACAATCACAATGGCAATTATCAAGGTGGATACAGGAACAGGAAGGATTACAACAATTATGCAGAGGATCAAGATGATTCCTTGTTGATTATGAACATGACATCTAAACTAGGTATCAATGATGATCATTTGTTCTATATTGATTCAGGTTGCTCTAACCATGTAGCTGGGAATGTTGCCTTACTCTCTGATTTGGAAGAACCTAAAGGAAAGCACCAAGTGCAGACAGGTGATGACACCAAACATTCAGTGGTTAATTAGGCAATGTCAAAACAAGTGATGGTAATCAGAATTTACTAAGCAGAGTATTGTATGTTCCAACAATCACCAAGAATCTGATGAGTGTAGGTCAGATTGTTGAAAAAGGTCTACAGGTCAGGTTCACTCAACATGGTGCATATGTGGAGGATCCAAGACATGGATTCAGAAGGATAGCCAAGGGAGAGAAATCAGGTAGATTATTTACCTTTGAACTTGAGGATACTAAGAATATTGCCTTGTACAACTATAAGGACCAAACCCTATCAGAATTGGAGATGTGGCACAAGAGATTGGGTCACATTGGAGAGAGGACCATAAAGCAAATGAGTAGAGATCAATGTGTGCTTGGGATACCTAATGTATCCAAGCAACACATGATATACAAGTGTGGGGCTTGTCAGTTTGGTAAGTCACACAGATTGCCATACACCAAGAAAGGATTTATGCATGAAGATTACTTGGAATTGGTGCATACAGATGTTTGGGGACCAAGCAAGGAGCCATCCATATCTGGATCAAGGTACTATGTGTCCTTTATAGATGATTATAGCAGATGGACTATCTTGTACTTCATGAAACATAAAGATGAAGTATTTAATTGTTTCAAAAGGTATCTTGCATTAGTTGAGAATCAAACAGGTAGACATTTGAAGAGGCTAAGGTCAGATGGTGGTGGAGAATACTTCTCCAATGACTTTGAAGATTTTTTGCAGGAAAGAGGCATCAAGAGGGAGATTACCACAAGGTACTCACCTGAACAAAATGGGGTAGCTGAAAGGAGGAATAGAATCATTGTGGAGACAGCTAGGTCTATGCTTAATGAGAAAAAACTACCAAATTATCTTTGGGCAGAGAGTGTATCTACTGCCACATATTTAATTAACAGGTTGCCATCAAAGACACTTGATGGAATGACACCCTATGAGGCTTGGCATGGTAAGAGACCATCTCTGGATCATTGCAAGATCTTTGGGTGTGTTGCATATGTACATATTCCCTCACAGGTAAGGGGAAAGCTAGACCCTAAGGCTGAAAAGTGTATCTTTATTGGTTATGATTTGAATCAGAAAGGATACAGGTTTTATAATCCCTCAAACAAAGGCTTCAAGGTAAGCAGAGATGTCATCTTTGATGAAAATGATTCATGGTATGAAAATGAGTGCAGGAAAGTTAACCTACCTTATGATATGGAAGAAGACTTTCCAAAGCTCATCAGGCAAGAACCTACACAGAAAGAGGACACAAGCTCAGATGATGAAGACACCATCAACATTGAAGAATTTAAAGCTTGGAAATCCAAAGGGAAGATGAAGATGAAACAACTTGAAGATAATCCAGAATCCTCAACTCAAGCTATGAGGAGATCTCAAAGAGAAAAGAAGAAACCAATTAGGTATGGGTATGATACTTCACTTGTAACCAAGCACTCTGTATATCTTGCAAAGGATATCTTGAATGAAGAACCAGGTACATTTGAAGAAGCAATTACTAAATCAGAATGGAAGGAAGCAATGGATGAAGAAATGGAGGCTCTCAAGGAGAGTGATACTTGGGATTTGGTACCCAAGAAGGACTCCATGAAGGTGATAGGATCCAGATTGTTGGATGTGATGGCTGGGTACAATCAGAAGATCAAGTTGGTGCTGCTAGACCTGCTTCACACCTGCCCTCTTTTCTCTTCAGATATGGTTAGAAGACTCCTTGAGCTTCCAAATGACACCAAGAAACTATATATGTGCTTTACAAAATGATTGAGTAATGACCAAATCAAAAACAGATGATTTTGAACCTTCACAACTCCGAAAACTTTCTATTCCTGTATTGACACCTGCTCAGTCCTAAGCTCAGTGTGTCCAGCACACTTGCAATTGGTTTAATTCCTTCTGGGAGTATTAAATTAACTTAACAAGCTACCATTAGCAAGTTAAATCACTCCAAATAACAAACTATACACTAAGCATGATCTTTAGCAAAATCAGGGACACCCCCGATTTTTTAGGAACAACAGAGAAATATACCAGTGATCACTTCGACAGCGATTTCTCCCAATTGGCTGAATAGAATGACTTGAAATTTTGTAGTGTTGTAGAATGCTTTGAGCTGGTTCCAATGAGCCCTGGATCATCAAATTTGGTTCAGTAGATCTTGAGATATGCCCTGTTGAAGTTGACAGACTTTGAGGTGAATGACTCAGAAAACACAGAGTTAAGAACTATGAGTATATGTATTGAATCTATCAAATGTACATTCCCATTGGCATGTAAAGTGATGCCCAATGGTACTCAGAGGTGTAGGCTTCAATAGTAGCTCTCACACACTCACTAATTTGCTTGGATTAGCCTCGGGGAGTGAGCTCTCTGCCCGCGACTTTTACATTGACTTTATAGGAGTTTAAAGTGAGTTTGAATTTCAAATTCAAATATAGGCTCCCTCAAATCTCTCATCTAATCACATGGAGATATTCTCTCCATTCATAACTTCTAATTTCCACGACTTTTGAATGTAGGTGAGATTACAAGAAGTCATATTGACTTTTTACATAAAGTAAAATGTAACTAAACATAGGCATGTGTTCCTATGGTCTTCCTTCAAATGAAGTCTTCATGAATTACTCCAAGCTCTTGTGAAACCTTCAAGGTTGATATCCAATGCTCTTCAAGGTACAAGACAAAGCCAAGTGTTAAGGCTTGTTTTGCACCAACAGCTCCCCCTCAAGCCAAACACTTGCTTGAGTCTTCATCTTTAGTCTTCAATGATATCCTGCAATCCTATCATGGATTTAAACCTGCATAGCTTGCTCCCATCCAAAGATTTTGTAAGCAAATCTGCACATTGAATATTAGTGGACACATATGATAATTGGATTTCCTTGCTAAGTAATTTCTCCCTCACATAGTGGTAATGCACCTCTATGTGTTTTGTCCTAGCATGATACACAGGATTAGCTGCTAGGTGAAGTGAACTTGTGTTATCTCCAAATATGATAGGTGGCCTTGTATATAGACCCAATTCTGAGTATAGTAGCTTCAACCATATGGCTTCTTGAGTGGCATTGGCTAGCCCTCTGTACTCTGCCTCAGTAGATGATAGGGCTACTGTGGGTTGTTTCTTGGATGACCAAGAAATTGGTTTATCACCTGCAAAGCATATGTAACCAGATGTACTCCTTCTGTCCTCCTTGCAACCTGCCCAATCTGCATCTGAGTATACCTTGATGTCAATGTCTGATGAATATGGATAATACAAACCATGATTTTGTGTTCCCTTTAGGTACTTTACTATCTTCTTGGCTGCCTCCAAATGTGGTACTCTTGGTTTATGCATAAATTGGCTAAGTACACTAACACCATATGATATATCAATCCTGGTTAAGGTAGCATAATTGAGACTACCTACCAAACTTTGATAACCTGTAATATCCTTGAGTTCTTCTCCTTCATGTGCACTGAGTTTGTGGTTGACCTCCATAGGAATGTTTGAGACTTTAGCTTCCTGCAAATTAAACTTCTTGACCATGTCCTGAATGTACTTCTTCTGAGTAATGAATATACCTGAATTTGTGTAGACCAATTCAAGCCCTAGGAAGTACTTCAATAATCCAAGATCATTGATCTTGAATTCCTTCATCATTTGACCTTTGATGTGTCTAATTCCTTGAACATCATTTCCTGTAATAATGATGTCATCAACATAGACACACAAGTATATTACCTCTGAATTGTTCTTCTTTATAAACAATGAAGTATCTGCTTTACTCATCACAAATCCTTGATCCAAGAGATAGGTTGTCAACCTATAATTCCATGCTCTAGGTGCCTGCTTCAATCCATACAGAGCCTTCTTCAATTTACACACATGATTTACCTTATTGGGATCCTCATAGCCAGGTGGTTGTGACATGTAGACCTCTTCAGATATCCATCCATTCAAGAATGCATTCTTTACATCCAATTGGTACATGTTCCAATTCTTGGATGCAGCTACACTCACCATAATTCTGATAGTTGGCATCTTGGCCACAGGAGAAAATGTCTCCTCATAATCAATGCCTTGGGTTTGTGCAAAACCCTTGGCTACCAACCTAGCTTTGTACCTGCTTATTGTACCATCTGAGTTCCTTTTGAGTTTGTAGATCCATCTGGATCCTATCACCTTCATGGAGTCCTTCTTGGGTACCAAGTCCCAAGTATCACTCTCCTTGAGAGCCTCCATTTCTTCATCCATTGCTTCCTTCCATTCTGGTTTATTAATGGCTTCCTCAAATGTACCTGGTTCTTCACTTAAGATATCCTTTGCAAGATATACAGAGTGCTTGGTTACAAGTGAAGTATCATACCCATACCTAATTGGTTTCTTCTTTTCTCTTGAAGATCTCCTCATAGCTTGAGTTGAGGATTCTGGATTGTCTTCAAGTTGCTTCATCTTCATCTTCCCTTTGGATTTCCAAGCCTTGAATTCTTCAATGTTGATGGTGTCTTCATCATCTGAACTTGTGTCCTCATTCTGAGTTGGTTCTTGCCTGACAAGCTTTGGAAAGTCTTCTTCCATATCATAAGGTAGGCTAACTTTCCTGCACTCATTATCATACCATGAATCATTTTCATCAAAGATGACATCTCTGCTTACCTTGAAGCCTTTATTTGAGGGGTTATAGAACCTGTATCCTTTCTGATTCAAATCATAACCAATAAAGATACACTTTTCAGCCTTAGGGTCTAGCTTTCCCCTTACCTGTGAGGGAATATGCACATATGCAACACACCCAAAGATCTTGCAATGATCCAGAGATGGTCTCTTACCATGCCAAGCCTCATAGGGTGTCATTCCATCAAGTGTCTTTGATGGCAACCTGTTGATTAAGTATGTGGCAGTAGATACACTCTCTGCCCAAAGATAATTTGGTAATTTTTTCTCATTAAGCATAGACCTAGCTGTCTCCACAATGAGTCTATTCCTCCTTTCAGCTACCCCATTTTGTTCAGGTGAGTACCTTGTGGTAATCTCCCTCTTGATGCCTCTTTCCTGCAAGAACTCTTCAAAGTCATTGGAGAAGTATTCTCCACCACCATCTGACCTTAGCCTCTTCAAATGTCTACCTGTTTGATTCTCAACTAATGCAAGATACCTTTTGAAACAATTAAATACTTCATCTTTATGTTTCATGAAGTACAAGACAGTCCATCTGCTATAATCATCTATAAAAGATACATAGTACCTTGATCCAGATATGGATGGCTCCTTGCTTGGTCCCCAAACATCTGTATGCACCAATTCCAAGTAGTCTTCATGCATAAAACCTTTTTTGGTATATGGCAATCTGTGTGACTTACCAAATTGACAAGCCCCACACTTGTATATCATGTGTTGCTTGGATACATTAGGTATCCCAAGCACACATTGATCCCTACTCATTTGCTTTATGGTCCTCTCTCCAATGTGACCTAATCTCTTGTGCCACATCTCCAATTCTGATAGAGTTTGGTCCTTGTAGTTGTATAATGCAATGTTCTTAGTATCCTCAAGTTCAAAAGTAAATAGTCTACCTGATTTCTCTCCCTTGGCTATCCTTCTGAATCCATGTCTTGGATCCTCCACATATGCACCATGTTGAGTGAACCTGACCTGCAGACCTTTTTCAACAATCTGACCTACACTCATCAGATTCTTGGTGATTGTTGGAACATACAATACTCTGCTTAGCAAATTTTGATTACCATCACTTGTTTTGACATTACCTACTTTAACCACTGAATGTTTAGTGTCATCACCTGTCTGCACTTGGTGCTTGCCTTTAGGTTCTTCCAAATCAGAGAGTAAGGCAACATTCCCAGCTACATGGTTAGAGCAACCTGAGTCAATATAGAACAAATGATCATCATTGATATCTGATTTAGATGTCATGTTCATAATCAACAAGGAATCATCTTGATCCTCTGCACAATTGTTGTAATCCTTTCTGTTCCTGTATCCTCCTTGATAATTGCCATTGTGATTGTAGCTATTGTTGTAGTTATTGTTGTAATTATTGTTGTAACCATGGTAGCCTTGAGATTGATTGAATCTGCCTCTGCCTTGAGAGTATCCTCCTCTTTGGTGACCTCTTCCTCTTTGATTCTTGTAGTTCTTGTAGCATTCATCTCTAGTATGGTTAGACAAGCCACAAGTATTGCATGGAGATTGATTATAGGGTCTCCCCCTACCTGACTTACCTCCTCTGCCCCTACCTCTAGATGATCTACCTCTCCCTGCATAGTTTGCTTGGGAGGTGGATCCTTCTTCATCAACTTTCTTACTTTTACCCTTGTCTTTAGACTTCTTATCTGTATATAGGGCAGAGGGATTGTTACCTTTTGATTGCTCTCCATTCTTTGTGATCTTTGCTTCATGTGTGAATAGTTGTCCAATCAGAGTTGTTAGATCAGGTGCTTGGATGTCCATGTACAAGTCCATTGCAGTGGTAAAGCTTTCCCACTTGTCATCTGCTTTGAGTCCATTGATCACTTGTCTGAGTATTTGCTCTTCTTCAATTTCTTCTCCAACACTTGCAAGTTGATCTGCAATGTCTTTGACCTTGGTGACAAAATCTGAGACACATTGTTTTGATTGCTTCCTAAGAGTTGTAAACTCAATCCATAGCTGATTCTTTCTGGCCCTTGTGCTTGATGAGAAGTATGTTGACAAGGTTTCCCAAGTCTCTTGGGAAGTCTTACAGTTCCTAACATGAGGTAGAAGGAAATCAGAGATAGAGTTTAGAAGATATGACCTTGCCAAAGCATCTTTAGCACACCATTGATTAAGTCTCTCATGCTCATCCTTTGTAGGTAGGCCTCTGGTTTTGAATGAGGGCAACTCCTCATCTCCTGATATGTATCCATACAAGCTTCTCCCTTGTAGATAAGTCTTCATTCTTAATGACCATGCCTGGTAGTTATTCCTATCCAATTTGTCAATGAAGGAAGGGAAACCATCACCCATGATTACCTTATTTGCTCTGATACCACTGTTGGATGTGATGGCTGGGTACAATCAGAAGATCAAGTTGGTGCTGCTAGACCTGCTTCACACCTGCCCTCTTTTCTCTTCAGATATGGTTAGAAGACTCCTTGAGCTTCCAAATGACACCAAGAAACTATATATGTGCTTTACAAAATGATTGAGTAATGACCAAATCAAAAACAGATGATTTTGAACCTTCACAACTCCAAAAACTTTCTATTCCTGTATTGACACCTGCTCAGTCCTAAGCTCAGTGTGTCCAGCACACTTGCAATTGGTTTAATTCCTTCTGGGAGTATTAAATTAACTTAACAAGCTACCATTAGCAAGTTAAATCACTCCAAATAACAAACTATACACTGAGCATGATCTTTAGCAAAATCAGGGACACCCCCGATTTTTTAGGAACAACACAGAAATATACCAGTGATCACTTCGACAGCGATTTCTCCCAATTGGCTGAATAGAATGACTTGAAATTTTGTAGTGTTGTAGAATGCTTTAAGCTGGTTCCAATGAGCCCTGGATCATCAAATTTGGTTTAGTAGATCTTGAGATATGCCCTGTTGAAGTTGACAGACTTTGAGGTGAATGACTCAGAAAACACAGAGTTAAGAACTATGAGTATATGTATTGAATCTATCAAATGTACATTCCCATTGGCATGTAAAGTGATGCCCAATGGTACTCAGAGGTGTAGGCTTCAATAGTAGCTCTCACACACTCACTAATTTGCTTGGATTAGCCTCGGGGAGTGAGCTCTCTGCCCGCGACTTTTACATTGACTTTTATAGGAGTTTAAAGTGAGTTTGAATTTCAAATTCAAATATAGGCTCCCTCAAATCTCTCATCTAATCACATGGAGATATTCTCTCCATTCATAACTTCTAATTTCCACGACTTTTGAATGTAGGTGAGATTACAAGAAGTCATATTGACTTTTTACATAAAGTAAAATGTAACTAAACATAGGTATGTGTTCCTATGGTCTTCCTTCAAATGAAGTCTTCATGAATTACTCCAAGCTCTTGTGAAACCTTCAAGGTTGATATCCAATGCTCTTCAAGGTACAAGACAAAGCCAAGTGTTAAGGCTTGTTTTGCACCAACACAGATGGATCTACAAACTCAAGAGGAACTCAGATGGTATAATAAACAGATATAAAGCTAGGTTGGTAGCCAAGGGTTTTGCACAAACCCAAGGCATTGATTATGAGGAGACATTTTCTCCTGTGGCCAAGATGCCAACTATCAGAATTATGGTGAGTATAGCTGCATCCAAGAATTGGAACATGTACCAATTGGATGTGAAGAATGCATTCTTGAATGGATGGATATCTGAAGAGGTCTACATGTCACAACCACCTGGCTATGAGGATCCCAATAAGGTAAATCATGTTTGTAAATTGAAGAAGGCTCTGTATGGACTGAAGCAGGCACCTAGAGCATGGAATTACAGGTTGACAACCTATCTCTTGGATCAAGGATTTGTGATGAGTAAAGCAGATACTTCATTGTTTATAAAGAAGAACAATTCAGAGGTAATATACTTGTGTGTCTATGTTAATGACATCATTATTACAGGAAATGATGTTCAAGGAATTAGACACATCAAAAGTCAAATGATGAAGGAATTCAAGATCAATGATCTTGGATTATTGAAGTACTTCCTAGGACTTGAATTGGTCTACACAAATTCAAGTATATTTATTACTCAGAAGAAATACATTCAGGACATGGTCAAGAAATTTAATTTACAGGAAGCTAAAGTCTCAAACATTCCTATGGAGGTCAACCACAAACTTAGTGCACATGAAGGAGAAGAACTCAAGGATATTACAGGTTATCAAAGTTTGGTAGGTAGTCTAAATTATGCTACCTTAACCAGGATTGATATATCATATGGTGTTAGTGTACTTAGCCAATTTATGCATAAGCCAAGAGTACCACATTTGGAGGCAGCTAAGAAGATAGTAAAGTACCTAAAGGGAACACAAAATCATGGTTTGTATTTTCCATATTCATCAGACATTGATATCAAAGTATACTCAGATGCAGATTGGGCAGGTTGCAAGGATGACAGGAGGAGTACATCTGGTTACATATGTTTTGCAGGTGATAAACCAATTTCTTGGTCATCCAAGAAACAACCCACAGTAGCTCTATCATCTACTGAGGCAGAATACAGAGGGCTAGCCAATGCCACTCAAGAAGCAATATGGTTGAAGCTACTATATTCAGAATTGGGCCTATACACAAGGCCACCTATCATATTTGGTGATAACACAAGTTCACTTCACCTAGCAGCTAATCCTGTGTATCATGCTAGGACAAAACACATAGAGGTTCATTACCACTATGTGAGGGAAAAATTACTTAGCAATGAAATCCAATTATCATATGTATCTACTAATATACAATGTGCAGATTTGCTTACAAAAGCTTTGGATGGGAGCAAGCTATGCAGGTTTAAATCCATGATTGGATTACAGGATATCATTAAAGACTAAAGATGAAGACTCAAGCAAGTGTTTGGCTTGAGGGGGAGCTGTTGGTGCAAACAAGCCTTAACACTTGGCTTTGTTTTGTGCCTAGAAGACTCAACATAAAGCTTGGACAATTGGAACCTTGGAAAGCTAAAGTTTAGACCCATGAAGGATGTATTCAAATGAACTTTGAACCATAGGAACCAATGCCTAATTGGTTATTACCATTTATCCAATGTAAAAGTCAATATGACTTAACTCACTTTATGTAATCATACCTACTTTCAAAAGTCATGAAATTTGGAAGGTATGAATGGAGAGAATATCTCCATATGTTTAGATGAGAGATTTGAGGAAGCCTACATTTGAATTTGAAATTCAAATTCCTTCAAAACTCTTATAAAAGACTATGAAAAAGTCGCGGGTCAGTGGCTCACTTCCCGAGACAATTCCAAGCAATACATTGAGTGTGTGAGAGCTACTATTGAGCCTACACCTCTGAGTACCATTGGGCATTACATATCTTGCCAATGGGAATGTACATTTGATAGATTCACTACATATACTCATAGTCATTATCTCTGTGTTTTCTCTGAGTAACCATCTTCAAGTCTGTCAACTTCAACAGGGCATATCTCAAGATCTACTGAACCAAATTGGATGATTCAAAGCTCATTGGAACCAGCTCAAAGCATTCTACAACACTACAAAATTTCAAGTTATTCTATTCAGCCAATTGGGAGAAATCTCAGTCGAGGCAGTCACTGGTATTTTTCTGAGTAGTTCCTAAAAAGTTGGGGGTGTCTCTGATTTTGCTAAAGATCATGCTCAGTGTATAGTTTGTTAATTGGAGTGATTTAACTTGCTAATGGTAGCTTGTTAAGTTAATTTAATACTCCCAGAAGGAATTAATCCAATTGCAAGTGTGCTGGTCACACTTAGCTTAGGACTGAGCAGGTATCATTACAGGAATAGAAAGTTTTTGGAGTTGTGAAGGTTCAAAATCATCTGTTTTTGATTTGGTCATTACTCAATCATTTTGTAAAGCACATATATAGTTTCTTGGTGTCATTTGGAAGCTCAAGGAGTCTCCTAACCATATTTGAAGAGAAAAGAGGGCAGGTGTGAAGCAGGTCTAGCAGCACCAACTTGATCTTCTGATTGTACCCAACCATCACATCCAACATATCTATCTATCTATCTATCTATCTACCTATCTATCTATCTCTCTATCTATCTATCTATCTATCTATCTATCTATCTATCTATCTATCTATCTATCTATCTATCTATCTATCTATCTATCTATCTATCTATCTATCTATCTATTTGTCTGTCTATCTGTCTGTCTATCTATCTATCGATCTATCTATCTATCTATCTATCTATCTATTTATCTATCTATCTATCTATCTATCTATCTATCTATCTATCTATCTATCTATCTATCTATCTATCTATCTATCTATCTATCTATCTATCTATCTATCTATCTATCTATCTATCTATCTATCTATCTATCTATCTATTTATCTATCGATCTATATATCTATCAACCTATCTATCTATCTATCTATCTATCTATCTATCTATCTATCTATCTATCTATCTATCTATCTATCTATCTATCTATCTATCTATCTATCTAT
>CM035426.1:18259663-18279663 GCA_020310875.1 Ceratopteris richardii | reverse complement strand
GTGAACACTGAGTCACAACAATGGAGAAGAAAGACATGTTTTGTTTTTAATTTGACCTAAACATCCTGAAATCATGAAAAAAAGTGTTTATTTCACAACCTTTAGTCAAAACCACTTGTCGCTTGCTCAAAAACAATAGAAAGAAGCTTGATTTTATAACCTTATAAGTCTTAACTAGATAGAATAATTTGCTTGTGATCAAGAAGAGCTCAATTTTACAATCAAGTACCCCACCTCATAACCTTCTAGTCTAGAAAGAAGAAATTCAAGACAAATAATAATAAGTAAAACCTCTTGATTTACTTTTTAAATCTATAGAAGCACAAATGATAAGATCCCAAATGCTATTCATAATTTGCATTACATGAGATGGAACAAACAGTTACTATTTTCCATAGCACAATTATGATAATAATCATGACATTGTCTAGTAGAAACATTGAGAGTAGGCTTTTTGCATACCATATTGAATTCCACAAAGCATTTTCTAACTAACATTTCACAAAGATGACCCTTAACAAGCATAAATGTCAAACAATATCCACACATTGATCACACAAGAAAGCTCAGCATAGATAATGATAAGCACAATTTGAAACAAACACTTTTGATTTTTATTTCTATTAATTTTCTTTTTATAGTTAAGACATTCTTTACATTAATAAAAAGCTTCTACAATAGAAGTTGAACATATGTGTCCTCAACTTCATGCATAATATCATCTTCTTGAGCTTTAGAAGTTGTAGCGTGTGTTTGTAGCTCCGAGATTGGCTCTTCAAGGTCAGCCATGTCTCCAAGCTCATTTGCAAGGGGTGGAACAAGCTCCCTTGAAGCAGCCTAAAATCTTTCGCTATCTCCTATGTGCTTTCTTCCCACCTCTTGGTCCTCATTTGGGCATTCATTCAACCCATTTATCCTCATTCTTATGAAGCTCACTTGAGCTTCATCTTTCTCTACAACTATGCAACGCTTGAACATTTTTAATGAACAAGCAAGAGTCATTCTTGAAAAGAACCCAAAACAACAAGTGGCATATCATGAGACATGGTAAATGAGATCCATTAGAACAACAATTACCTATGATAGAGAAAAGGTCTAGGACCCAATCATCATCATAGGAAAAGAACTGAAGAAGCCACATAATCAATTTTTATGGCTTCTGATATGGATTTACCAATGTCTTGTCCCCAGCCACATGATGAAGTTTCTTTGTAACTGCAGGGAACATGAGTAGATTGGAGATTCCGTTCTCATTGCAATGTTTCTGACCCTTCATTTTCTTACATCATCATAATACCCGACTGTAATGCCTTCTGTTGAACTCACAAACCTATGCGAAGGAGTATGATTCACATTTGTGTTTACCCTGCCAAAGAAAGCTATACCTAAAATAGATTTCATTATGCATAAATAAGAGAACATGACATCTTGACTTCAAAGTAGTTGATACAGAAAACGATTGGTCCCTCCTATGGAAAATAACTATCCTCCATAAAGGTGACATAGTCAAGTTTGCTAAATCGATTAGCATCTTGCAAATTTGTGGGTGTTTGAATGACGCATCATCATTAGTAGAGCCCATCATCCTAAAAACATAGGGTATATCTGCTATTACAAGGGAGTAATGTTTTCTAGGTACAACCCTACACATATTATTTACATCAATGCAATATAAGTTGTAATATGCGGGTCTAAGTGGGTCTAGAGGGTTGGAGAAACACTTCAAATCTAACTCATCATCAAAATTGATTTCCTTAGCTTTTACCCTAGTCTTCTCATGCCTTGGCCTCTAAATGTGAGCTAGAGATGAAGGTGGGCAATCATCATTTACCTCTACAGACATTGACTTTCTTGGTTTCTACAAAAACAAGAGAAGAAGAATAATTATTGGCACATGTATGCTAATTTGATGCCTGGCATCGGCCTATGCCAAGAGATCGATGCTTCGCATTGATTTAGTGTTAATATCTGATGCTTGGCATGGACTTTTGGCAAGAAGTTGATGCCTCGCATCGCTTCTTTGCTACAATTCGATGCCTAGCATCGAGTCTCTATTCATATCATGTTGGAGAATTCCTCTCCTATTCGCAGCGGAAAGTGTAGAAGACCTTCTCAGGATCAAGACTCTTGCCAAATGCAAAACCTTCAAATGAAAACTGGTACCAACTGAAAAATGCAATAAACTTGAAACTTTGCTCACTCAAACTAGACACCTATAGATTTCAAATGAGCTATCAAACACTCAATTGGGAGTAGATTTGGGTTGGCAACTCTTTGATACAAAGCAGGCCACCTGTCCACTAAGTTAGGCTGAAAATTGGACTTCACTAAAACCTGAATAACTCACAAAGCATAAAGAATTTGATAACACAGTTGTAGAAAGAGGTAGTAATCGCGATAAGCTTTCCAAGGAATGTTTAAACACTAAAATTGGGTACATATATTGAGAGATATGACTCTCACAAGTAGACTACCCAAAAATGGGTGTGCGGCTGGACATACTCTATGAGAGTGAACTAAATTAAGTGAATCAAAACAAATGAAGTAGCTACAATGGGGCTTCCACGCCTTCTTCCTCTATTATTGAGTGTCCTCCCTTGCCTCTTTTATAACAAAGTGACCAAAAACTCTCATGATGAGTTTGAGAGCTCTTCTCCATCATTTCTCCACTACTTTGGACAGCCACTCCTCTTACAGTTCAGTTTTTGGATTTGATTCTCTTTTGATTGATTCTCTTTTGGCCTCCACTACTTTCTGAAGTAAATGCTTCTATTTTTCATTTTTGTACTTTCCTTCTACTTGAAGAAAATCCTTTTTACAGAAATATATACGAGCTTACTTCTTTATTTTTAACACTCCCCCTCAAGCTCACATGTGAGCTTGCACCTTTAGCCATATCCTGCAAGTTGATGTCGTCCTTGAACCTCTTTATCTTAGAAGCATCTACGGACTTTGTAAGCATCTTTGCAACCTGGTCATTACTTCCATGAACTTTATATCCACATCCTTGCTCAAAACATTTTCTCGAACATAATGATAATGCACTTCTATGTGCTTGCTTCGTGCATGAAACATTGGATTGTCTGTCAAGTGAATGCTTGACATGTTGTCACCATAAACTGGAATGGTCTCCACCTGCACATCAAAATTAACCAAGAGCTTCTTAATCTACATAGCTTCACAAGTTGCAAAGGCTAAACCTCTATATTCAGCTTCTGTAGATGATAGTGCAACAGTAGGTTGCTTCTTTGAGCTCCATGTGATAGGTTTGCTACCTATCATGAACACATAACCTGAAGTGGATCTTCTATCTTCCTTTGAACTAGCCCAATCAGAATCACTGAAGCCCTTTACCTGCGGTTCTTCATCATATCTAAAAAACAATGCATGACTGACTATGTGCTTCACATATCTTAGCACTTGTTTGGCTGAATTTAAATGTTCACTTGTTGGAGCTTGCATAAATTGAGAAGGAACTCCAACAATATAACACGAATCTGGTCTTGTGATCGTAGCATAGATCAACGAACCTATAATACTCCTGTATGTAGTTACATCATGTAACTTCTCTCCATCATTTGAGCATAGCTTCACATTTGTGTCCATAGGTTCAGTGAGTGGTTTGCATTCACTCATTCCAAATCTGAAAAGAACATCCAAGAGGTACTTTCTTTGCGTAAAGTAAATGCCATCTTTCCCGTAGACTATCTCAATGCCTAAAAAGTATTTCAGCTCACCAAGATCTGAAATTTTAAACTCCTTACCGAGTTTCCTTTTGATCTCTTGTATTCCTGTAACATTACTTCCTGTTATGATGAGATCATTAACATATATGCAAATATATACCTGCTTGCCTTCTTCTTTCTTCATGTAGATAGAGGGATCTGCATTAGTTGGACTATACCCACACCTTGTGAGGTACTCGACCAATCTTTGATTCCAAGCACGTGGTGCTTGCTTCAGCCCATACAAAGCTTTCTTCAATCTAAAAACAAATTTGGATGCTTTTTGTCTTCAAATCCAATCGATTGACTCATGTATACCTCTTCTTGAAGTTCACCATTGAGAAAAGAATTTTTTATGTCAAGTTGGTATAATGGCCATCTCCTTGCTACACTCACTGCAATCAAGGTTCTAATTGTTCCCATCTTTGCAACCGGACTGAAAGTCTCTTCATAGTCGATGCCATGAGTTTGCTTGAATCCTTTTGCTACTAGTTTAGCTTTATGCCTAGCTAGAGAGCCATCAGCATTTCTCTTTATTTTAAACATCCATTTATTTGGAACAATCTTCATAACTTCAGCCTTTGGAACTAGCTCCCATGTTTGATTGTCCTTGAGAGCTTTTATCTCTTCTTACATAGCTTCTTGCCATTCTTTTTGTGTACATGCTTCTTCATATGCATCCGATTCTTTGTCTTTGACCACCTGTGTCATATATGCAAAATGCTTTGCAATAAAACTATCATAGCTCAGCCTTTCAATTGGATACCTTGCTCTTGAAGACCTCCTTTCATTTCCTTTTGAACATTGCTTCTTCAACCGGTTCAACTTTACCTTTGGTGTGATCACCTCTTCATACTCTTCTTCACTTGCATTTGAATCACTATTTTGGGCAGCACTTTCAGCTTTAGATCTTTCATAAGCTACCGTTGGTGATGAGGAATGACTCCTTAGCCTCCCCTTCCATGTTGAGCTTTCTCCAAGTGATGTAGAAGCTTCCGGACCTGACATTTGAGTGCTTGTTTGCTGAAATTCTTCTTGGACAGCACCTCCATCATCTTCTCAATCTTCTTCAAGAATATTCTCCTCCCCTTCGTCTCCAAACCATGATCTTAGCTCATCAAATACCACATCTTCTGAGACTCCTAGCTCCTCTGTCATCGGATTGTAGCACCTATATCCCTTTTGCTCCGATGAATAACCAATGAAAATACATTTTTCTGACTTTGCCTCCATCTTTGTCCTTAGTTCTTGAGGGATGTGAACATAACACACACATCCAAAACTTTGAGATGTGTAAGATCAGGTTTCTTACCGGAATAAACCTGCTTGGGAGTAAGATTATGCAGTCCAGCCGTTGTGCACTTGTTCATCAAATAAACAGCCGTACTAGCTGCTTCAACCCAATAGTTTAGTGGCACCTTCATCTCGTTGAGCATGCATCTTGCAACTTCTGTGATATGTCGATTTTTCCTTTCAGCTATTCCATTTTGTTGAGGTGTGTACCTACATGTAAATTGTCTCTTGATGCCATTTTCATAAAGAAAATCTGAAAATTCTCTGGAGAAATATTATCCTCCTCCATTGGACCTCAAAGTCTTTATGTCTTGTTTCCTTTTCTACCTATGCTTTAAATCTCTTGAACATGGAGAACACATCTCATTTTTGTTTTATGCAAAACATCCATACTTTTCTTGAATGATCATCAATAAAAGTGACAAAATATCTATTACGAGCCACTGATGGTTGTTATGATGGTCCCCATACATCCGTGTGTATCAAGTCGAGGACATTCCTTGCCACATAGTTGCTCTTCTTGAATGGTTGTCGGGTTTGCTTTCCTAGTTGGCATGCTTCACAAAACTCATGTAGTGTAGCATAATTGAATCTTGGCAGACCTCTTACCACTTCATGGTTGCTCATGTCCTTGAGCTTGGGAATGTTGATATGTCCAAACCTTTTGTGCCACAAATCGATTTAAGTAATCCTCTTGTTTCCAAACTGAATATACATCACCTTTCCATGTGGTTGTTGAATGTCCAAAGTGAACATCCTTCCTTCTTTGATTCCTTGAGCAATGACCTTGAATCCTTCTTTTGGATTCTTTATAAAACAGCCTTTTTCATTGAAGATAACATGATATCCTTTTTGTACCATTTGTCCTACTGAAATCAAATTCTTTGCAATAGTAGGAACATGAAGAACATCAGCCAATACCTTTCTATCTCCAAGCTTGATATCTCCAACATGCTCAATTGCGTGTTGAGTTTCATGGCCAGTCTACACACATCCTTTTCCACTTGGAGCTTGTAGCTTTGTGAATAAATCTCCTTGGCATGTCATATGGTTGTTGCAGCTTGAATCTATGAACCATTTTTGGTCATCACTTCTCGAGTTGTTGTAGTCATCCTTCATGGCAAGCATGGTTTGCTTGTCTCCTTCACTTGATGTACTCACATAGTTATTTTGGCTCCTTTGGTTGCCTCCATTCAGCCTTCCATTCTTTTGCCAACAATCATTTGCATAATGTCCTAGTTTACCACAATGATAACATGTTATACCTTTATGAGGATTGTATGAACCTCGACCTCTTCCTCTATTTCTTCCTCAACCTCTTCCATGTGTGTTGTCATTTGAATTGTCCTTGTCCTCCGAGTTATGTTGGCTGAAATTTGTATTGTTGTAGCTTCTTCCTCTTCCTCTCAAGCCTCCTCTTGAGTTCCTTCCTCTACCTCTTCCTGCATATACATTTCACTATGGCTGTCCTTACCTTTGTTGCCTTCTCCTTATTGAGCAACCTCTTCAGCCACAAGATGGTATAATCTCGTCGAACGTTGGGAGAGGATCTCTATAAAGAATGTTCGTGATGAGGGGCTTCCACTTTTCTTCACTCCTCAAGCCATTGAGGGCTGTTTGGATGATGTCTTCCTCTTCTATCTTGCATCCAACTGATGCTAGCTGATCTCGAAGCTCCTTGATCCTCAATGTATACTCACTAATGCTCTGGTTTGAGCTTTTCTTCATGTTGTTGATCTCCTTCTTGAGTTGTATCCTCCGAGACCTTGTTGAGGTAGCATACACCTTCTCCAATGCTTCCCAAATTTCCTTGGCTGTTTCTAAGCTTTGCACATGACCAATCATAGTGTTAGAAATAACTTGTGAGATGAGGAACATCACCCTTCGATTCCTCTCTTCCCAATCAACAAATTGTCTCCTTTGTGCCAGAGTAATGTTGGGATCTTCAAAGTCCACCGGTTGTGGATTGTCTTCACTAACTAGACTCCATAAACCTTTACTTTAAGGTAATTTATCATTCTATACCTCCAAGATTGTAAATTATCTTTGTCTAACTTCTCAACTTGTTGTCCTAAATCAGCCATTGAAAACTTCCAAGATTGAAGTTTACCTCAAGTATTGTGTGGCGCTTTTCCTTGACTTTATGAAGCTCCCCCTTGATTTGTAACTTCTCCTTTGCTTCACTTCAGTTCCAATGCTTTGCCTCTTCAAAATCCAATGCTCTGATACCAATTGTTGGAGAATTCCTCTCCTATTCGAAGAAGAAAGTGTAGAAGACCTTTTCAGGATCAAGACTCTTGCCAATAGCAGAACCTTCAAATGAAAACTCGTACCAACTGAAAAATGCAATGAACTTGAAACTTTGGTCAATCAAACAAGACACCTACAGATTTCAAATGAGCTATCAAACACTCAATGTGGAGTAGATTTGGGTTTGCAACTCTTTGATACAAAATAGGCTACCTGTCCACTCAGTTAGGTTGAAAACTGGACTTCACTAAAACCTGAATAACTCACAGAACATACAGAATTTGATAAAATTATTCTAGATAGAGGAAGTAATCAAGATAAGCTTTCCAACGAATGTTTAAACACTAAAAGTGGATACATATATTGAGAGATATGACTCTCACAAGTAGACTATCCAAAAATGGGTGTGTGGCTGGACATACTCTATGAGAGTGAACTAAACGAAATGACTCAAAACAAATGAAGTAGCTACAAGGGGGCTTCCACACCTTCTTCCTCTATTCTTGAGTGTCTTCCCTTGCCTCTTTTATATCCAAGTGACCAAAAACTCTCATGATGAGTTTGAGCACTCTTCTCCATCATTTCTCCACTACTTTGGACAACCACTCCTCTTACAGTTCAGTTTTTGGATTTGATTCTCTTTTGATTGATTCTCTTTTGGCCTCCACTACTTGCTGAAGTAAATGCTTCTATTTTTCATTTTTGTATTTTCCTTCTACTTGAAGAAAATGCTTTTTGCAAAAATATATACGAGCTTACTTCTTTATTTTTAACATATTAGTCCTCACATTAGATGCCTGGCAGAATTCTGGCTTGACTTCGATGCCATGCATCTCATTTGAAGAGCGAGTCGATGCTAGGAATTGACATTCAATAGAGAAATCGATGCCAAGCATCAACATTCAACAAAAAGTCGATGCCAGGCATCGGCCTCTCACCAAAAGTCGATGCCATGCATCGACATTCAACAAAGAATCGATGCCAGACATCGACCCCTTGGCTAAAGTCGATGCTAGAAATCAATCTTAACAAATAGTGGAGTTGGAACACCTACCCAATCACATAACAATATAAAATATTCTGACAATGCTTTGTATGATGAGGTGGTTGGATGCTCTACTTGCACTTCACTTTAGGAGAAGCATCCCAACCTCTTCATCATTACCTCCTGTATCTTCATATAGACTTTATGACTACATTGCCATGGCTAAAAGCAGCCCAATGAGTTTAGAAATAAGAAACAAAGAAGAAAGAAGCTTTAATAAACTCCAACTTGTTGAGCTTAGTGACCATCTCTTCAAGACTTAAATCTTTAGAAATTACTCTTGATAATGTTGATATTATCAAGGTATCATCCATGATCCCTTGGAGGACTCTCCATGGTGTCAACTTCATATCCTCAGTAGCCTCTTCAATCCAAAGATCAAGCATCTTTCCTTTTCCCTTTACATCCAGCCGAAGATCTGGCCTTTGTTTCCTCTCTTTCTGGCCTTTAACGTCCTTATTTTCCCACATTGTAAAAGTCTTGTCCTAGAGATCTCATATTTTACCTATTTTGAATGCTAGTTGAAACCAAGGGTTGAATTTCCTCAAGGCATCTCATTTTGATGTCTCATCCACATCTATGCCCACTTGAATAAGACATTGCTTGCTTAGATTTGGATGTTCCCTCCCAGCATCTTTCATTAGAGAATCTTCATACTCATGGTGGAAGAAGCGAATCTACTCAATGAATGACATTCTTTGTCTGTAATCATTGTCATTATTATGATCCCAAGCCAAAAGCTTGGCCTCTTTAGTAGTAAGTCTTGATAATAGGTCGATTTTGCAGATCACATTCCTTAAGCCTTTAGATGTTTCCACTAGAAAAAAGAAGGTTATCTGAATCTACATCCACATAATCTACTTTGAACACTAAGCCATACTAAAAAGCCTCTATGGTCATGAGCTTTCCCCTTCCATAGGCTCTTGCAAAAACCAAAAGGGTGGCGTTCTTCTCTTCAATGTACTAGAGACACCACTCTAGAGATGTCATGTCTCGCAGTGATCGATCTTTCCTGTTAACCTTGACTTCCTTCGACCTTTCCTGCCTCACTAGATCCTCATCAACAGGCTTTATGCTACTATGTCCACCAGATGAAATGGGGATTGGATTGCTTGCCCTCTTAGAGGATAATGAAGGAATGCTTTTCTTTTCTTTCATGGGGTGACCCATGCTCCTCTCACGAGCTTGTTCTCATGTGCTCAAAGTCACCCTAAACTTCTTCACACTCTTGTACACTCTTCCCTCACTATCCTTGAAATTTGCAAAAATTTAGTTTTACTCTCTACGCATGTGGACTCTCACTCACCTACAGGTAGATGCCTGGCATCGACCTACAACCCCAACTCAATGACTGGGATCAACCTAGAGCCCAAAGTCGATGCCTGGCATCGACTTGCAGCACAAAGTCGATGCTTGGCATCGACTTGCAGCACAAAGTCGATGTGTGGCATCAACTTGGAGCCCAAAGTCGATGCCTAACATCGACCTGCAGGCCAAAGTGGATGCCTCGCATTGATTTGCAACCCTAAGTTGATGCCTAGCAATGACTTAGAGCCAATATTCATGCTTTCTTTGTGAAAATTTATAAGTTGCAATAGGCTGTCACATGTATTGCAGTTCTAATAATATCAATTTTTCACTTTCTTTGTGAAAATTTATAAGCTTTGCATGTATTCTTCCTTCCAATAGTTACAATATTCCCAATTTCAAAGGCAAAATACACTTAATAACAAAAGGTGGACTACCTCTCTTATCAGAACCAAAATTGGCATACTTATTGCTTCCTAAATTTGAATAACCTCTCTTAAAAGACCCTAAATTGGCATAACTAGTGATTCCTGGTTCAACTACTCAATCCCGTTAGTTAATCTAGTTAGGGCCTAGTCTTATTGAGTTACATCTAGTCAGTTGATAATTCCAAGTGAAAGTCCATGTCTAGCATCGACTTGGATAAGTCGATGCCTAACATCCAACTAGAGGTGAAATTCGATGCTAGGCATCGACTTTCACTAGGAAGTTGATGCCAGGCATGGAATTCCACTTGGAATTATCAACTGACTAGATGTAACTCAATAAGACTAGGCCCTAAATAGATTAACTAACGGGATTGAGTAGTTGAACCAGGAATCACTAGTTATGCCAATTTAGGGTCTTTTAAGAGAGGTTATTCCAATTTAGGAAGCAATAAGTATGCCAGTTTTGGGTCTGATAAGAGAGTTAGTCCACCTTTTGTTATTAAGTGTATTTTGCCTTTGAAATTGGGAATATTGCAACTATTGGAAGGAATAATACATGCAAAGCTTATAAATTTTCACAAAGAAAGTGAAAAATTGTTATTATTAGAACTGCAATACATGTGACAGCCTACTGCAACTTGAAATGGATCACAAAAATAACTGAGAAGGAGTTTCAAATCCACAATTGGCTATGATAAATAATCTATAATCCACACATTGACTAAGAAAGAGTTTCAAATCCTCCCTTCGATAATCAATTAAGCAACAATCTAAATGAATATTGATAATCCAATAGTTAAAAGAATGTGAAGCTATATGTAAAACATCACAAAATAGTTCTTTTGTCCCTACTAAACACTTCAAATGTTTTTTTGTGAACAACGCGGACATCTTGAGTAGATAGTAATTCATCATTGCCACCTAGAAAGCATGGTGTAAAAACAATACGCGGAAATACATTAAATTATTTGAGGCCCATAGGAAATAAAGGCCCAATATAGATGGGAAAGTTAGTTATGTCTCTCAATGAATTTAATTTATCACTTTGTCATCAAATATTGTCTTTGTGTTCACCCATCTTAAGACATGAGGACTAGGTTCTCATTTCTCCACATTCTTGCCTCCTTTCTTCTTTTAAGAGATCAAAATACCACACTTTATTATGTATCTTAAAAATTTATTTTGTATCTAAAAAATTTATGTAATATGTATCTCAAAACTTTCTCAAGTCAAACATATGTATCTCCAAACTCCGTCAAGTCAAACTTGGTCAAAATAAATCACATAGTTAGTCATGTCAAATCAGATTGTACGTTTTCTTAATCTTCATATCTAATCATAATAATTTGGGCAATCTATCTTCATATCTCTTTGATATGACACTTTCACCATTTCAAAAGGACCTCCTATGTTCATTTCTCTTTGAAGTAAATGAAGATGAGCTCCATCTTTTCACTAGATGCTTGGACATCCCGTTCTTCTAGTCACCTTGATAGAAGTCCTAACTCGTTGTTTTCAGTTGATCCTTTCCTCACGAGTGATGTCCATGGCTTAGAATGTCAGTCTATGTTTTTGGTTCACTCATTTAAGTTACATTCTCAATGCAATTTTGCTCAAGTAAATGAACCTCTTGATCTCCCTTTTGATGCACCCATTGACCTCACTTCTGATTCAAGTGCATGTGGAGCAAAGAATGTTAGAAAAAATGAAGAAAGACAAAGCACGTTCAATCTACACTTTAGGAAAAGGCCTTATGAAGTAATGCAAAAAAGATTTCAATTTCTTACTTCAGATAGAAAAATTGCATTGGAGAAAAAATAGAGAGAGAGAGAGAGAGTTGCTACTATAGAGGTCGCGTGGCAAAAAAAGAGGCATCAAGATATAGGGGGGGGAGGGAGAGAGAGAGAGAGAGAGAGAGAGAGAGAGAGAGAGAGAGAGAGAGAGAGAGAGAGAGAGAGAGAAGGGACTCTGTAGTGATCGATGATGTATGATTCGAGAGAGAGAGAGAGAGAGAGAGAGAGAGAGAGAGAGAGAGAGAGAGAGAGAGAGAGAGAGAGAGAGAGAGAGAGAGAGAGAGAGAGAGAGAGAGAAGGGACTCTATAGTGATCGATGATGTATGATTCGAGAGAGAGAGAGAGAGAGAGAGAGAGAGAGAGAGAGAGAGAGAGAGAGAGAGAGAGAGAGAGAGAGGGAGAGAGAGAGGGGGAGAGAGAGAGGGAGAGAGAGAGAGAGAGAGAGAGAGAGAGAGAGAGAGAGAGAGAGAGAGAGAGAGAGAGAGAGAGAGAGAGAGAGAGAGAGAGAGAGATCCCATGGAGAGTTGCATGACAGAGAAGATGCAGATCGGAAGGCAATGGAGCATGATGTTGGTGCAGGGCAATCAACAATTGATGTTTTGATGAAGAGTTGAAGCCAAGGACTGGAGAAAAGATCAAGATATGAAGTATGAAGGAAGTGTATATATAGAAGATGAAGATGTGTTCAAATATGTACATTAATTCAAAGATAGTTTACTTATACTTTTGTATAGTCAGCAACTTGTAAATATTTACCTATATATACAAGGAAAAAATGTCGGGGCAAGTATGAGAGAGTATAGAATACAAGAATCCAGTAGAATTAGAATCAATTAGACTCTTGAGAAGCATGAAGATTAGCTCTCTCATCCAGATGTAAAAGTTCTCTAGTAATGAAGAAAAATTGCGCCCGATGTTTCTGTGTATTCTCCTTCTGTGCTTGATCATTTCAAGTATCCTTTTGTAGATGTCTAATTCCATAGTTAATGAGTCTATGGTTAAAGTTTGAGAGCCTAATTGTAAACAGGCTGTGAGAATGTTGAGTAGGAACATTCAACAGTGAAGACGTGTTCACTGTTTTCTGAAATAAGCGCAAAATTCAATGTTAATGTTTTGGTCAGTTCTCCTTCCACAGTGTAAAGTTTTGAGAAAGCAAGTACTCAATCTTTAACTTGGAAGGTAAGCTATCTATGGCTAAAAGCATTTGCACAAACGGGTTCTAGATTGAGAGAACCAAGTGTTAGAAGTTACAGGTATTTGAATCAACTTCTCACAAGAACAGTTTTAGACATAAGTGACTTGTGAAGTTCATTTCTCAAGATCTACTAAATCGTTTGAAGTGATTTAACTTAGAGGAGGTGTGCAAATTATAGGCAACACCTTGTGCAAAGTTTTATAAAAAACTTTACACATTTGATAAGTCAATGAGAGAGATATGTGCAGCAGACTTTCTGTAGAGTCTTCTTCTTCACAGTTTATCTAGAATTTTTATTGAGCCTCCAAATTAGTGAAATTTTTTAGTTACTCTTGATATAGAGGTTGTAGATCCCTCTCTTCCCTCTCTCTCTGAAGTATCTCCTTCCTGTGCAAGTGCATGCTTTCCCAAGGGCAAATCTCACTCCCTCTCTCGCTCAGAGAGATGGCGCACACAGTACATAGTTGTGCGGCTCCCCTTCCACTCACTCGCCCCATACAACTTTGTGCTACTGCTCAATGCAAGCGAGATGCTGAAGTATGCAAAGCTTAAGTGCTGCGCGATGGGTGTATGTCCTCAATTTGTGCTGTAGGTCTTGCAAAGAAGTTGTCAGAACCTCTTCAGCTACTGGTTCTCTGATCACTCGGTCTGTCTGCTGTTATCCAACAATGTGGTGTTATAAAAAATTACACAGACAATTGGCACAAGTTCTAGCGCGTGGAATTCTGCATTGCTACATCTAGATTGTTCGAATCTTTATGCTGTGCCTTCGCCTTCGGCCGAGAGGCAACAAAAGATTCATGAGCTGCAACTTCCTCGGGCTGAAGGAGGTGCCCTATCCGAAACAAGAGTCAATTACAGCTTCTTCATGTAGTCACCTTCTATAGCTTAAAAACATCTTTTTCTCTCTCTCTCTCTCTCCCGTCCCCTCTCTCTCTCTCTTTCTCTCTCTCTCTCTCTCTCTCTCTCTCTCTCTCTCTCTCTCTCTCTCTCTCTCTCTCTCTCTCTCTCTCTCTCGCTCTCTCTCTCGGCCTCTCACTCTCTCTCTCTCTTTTTCTCTCTCTCTCTTTCTCTCTCTCTCCTTCTCTCTCTCTTTCTCTCTCTCCTTCTCTCTCTCTTTCTCTCTCTCTCTCTCGGTCTCTCTCTCTCTCTCTCTCTCTCTCTCTCTCTCTCTCTCTCTCTCTCTCTCTCTCTCTCTCTCTCTCTCTCTCTCTCTCTCTCTCTCTCTCTCTCTCTCTCTCTCTCTCTCTCTCTCTCTCTCTCTCTCTCTCTCTCTCTCTCTCTCTCTCTCTCTCTCCTCTCTCTCTCTCTCTCTCTCTCTCTCTCTCTCTCTCTCTCTCTCTCTCTCTCTCTCTCTTCCCCCTCTCTTCTCTCTCCTCCTCCGCCGACTTTCCCCGCTGACCCGCTCGCAATCACCGCCCTACCCCCCGCTCACCCGCCCGCAGCCCCCCGCCCCTCCCCGCAGCTTCCCCCGCCCCCTACCACCCCCGCTGCCCCCCGCCTTGCCCCCCGCTGACCCCGCCTAGCCCCCCCCGCTGACCCCGCCTAGCCCCCCCCACTGACCCCGCCTAGCCCCCCCGCTGACCCTGCCTAGCCCCCCTGCTGACTCCGCCTAGCCCCCCCACTGACCCCGCCTAGCCCGCCCGCTGACCCGCCCGCAACCCCCACCCCTCCCCGCAGCTTCCCCCGCCCCTCCCTGCCACCATCCCCGATGTCCCCCGCCTAGCCCCCCACTGACCCCGCCCGCAACCCCGCTGACCCCGCCTAGCCCCCCCGCTGACCCTGCCTAGCCCCCCCCGCTGACCCCGCCTAGCCCCCCCACTGACCGCGCCTAGCCCCCCCACTGACCCCGCCTAGCCCCCCCGCTCACCCCGCCTTGCCCCCCCCTCAAACCCCGCAGCCCGCCCCCCCTGAGTCCCACCACCCCCCGCCCCCGCTGACTCCCGCACACCCCCGCCCTTGCACTCCTGCCACCTCTCTCCCTCACCCTCTCTCTCTCAACACACACACACCCACACATACACACACACACACCCACACATACACACACACACCCACACATACACACACACACACCCACACATACACACACACACCTACACATACACACACACACACACCCACACATACACACACACCCACACGTACACACACGCACCCACACATACACACAGACACCTACACATACACACACGCACACCCACACATACCCACACACACCCACAAAAACACACACCCACACACACACACCCACACACACACACACACGCACAGACAGAGAGAGTCATGGACACTTTGGAAGTGAGCAGAGTGTTGAGGCCAGGTGGCATTTATATACTGAGATATCTGAAGATATGGTGAAAGATGGATATAATGAAATTATAAACATTGATAATTCAGCAGTTGTGATTAAGGGTATGCAAGAAAAATATCAACATGTTCCTCAATTGAGATATGAGGTTATGGACGTGCTTGATATGTCAGACTTTGGTGATGGCAGTTTTGATTCTGTGATTGACAAAGGTACCCTAGATGCAATAATGATCTTCAGAAGGGAGTTTTTATTATACATGGATACGACCTTCTGTTCACAAATTCAAGGCATGATCTAGATGCTATTCGTGGGCCTTTCCATGAGGACAAGCAGTTGGACCAATCGGCTTCATTTGAATTGGCCGGGATTAAATCAGTGAGGAAATAACAAAATAACACAAAATGAGAATCTCAGATGGCAAGTGAAAAGGTAAAAGGAAACAGTTAAAAGTGGAGGTGAAGAAATAATGGTTGCCACCAACCATTCATTACGACGACCTATTTTTGTGGATCCAATTCAAATTAAATGGAATCCTTGATCTACCCCTTCAATTTTGGGCAATCCACCGGCGCGTGATCAGTGGACGTGAGGATTCGGCAAGGCTCTCTTGGCCTATTGGAGCCTATAAAAACAATGGATTTGTGCTCATTTGGGGTACAATTTTTAGAGATACGTTAGTTCAGATATACATTTGTATACGTGCATACAGTGGTCCTCTCTTGGCACTTGTGGCTTCAAGCCTACTGGAGGAAGTCACTTTGTGGTGTGGATACAGAGTGTGGGCTTCCCAGTGGAGGGCTAATGGCACTATAGTGTAAGAGAGTGGCTTGGATTTTTTTTTAGTACAGTGATATTGTAAGCCCTATTTTCTAGAGGAATTCTCCACCGCTTGTATTGATCTGTGTTTGTCTGTATAGAGTGCCATGAAGCTCTGAGCATGAGATTTTGAGCATTTCTTGACCAATCTTGTAATCATCTTAATTGAATCAAGAAGTGGATGGTCTTCTTGGTCATTTGTTGTTGATGTTTTTCTGGTGTATGTACAACTCTGCGCAATTATTTACCTCTGCCTGCTCACAGAAATGTTAAAGGGTATACTTCCCTAAAGAGAACCCCCCTTGAGTAGGCGAAGTACTGGGATTGCTTATTCTCTGCCCTTAATAAAAGGAGATACCCCAGTACCTCCTCTACAGTTTGGCATGCTCGGTGGGACCTTTGCATTTCTGTGAGAGGTATTTTTGACCTATTGCATTTGCAAGTAGGTACATGACCCATACGCGAGCAGATAAGGAGTCTCTTTGGGTTCGGAGGAGCCTTAACAAGTTAGCTATAACCACGACTAGTGAGTCTACCTCCCCTCTGCCCTCCCTAAATTTATCTATTGATTTGGGTGCGACACCATTGTCAAAAGAGAGGTATAGAAGAACCTTAGACTTCTCCTCAGATACGTCAGAAGAAACACCAATACAAATGGAGGATCTTTCTCATCTACTCTCCAGACTCAACATCAAGTTCCCTACCTTCAAGGGACAAGCTTATGAAGATGATGATGATCATGTGAGGAGATTCATCTCCTTATGCCGTGGACGAGGTCTGCAGAATAGGGAGGATGCAATGTTAGTACTCTTTCCATCCACATTGGAAGGTCTTGCAGATAAATGGTATAGTCAATATGCAGATGGTCATTTTGCTACATGGGAGGCTCTGAAGATGGCATTCTCAGAGACATTTCGACCAAGTGACTCCTCAGAAAGAGCTCTAGATCAGCTAGAGAACCTAAAGCTAAGATCAGGTGAATCCTTTCATGAACTTCACACTAGAACAAAAGCACTTGTTGCACGTCTGCCACATGCTCCAGGTGACTTTTTGGTTAAAAAATGGATAGAAAAAGCTCTACCCAGGTCATCTCAGCAGAAGCTCCGTGAGTCTCTTAGATTGGATGCACCCCTAAATGATTGTGTTGCAGCGGCATCACGCATAGAAGAAGCAAGGCAACATTTTGAAGAGGATACACAAAGAAATTATGCTGCAGACCTGGATCCTATTGGGAAACTAAGGAGGGAATTGGAGGCATTGAAAATGCAACAGAATCAACAAGAAGAGAAGGTCTTGCCACCACTGCGTCGCACTGATGACGAAGTAGCCCAACTTCGCTGTGAGTTAGAAGATTTGAAGACCACTCAGGATATAAGGAGACAAATTTGGTGTACAATCTGTAACAACAATGGACATTCCAATGCTAATTGCCCTAACAAGGTAAGTTGTCAATTTTGTGGAAAGGATGGTCTTGAAGCTAGAGATTGTTACTACCTCAAGGGTATACAGCAAAGAGGTAACCCTCAAACTTTGGATTCATACTATGCTAGTACTTCAAATACATCTAATAGAGAGGAGAATCGGCCTGCAAAGCCTAGATATAATAGACCTTTGATGTGCTATCGTTGTGGTGAGTATGGCCACATGCAAAATAGGTGTTCCCTTCCAGAAGATGCACCTCCTTGTCAACATTGTCCAGAGGCCAAGGATCATTATACCAAAGACTACCCAAGAAGTCGTCCTGCTCCAATCCACATAATTGCGGTTTCTCCACAAGAAGAAGGTATGACCACTCAGTCTTATGCCGTTTCATCCTCTGCAATGCCCATGATGATGAGAGCTAGGCAAGCAGCAACAATCCATAGAGAGGAACAACAAGGATTTCAAGATAAAGAGGAAGAAACGAAGTCTGGATGGAAGGACCAAGCAGAAATTGAAGGAGCTTATGAAAAGATGGCTACTTCTCTAAGGGGCCAACCAACAAGTTTGCAAGAAGACACTCATAAGATAGACATTGAGCAGATCTTGAAAGGTATTCATCACAAGGTTAGTTTGTACGAACTTATCAAAATGGATTCAAAAATAAGAAGTGACTTACTAAAGATTATACACTCTGCTCACTTGGTCCAATCACCTAGTATAGATGGTTTCATGGTTGATTTTCCCCCTGCACCCTTAGCAGACTACCAAAGCTCAAGATTATCTGTTGGTATAAAGGATGAAGCTCTCACAGGTGTGATCATAGATGGAGGCTTTGGTATCAATTTGATGCCAGATTTTACAATAAAGAAACTGAAATTGAACCCCACCAAGTTGGCACCATTCATGGTTACGTTAGCAGATCAGCATCGGGTTGCGCCACTTGGCATTATTGAAAAGGTACTGATGGTAGTACAGGACTGCCACTTTGTTCTAGATTTTGTTGTTATTGCACTTCCACAGGAGACTTCTTACCCTTTACTCCTGGGGAGACCTTGGCTGAGACAAGCAAAAGCTTTGCAAGATTGGGGGAAAAACAAACCATGGATTTCAACAAGCACCAATAACCAACTGCAACTACATTTGGAAGAAGGATTCGACTCAGGAAAAACTACTGGATATACTGTGGACACTCAGGTAATGCCCTCTCTACCCTAAGAAGATGATACATTGTTAAATTGGATGATGGGAAGTGCAAAGTGTTGCACAGTGGAGATCAATGAAATTGAGGAAGAAGTTGCAGATAAGGTAATTACAGGAAAGGGCAATGAAGATCACAAGGTGTTGGAGAATGAGCAATTGCAGGAAAATACAAGCTTTGAAGGGGCAACCAATATAAACGTATCGGAGGTGGAAGGTTATGAACCTAAGAGTAGAGAAGATCTTCCTTTTGCAGATATACCTCAAGGATGGATAGAAGAACATGTTGCAAAATATAAATTAAAATCCACTCCTGCATATAGTGGAGATGATTTCTCAAGCAAGACTAGTCCTGAAAAATTGGTTCAAGAAGTAAATTTAGGGGACGAAGAGAACCCTCAAGTAGTCCACTTAGCATCTTGGTTATGGCATTATCCTCCTTTACTACAGAAGGTAACTTCTTTGCTTTTTGCTTATAAAAGTGTCTTTGCATGGTCCTACAAAGATCTAACAGGGATACCAGAAGAGCTTGGGTTACATCGGATACCCTTAATTGGGGGAGCCGCGCCTGCAAGAAGTAGACCATATCGACTCAATCCTAAGTATGCAAAGGCAGTAAAAGCAGAAATTACAAAACTAGAAGAAGCAGGTATAATTGTCCCTAGAACATTCCAGGTGTCTTTCTTCCATGGTTATTGTACCCAAGAAAAATAGTGGAAAAATAAGAGTATGTGTTGATTTCCGCGCTTTGAATAAAGTGACTGTTCAAGATGGATTTCCTCAGCCCTTCACAGAGCAAGTACTTGAGGAAGTGGCTGGTCACACTTTGTATAGTTTCTTGGATGGTTTTAGTGGCTACAATCAGATAGTGATCCATCCTGATGATAGGGACAAAATAGCCTTTGTTACTCCCTGGGGCACTTATGTCTATTCTCGCATGGCTTTTGGTTTGAAGAATGCACCAGCTTCATTTAATAGAACGATGTATCTGATATTGGGCAAATGGTTAACAACCTTTCTACGCATTTTTATGGATGAGTTTTCAGTATTTTCAGGTACAGATAAAAGAGCAGCAGTTCAAGATTTCCATGATCATTTGGAAAATCTAAAAGAAATTTTTGAGCAATGTCTCAAAATAGGGTTGAAGTTGAATCCTGATAAATGTCACTTTTTGGTCACTAAGGGCACTCTTCTTGGTCACATAGTATCTGCTG
>CM035426.1:18187163-18254663 GCA_020310875.1 Ceratopteris richardii | reverse complement strand
CTCCACCGCTTGTATTGATCTGTGTTTGTCTGTATAGAGTGCCATGAAGCTCTGAGCATGAGTTTTTGAGCATTTCTTGACCAATCTTGTAATCATCTTAATTGAATCAAGAAGTGGATGGTCTTCTTGGTCATTTGTTGTTGATGTTTTTCTGGTGTATGTACAACTCTGCGCAATTATTTACCTCTGCCTGCTCACAGAAATGTTAAAGGGTATACTTCCCTAAAGAGAACCCCCCTTGAGTAGGCGAAGTACTGGGATTGCTTATTCTATGCCCTTAATAAAAGGAGATACCCCAGTACCTCCTCTACAGAGGTGTTCTAAATTCAAGAGTAGCTTGTTCTCTTGGAGATTAATGCTCTGCATCAGTGGTATCAAAGCAGGAAGTATCAAAATTGAAGGAAGGAGGATCTCGACTACTGCAGACATAAAGAATTCAACAGTTAAAGATTGAGAAGGTGAAAGCTTGAGAGCAAATCTTGAGAAGGAGGCCATACGACATCAAGGAATGACGCATGCGCCTTTGGGCTCTCTAAACTCCGTGGGTGGAGTAGCTACTGAGATCAACCAAAAGGAGTATCATTCGAAGTAAAGGTACATCTATTACTCATAAAGTTTGAAGAATTCAATACACAGGTGAAGAAAGGATGGGACTCTTCAAATAGAGAAGTTGGATAGAGAGAACTATCCGGCATGGTCAATGAGGATGGAAGCTCACCTTATGAGCAAAGATTTGATAGGATACATCACAGGTGAAGAAGAAAAGCCTCAGTTCAGAGATCCTAGTGTTCCAACTAGGGAGGAATTATCAGATTTGAAGACTTGGATGAAGAAAGATGCTCAAGCCAGGAGCATTATTTACATGGTAGTTAATGATTACTTGCTACCTCACATTAGAGGTCTTGAAAGTGCAAGTGATATATGGAATGCTTTGGAGGAGCATTTCCAAAACACCACAAAGTCAAGGAAGGAATCCTTGTGGGCAGAATTTACTACATTCAAGAAGAAGGCCTCTCAAACCATCTTAGATTATGTAACAAGGATGAAGGACATTGCAGATGCATTAGGAGGAGTTGATGAAGACATTGAGGAGGATAAATTGGTAAGGCAAATCCTTACAGGTTTGAGAGGTGATGACAAATGGAAGCCATTCATTTTGTCTACTGAATTATCACTTGATCATTTCACTCATGATCTAAATCAGTTGCTAGAACATATGCTAACCTTTGAGCAGGATGTCAAAGGTGAAAGTGATAAGAGTGCATGTCAAGCAATGTATTCAAAGGATAAGAAGAAGAATATCAAAGGGAAGCAACAACAAATGAAGATGAAGGTACAACTAGCCAAGCTAACTTCCTAAGAGGAAGAGGAGGTGGCAAAGGTAGAGGAAGAGGCAGGAGTAATAAAGATGGAGTCAAAGCTTGCTGGATTTGTGGTAAGACAAATCACTTGGCTAATGATTGTTGGCATAATACTCATAATAATGGTGGATATAATCAGAATTTTAATTCAAGAGGAAGAGGTGGCAGGAATCAAAGAGGTAATTTCAGAAGTAGAGGTTACTTTGGAAGAAATGTAGGTAGAGGATTCCAAAGTCAACAATACAACAATACCTATTACAATTATGCTTCAGATCAGAAGGAGGATTCAACATTGATAATGAATGCAACTTGTGAAAGGCAAAGTCAAGACCAAAGAGTCTTCTACATTGACTTAGGGTGTAGCAATTACCTGAGTGGTAACATAGCTTTGATGACTGATTTGGAAAATAAGATAACTAATCATGTAGTTCAAACAGGTGACAATACAAAGCACAATGTGAAGTCAATTGGATCACTGAAGGCCAAGGATGGTAGTACTCTCTTGAGTAAGTTTTTGTATGTTCCTACAATTCCTAAGAATCTGATAAGTGTAGGACAAATTGTTGAAAAAGGTTATGAAGTTAGGTTCACTAATGAAGGAGTGTTTGTGGAAGACCCTAGCAATGGGTATAACAAATTGTCTCAGGAAAGAAAGAAGGAAGATTGTTCACATTGAAGATCCAAGGTAATGTTGGTCATGCCTTGTTCACTTATGGAGGACATAAGATCTCTGAGTTAGATCTTTGGCACAAGAGGCTTGGACGTTTTAATGGAAGAGGTATCAAAGATATGGTTAACAATGGTTCAGTGCTTGGGTTGCCTAATGTTGCAGTTCAACATATGACATACAGATGTGAAGCATGTCAATTAGGTAAGGCTCATAAGCAATCTTATTCCAAGCATGGTTTTATGTATTTAGAGAAGCTTGAATTGGTACACACAGATGTGTGGGGACCATCAAAGGATTTTAGTATCAATGGCTCAAGGTACTATATGATTTATGTTGATGATGCTACCAGATGGATCACTATCTATGTGATCAAAGATAAGTCAGGGGTATTCAATACATTCAAACATTATCATGTGTATGCAGAGAGAATTGCAGGTCATAAGTTGAAGAGACTAAGATCAGATGGAGGGGGAGAGTATTTCTCTAATGAATTGAGTGATTACTTGTGGAATGCAGGTATAAAAAGAGAGGTTACTTGCAGGTACTCTCCTCAACAAAATGGTGTAGCAGAAAGGAGGAATAGAACTCTTGTTGAGTTTGCAAGATCCATGATGAAGGAGAAAAATTGCCCAAATTTTTTGTGGGTTGAGGCTGTAAATACAGCTACTTATTTGGTCAATAGATTACCATGTAAAGCTTTGCAGGGTATGACACCATATGAGGCATGGTGGGGTAAGGGACCTACTTTAGATCATTGCAAAGTATTTGGATGTTTGGCATATGCATATGTTCCATCACAATTGAGGCATAAATTGGAGCCTAAAGCTGAAAAATATGTGTCTATTGGATATGATGATAAGCAGATGGGATATAGGTTGTGGAGTCCATCGACAAAACAATTCCTAGTGTCTAAGGATGTTACATTTGATGAGCAAGGTACTTGGTATGCAGGTACAATAAATATTTATGCAGGTGATGAAGAAATTGTGGATCAATAGAAAGGTAAATCAAAGGTTCAGATATTTGATGAAGAGAAGAACAATGAAGTACAGGTTGAAGTTGAAGAAGTGCCAAGGTTTGATCCAGAGTGTGATGAACCAGAAACCTCAAGGAGTGGAGAACTCAGAAGGTCATCAAGACACAAATGGCAACCTACATGGTATATCTATGACACTTCTTTTTTGGCTACCAAAGATTATGCTTATATGATAAAGGCAGATGAAGACCCTTCTACATATGAAGAGGAAAAAGGTAAGGAAAATTGGGAGAAAGCTATGCAGGAAGAATATGATGCATTGATGGAGAATGAGACTTGGGATTTGGTTCCTAAACCAAATAGTCAGAAGATCATTGGGTGCAAATGGGTCTACAAGACAAAGAGGTATGCAGATGGAAGTGTGTCTAGGTATAAAGCTAGACTTGTTGTGAAAGGTTTTGCTCAGACATATGGTGTAGACTGTGATGAGACCTATAGTCCTGTGGCAAAGATGACAACCATCAGGACACTCATAGCTATTGCTGCATGTAAAGGTTGGAAATCATGTCAATTAGATGTGAAGAATGCTTTTTTAAATGGGTATATTTTAGATGATGTTTTCATGGAGCAACCACAAGGATTCAGAGATGAAAAGTATCCAAAGTATGTATGTAAGCTCAAGAGAGCTTTGTATGGTTTGAAGCAAGCCCCAAGGGCATGGAATTATAGACTTGTGAAGTTCTTGAAAGAACTAGGATTCCAAGTATCAAAGGCAGCTAGTAGCTTGCTTGTTAAAGCAAGTGATAATGGGTTCATTTACATGTGCATATATGTTGATTATATAATTCTTACAAGTACAGATGAGAAAGGCATTCAAAGCTTAAAGAAGCAAATGGAGAAAGAGTTCAATATTAGTGACTTGGGAGACTTGTCATATTTCTTGGGCATGGAGATCTCATACACTCAACATGGAGTGTATATAACTCAAGAAAGGTATTTGAAGAACTTGTTGATCAAGTTTAAAATGAATGATTGCAGGGTAGCACCTACTCAATGGAGGTGAATCACAAATTGAGCAGATATGGTGGAGAAGAGTTGAAGGATATGAAGCTATATCAAAGTTTGGTTGGTAGTCTGATTTATGCTACTTTAATTAGACCTGATTTTTCATATGCAGTGGGAGTATTATCTCAATTCATGCATTGCCCTAGGAAAGAACATTGATTTGCAGGACAAAGAGTGTTGAGGTACATTAAGGGTACACTCAAAGAAGGTTTGTATTATGGTTTTACATGAGATACAAATATCAAGATATATAGTGATGCAGACTGGGCACGTAATCCAAATGATAGGAGATCAACAAATGATACTTGTGTTATGTGGGAGATAAGTTAATTTCATGGTGTTCAAAGAAGCAACACACAGTTGCTTTGTCATCTACAGAAGCAGAGTATAAAGGTATGGTGGAAGGTGCAAAGGAAGTGATATGGCTTAAGACTCTGATGAAGAGTTTTGATATCATTCAGAGTACACCCACTATTCATGGAGATAACATGAGTTCATTGTATCTAGCTGCTAATCCAGTTTTTCATGCCAGGACCAAACATATTGAAATTCAGTATCACTTTCTAAGAGAGAAAGTGATGGATAAAGAGATTGAAGTCATACATACTTCAACAAAAGATCAGGTAGCTGATATGCTAACCAAGAGCTTGGATGGACCAAAGTTACAGAGATTCAAAGACATGGCAGGCATAAAGAAGATAGAGAAAACCTTAATTGATGATTGAGGGGGAGCTGTTGGTGTAGGGCAATCAACAATTGATGTTTTGATGAAGAGTTGAAGCCAAGGACTGGAGAAAAGATCAAGATATGAAGTATGAAGGAAGTGTATATATAGAAGATGAAGATGTGTACAAATATGTACATTAATTCAGAGATAGTTTACTTATACTTTTGTATAGTCAGAAACTTGTAAATATTTACCTATATATAGAAGGAAAAAATATCGAGGCAAGTGTGAGAGAGTATAGAATACAAGAATCTAGTAGAATTAGAAGCAATTAGACTCTTGAGAAGCATGAAGATTAGCTCTCTCATCTAGATGTAAAAGTTCTCTAGTAATGAAGAAAACTTGCACCCGATGTTTCTGTGTATTCTCCTTCTGTGCTTGATCATTTCAAGAATCCTTTTTTAGATGTCTAATTTCATAGTTAATGAGTCTATGGTTAAAGTTTGAGAGCCTAATTGTAAAGAGGCAGTGAGAATTTTGAGTAGGAACATTCATATGTGAAGAAGTGTTCACTGTTTTTTTGAAACAGGTGCAAAATTTGATGTTAATGTTTTGGGCAGTTCTCCTTCCACAGTGTAAGTTTTTGAGCAAGCAAGTACTCAATCTTTAAGTTGGAAGGTAAGCTATCTATGGTTAAAAGCATTTGCACAAATGGATTCTAGATTGAGAGAACAAAGTGTTAGAAGTTACAGGTGTCTGAATCGACCTCTTAGAAGAAGAGTTTTAGACATAGGTGACTTGTTAAGTTCATTTCTCAAGATCTATTGAATCTTTTGAAGTGATTTAACTTAGAGGAGGTGTGCAAACTATAGGCAACACCTTGGGCAAACTTTTATCAAAAACTTTAAATATTTGATAAGTCAATGAGAGAGATATGTGCATACGACATTCTTTAGAGTCTTCTTCTTCACAGTTTATCCAAAATTTTTATTGAGCCTCCAAATTAGTGAAAGTTATTAGTTACTCGATATAGAGGTGCTCTAAATTCAAGAGTAGCTTGTTCTCTTGGAGATTAATACTCTCCATCACATGAGAGAGAGAGAGAGTTAGAAAATGGTAGTGCACACATGAAGGGAGTAGAATCACATCGGACACACACAGAGAGAGAGAGAGAGAGGAAGAAAGGAGAGAGCTAAACTTCATGTAAGCATCATAACAGGACGGGCATAGGAATAGCAAATCTTGGCCAAGACATATTCTCGAATTGTTAAAGATGCACTTCTTAAAGAGATATAACTATTGGGACTACACTCATAGGTTTTTATATGAAATGCGATCTTTTTCCAAAAGCAAAAATCGTGTTTGATGGGTTGTGTAGAGGAGGTACTAGGGTATCCACTTTTAATAAGAGTAGAAAATATGCACTTCCACTACTTCGCCTACTCAAGCGAGGTCCTCCTTAGGGAAGTATACCCTTTAACATTTCTGTGAGTAGGTAGATCACAATAATTGCACAGAAGATCAATGACAATGGCAATAGTGAAGGACGAAACCACTCTTTAGTTCACACAGATGATTACAATATAGGCAAAAGAATTGCTCTAAAGTTGATGCTCTGGGCTAACATGCCACTCCAGAACTAAACAACATCAATACAAGAGATTCATCCAATCCGTATAATGAACACAACTAGATGCAGACTGGCATTGATCAATACAAAGCATGAAGACTTGCTCTAAGGGAAAGAGCATGAAAATACCACTGACTCACACTGAATGATAAAATCAAGCCACTCTCTTCACACTATAGTGCTATTAGTCCTCCACTAGGAAGCCCACGCTCTGTATCCTCACCATAGACTGACTTCCTACAGTAGGCTTGTAGCCACAGAGTGCAAAGAGAGAACCCGTGTAGGTATGTAGATATATGTATATCCCAAATGAACACAAGTCCATTGCTTTTATAGGCTCCAATAGGCCAAGAGGGCCTTGCCGATTCCTCCCGTCCACTGATCATGCACCAATTGGTTGCCAAAAATTGGAGGGGTAGATCAAATATGCCGCTAGTTTTGAATTTGATCCTCAAAAATAGGCAGACATCATGAGTGGTTGGCAACAATAGACATTTCTCCACTTCCACTTTTACCACTTACACTTTTACTGTCACTTTTGCATGCAAACTGAGAGCCTCATTTTGTGCCGCTTGTGATATTTGAATGACCCTGAGAAGCACATTCTTCACAGAATTTTTGTAGTAGCTTTTGACCCTTACATATTGAGTAGGAGAGATGGTGGGTGGTGAGGGAGGTTTGGTTGGAGTGGTGGGAGGTTGTGGTGGGTGTGGGAGGTTGTGGGGGGAGGTTGTGGAGGTTGTGGGGGTTGTGGGGGGTTGTGGGAGGAGGTTGTGGAGGTTGTGGGGGGTGTGGGTGTGGGTGTGGGTGTGGGTGGAGTGGTGGGAGGAGGTTGTGGAGGTTGTGGGGGGTGTGGGAGGTGTGGGTGGTTGTGGGGGGAGGTTGTGGAGGTTGCAGGGGGTGTGGGAGGTTGTGGAGGTTGTGGGGGGTGTAGGAGGTATGGGTGGTTGTGGGGGGAAGTTGTGGGAGGAGGTTGTGGGGGTGTGGGAGGTGTGGGTGGTTGTGGGGGGAGGTTGTGGAGGTTTTGGGGGGAGGTTGTGGAGGTTGTGGAGGGTGTGGGAGGTTGGGGGAGGAGGTTGTGGGGGGTGTGGGAGGTTGTGGGGGGAGGTTGTGGAGGTTGTGGGGGGTGGTGGAGGTATGGGAGGTTGGCGGAGGAGGTTGTGGGGGGTGTGGGAGGTGTGGGAGGAGGATGTGGAGGTTGTGGGGGGTGTGGGGGGAGGTTGTGGAGGTTGTGGGGGGTGTGGGAGGTGTGGGAGGAGGTTGTGGAGGTTGTGCAGGTTGTGGGGGGTGTGGGAGGTGTGGGGGGAGGTTGTGGAGGTTGTGGGGGGTGTGGGAGGTGTGAGAGGTTGTGGGAGGATGTTTTGGAGGTTGTGGGGGGTGTGGGTGGTTGTGGGGGGAGGTTGTGGGGGTTGGGGGGGGGTGTGGGAGGTTGTGGGAGGCGGTTGGGGAGGTTGTGGGGGGTGTGGGTGGTTGTGGGGGGAGGTTGTGGAGGTTGTGGGGCATGTGGGAGGTGTGGGTGATTGTGGGGGGAGGTTGTGGAGGTTCTGGGGGGTGTGGGAGGTGTGGGAGGTTGTGGGAGGAGGTTGTGGGGGGTTTGGGAGGTGTGGGTGGTTGTGGGGGGAGGTTGTGAAGGTTGCAGAGGTGTGGGAGGTGATGGAGGTTGGGGGAGGAGGTTGTGGGGGGTGTGGGAGGAGGTTGTGGAGGTTGTGGGGGGTGTGGGAGGTGTGGAGGGAGGTTGTGGAGGTTCTGGGGGGTGTAGGAGGTGTGTGGGGAGCTTTTAGGAATTCCTTCTTGAAGATCAATAATTGCAGTGATCTATCCCCATCACAATGAAATTTCAAAAGATTTCCCAGGCCTATCGACCAAGGTGGTTGACTCGTTGAATTTATCAGTGTAGCACTCGTCCGGCCCAGAACATCCAAGGGAATCACGAACTTGTTATTGCCTCAAAAACAATTGTTGAACTCATTAGTGTGGTGTGCTGCGAGTGGGGGAGTGAGGAAGTCATGGGGGGTGGGTTGCGGGAGGTTGTAGTTGGGGGAAAAGAGCGAGATGTGGGGAGGCTAGAGGTGGGGGAAGATGGAGGCATGGGGAGGAATGGAGGAGGGGGGAAGGCTGCGGGAGGATGTGGAGGAGGTGGGGGGTTGCAGAGGGGATTGTGGGGGGCTGTTGGCAGCATACTACGCGGGTGGGAATAGGGGGGGAAAGGCAGGGGGCGTGGGTAGGAATGGGCGGGTGGCAGCGGGGCGTAGGTGGGGATGGGGGGGAGGGGAAGCGGGGGGGGGGGGGGGGGGTGGCAGCGGAGCACGGGTAGGAATGGGGGGTTGGCTACGGGAGGTTGTGGGTGGGAATAGTGGGGATGGCGGATGAGAATAGCGGGGATGGCGGGGCGGGAGAGAGAGCGAGATGAGAGAGCGAGAGAGAGAGAGAGAGAGAGAGAGAGAGAGAGAGAGAGAGAGAGAGAGAGAGAGAGAGAGAGAGAGAGAGAGAGAGAGAGAGAGAGAGAGAGAGAGAGAGAGAGAGAGAGAAATGCCGCGATTCATACCCTCTCATCAAGTCTTTGCATCCCTAGTGCGATTCCTCCTTTATTTTGCTTATTTACATAAGACCAAAATAAACTGCAATCACTGAATGAAATACGGTATGTACAGTGAATGAAGTTCTTCCATCTTGACTTCATTCAGGTAATTCTTCACTCTAGAGATATTAACCAGGGGAATCCTCTTACCCTGCAAGTCCTCCAGATGCACTGCTCCATGTGGTAATACCTTTATCACTCTGTATGGTCCTATCTATTTGGGTGCCAATTTGGTTAAAAATGTTGGAATTTGATGCACCAAAACCAAGGATCCTTCCTGTACTTCATTGGACCTAAGATATATTTTTTCGTGTAATCTTTTGCTTTCTTCTTGTGTTACCTGAAGTTTTTGCATTGCTCCTTCTCTGTATTCTTCTAATGCCATGAGTCTCCTAATTGGTGGTTCAATTCCAATCGTTTTGGCTCCAATTTCTTGTTTGATAATAAATTTGAATAGCACTAATGCCTCTTTTCCATATACTAAGCGAAATGGACTCTCGCGAGTGGTTCCCCTCTTTGTAGTCCTGAAAGCCCAAATTGCACCGATCAATGCTTGTGGCCAAAAGCTTTGATGATCAAAAGATAATTTGCACAGCAACCCGATCAAAATCTTATTGGAGCTCTCTGCTTGGCCATTTTCCCTTGGATAGTAGGTACAAGATTTTTTATGGAAGACCATGTACCTGTCAAATATAAATTGGAACAATTGATTCACAAAACGTGTCCCCCTATCACTAGTGATTTCTAGTGGGCAACCAAATCTTGAAAAAATATGTTTATACAAAAACTTAGCTACTGTTAAAGTCGTGCAGTCCACACTAGCTTTAGCCTCTATCCATTTAGTTGCATAACGTGTGGCCATCAAAATATACTTCTTACCCCCAGGGTGACCAGTTGGACTAATAGGTCCTCAGTGAAATCAAGAACCCATCGTTCAAATGGGAGCCATCCTGTAGATATGACTAATGGTTGGAAACTCAATGTGGTTGACGTAGGAGCACATCTCTAGAAAATGTGGCATTCTTTAGCAAACTTGATCGAATCCTTATAAATATGAGGCCACCATAGTCCTTTGTGTATGATTTTGTGAGCCAATTCTTCCCCCTTTAGATGCCCTTCACTGTGTGCAGCCTCTAGCAAAAGATTTACCTCCTCTGGATAAACACACTTTCTCAAGATACCATCCTGACAATATCTATATAAATTTCCACTTATAAGTGAGTATGCTTTGGTTTTAAGGAGCAATCTTCTATTTTCTATAGGTGTCAAGTGTTTTGGGAGTTTTCCAGTACTGAGAAAATCAAGAATTCTATCATACCAATCAGTTTGGGTTGCTACTAAGAGGAGATTACTATCCACCAATTCATCATTAATACATGTTGCCTTCTCGCTCATTGCGGTCCTGGATACTTGATATGCCATGTAGTGCTCTCTTCCTGGCTTAATATGAATATCAAAGTTGAATTCTTGAAACAGGAGTAACCATCTCCAAACCCTTCCAGCCACTCTAGGCTTGTTTATCAAGTACTTCAAGGGTGATGGTCAGATATGACTATAAAATGTACACCGAGAAGGTAATGCCGAAACTTTTGAAGAGCAAATACAATGGCCAAACCTTCCCTTTCGGTCAAACTGTAGTTGCTTTCTGCCTTGGTGAGTAGTCTGCTGGCATAGGAGATAGGTTTATCAACCTTGTTTGATGATGGTTGAGCTAGAACCGCACCATCAGCATGAAGACTGGCATCTGTATGCACATGAAACTCCAATGACCAGTTAGGAACACTTAAAAGTGGAGCATTACATAACCTCAATTTTAGTTCACAAAATGCTTTCTCAGCTTCAGCACTCCATGAGAAGGGGACCTTTTTACTGGTAAGCCTTGACAAGGGATTAGCTATTTCTGAATACATTCGTATGAATCTTCTATATGGTATCTTGCATGGCCCAAAAAACTTTGCACTTCCTTTGAGCTTTGTGGAATAGGCATGGAAAGAATAGTCGTAACCTTTGTAGGGTCAACCGTTATTCCTTTAGCAGATACTATGTGACTAAGAAGAGTGCCCTTGTCCTTTAGATTTTCCAAATGATCATGGAAATCCTGAACTAATCCTCTTCTAGCTGTGCTTGAAAACACTGAAAAGTCATCCATGAACATGCGCAAAAAGGTTGTTAACCACCTGCGCAATATGAGATACATTGTTCTATTCAAGCCAAAAGCCATACCAGTATAGACATAAGTGCCCCACAGAGTAACAAAGGCTGTTTTGTCCCTATCATCAGGATGGATCACTATCTGATTGTAGCCACTGAAACCATCCAAGAAGCTATACAGTGTGATCGGCTACTTCATCAAGTACTTGCTCTCTGAAGGGTTGAGGAAATCCATCTTGAACAGTTACCTTATTCAAGGCACGAAGATCAACACAGACTCTTATTTTTCCACTATTTTTCTTGGGTACAATAACCATAGAAGAAAGCCACCTAGAATGTTCTACTGAACAATTATACCTACTTCTTCTAGTTTTGTAATTTCCAACTTTACCGCCTTTGCATACTTTGGATTGAGTCGATACGGCCTACTTCTTGCAGGCGTGGCTCCCTCAATTAAGGGTATTTGATGTAATCCAAGCTCCTTTGGTATCCCTGTTAGATCTTTGTAGGACCATGCGAAGACATTTTTGTAAGCAAAAAGTAAAGAAGTTACCTTTTGTAGTAAAGGGGGATAATGCCATAGCCAAGAGGCCAAGTGGACTATTTGAGGGTTCTCTTCATCCCCTATATTTACTTCTTGAACCAGTGTTTCAGGACTGGTCTTGTTTGAGAAATCATCTCCACTGTATGCAGGAGTGGACTTTAACTTATATTCTGCAATATGTTCTCTGGTCCATCCTTGAGGTATATCCGAAAAGGAGAGTTCTTCTCTGCATTCAGGCTCATAAATTTCCTTTTCTGATACTTCTATAGTTGTTGCCCCTTCAAAGATTGTATTCTCTTGCAAACTCTCATTCTCCAATTCCTTATGGCCTTCTCCTACAACTCCTTCATCTGCAACTTCTTCCTCTATTTCATTTATTTCCATCTTCTTGGGGTAAAGAGGGCATTACCTGAGTGTCCATAGTATACCTAGTAGTTTTCCCTGAGTCGAATCCTTCTTCTAAATGTAGTTGCACTTGGCTATTGGTGTTTGTTGAAATCCATAGTTTGTTTTTCCCCCAATCTTGCAAAGCTTTTGCTTGCCTCAACCAAGGCCTCCCCAGGAGTAAAGGGTAAGAAGTCTCCTGTGGAAGTGCACTAACAACAAAATCTAGAACAAAGTGACAACCCTTTACTATCATCAGTACCTTTTCAATAATGCCAAGTGGCGCAACTCGATGTTGATCTACTAGTGTTACTGTGAATGGTGCCATATTGGTGGGGTTCAAATTCAGTTTCCTCATTGTGAAAACTAGCATCAAATTAATGCCAGGGCCTCCATCTATAATCATACCTGTGAGAGCTTTGGTAGTCTGCCAGGTGTGCAGGGGGAAAATCAACCATGAAACCATCTATGCTAGGTGGCTCGCTCAAGTGAGCAGAGTGTATAATCTTTAATAAGTCACTCCTTATTTTTTAATCCATCTTTATGAGTTCCTATAGACTAACGTTATGATGAATACCTTTCAAGATCTGTTAAATGTTTACCATATGTGTGTCTTCTTGCAGACTTGTTGGTTGGTCCTTTAGTGAAGTAGCCATCCTTTCATAAGCTCCTTCAATATTTACGTGGTCCTTCCACCCAACCTTCTTTTCCTCTTCTTTATCCTGGAGTCCTTCTTTTTCCTCTCTACGGGTTGTTGCTGCTTGTCTGGCTCTAGTCATCATGGGCATTGAAGAAGATGAAACAGCATAAGATTGAGTGGTCATACCTTCTACTTGTGGGGAGACTGCAATCATATGAATTGGAGCGGGGTGGCTTCTTGGGCAATCTTTGGTATAGTGATCCTTGGCCTCTGGACAATGCTGACAAGCAGGTGCATCTTCTGGAAGGGAACACCTATTTTGCATATGGCCATACTCACCACAACGATAACACATCAATGGCCTATTATATCTAGGCTTCGTTGTACGGTTCTCCTCTCTATTAGGTGCATTTGAAGTACTAGCATAATAGGAATCCAGAGCTTGAGGGTTACCTCGTTGTTGTGTACCCTTCAGGTAGTAACATTCTCTAGGTTCATGGCCATCCTTTCTGCAAAATTGACAGCTTACCTTGTTAGGACAATAAGCATTGGAATGTCCATTGTTGTTACATATTGTACACAAAATCTTCCTTCTTATATCCTGAGTGATCTGTAAATCTTCTATCTCACGATGAAGTTGGGCTACTTCATCATCAGTGCGACACAGCGGTGGCAAGACCTTCTCTTCTTGGTGATTTGTTGCATTCTCAATGCCTCCAGTTCCTTCGTCAGTTGCCCAATAGGGTCTTGTTCTGCAGCATAATTCGGTTGTGTATCCCCTTCAAAATGTTGCCTAGCTTCTTCAATGCGTGATGCTGCTGCAACAAAATCATTGAGGGTTGCATCCAATCTAAGAGACTCACATAGCTTCCGCTGAGATGACCTCATAGGAGATTTTTCTATCCATTTTTTAACCAAGAAATCACCTGGAGAATGTGGCAGACATGCAACAAGTGATTTTGTCCTAGTGTGAAGTTCATGAAAGGATTCACCTGATCTTAGCCTTAGGTTCTCTAGCTGGCCTAGATCTCTTTCCGAGGAGTCACTGTTGGTGCAAAACAAGCCTACACACAGTGGTTTGGAACATTGAAACCTTGGAAGGCTAAAGTTTGAACCCTTGAAGAATGTATCTACATGGACTTTGAACCATAGGAACCAATGCTTAATTGGTTATTACTTTTTATCCAATGTAAAAGTCAATATGACTTAATCACTCATGTAATCACACCTACTAGTCTAAGTCGTGGAAAAAGCAGATGGTATGATTGAGATAATATCTCCCTAAGTTTAGTGGAGAGATTGAAGGGAGCCAAAACTTGAATTCAAATTCAAACTCTCTCAAAACTCCTATAAAAAGGGTATGTAAAAAGTCGCGGGAAGGATACTCACTTCCCGAGGCAATTCTGAGTCAATCATTGAGTGTGTGAGAGCTACACCATAGCCTACACCTCTGAGTACCATTGAGCATCACATTACATGCCAATGGGAATGTACAATCATTAGATTTAATCAATATACATATATTCATATTCTCTGTTTTCTCTGAGTGACTACCTCCAACTCTATCAACTTTGAAGAGGCATATCTCACGATCTACTGAACCAAATTGGATGATTCAAAGTGCATTGGATTCAGCTCAAAGTCTACTATACACCTACAAAGTTTCAAGGCCATTGGATCTACCATCACAGAGAAATCGTAGTCGAGGTGCTCACTGGTCTGTGACTGTAAGTCTCCTAAAAAATCGGTGGTACACCTTATTTTGCTAAAGTGATTTCTCTGAGTGTGGTTTATCATTTTCTTTCATTCCACTTGCAAATGGAAGCTTACTAAGCTAATTGAATATCTCTAGAAGGAATTTTGCTAATTGTAACTACACTGGTCATACTGAGCATAACACTGAGCAGGTATCAAGACTAAAATAGAAACTTTTCAAGTCTTGTGACTTGCAAAGTAGTCTGTTTTGATCAAGTCATTACTCAAACCTTTTCCAAAGTACATATAGCATATTTTGGTGTTATTTGGAAGCTCAAGGAGTCTACTAAGCATATCTGAAGAGAAGAGAGGGCAAGTGTGAAGCAGGATTTGTAGCATCAACTCAACTTCTGAGTGCATCCAGCCATCACTTCCAATAGTGGTATCAGAGCAAATAAGGTAATCATGGGTGATGGTTTCCCTTCCTTCATTGACAAATTGGATAGAAATAATTACCAGGCTTGGTCATTGAGAATGAAGACCTATCTACAAGGGAGAAGCTTGTATGGATACATATCAGGAGATGAGGAGTTGCCCTCATTCAAGACCAGAGGCCTACCTACAAAGGATGAACATGAGAGGCTCAACCAATGGTGTGCAAAAGATGCTTTGGCAAGGTCATATCTTCTAAACTCTATTTCTGATTTCCTTCTACCTCATGTGAGGAATTGTAAGACTTCCCAAGAGACTTGGGAAACCTTGTCAACATATTTTTCATCAAGCACAAGGGCCAGAAAGAATCAGCTATGGATTGAGTTTACAACTCTTAGGAAGCAATCAAAACAATGTGTCTCAGATTTTGTCACCAAATTCAAAGACATTGCAGATCAACTTGCAAGTGTTGGAGAAGAAATTGAGGAAGAGCAGATAGTCAGACAAGTGATCAATGGACTAAAGGCAGATGACAAGTGGGAGAGCTTTACCACTGCAATGGACTTGTACATGGACATCCAAGCACCTGATCTAACAACTCTGATTGGACAACTCTTTACACATGAAGCAAAGATCACAAAGAATGGAGAGCAATCAAAAGGTAACAATCCCTCTGCCCTATATACTGATAAGAAGACTAAAGACAAGGGTAAAAGCAAGAAGGTTGATGAAGAAGGCTCTACCTCCCAAGCAAACTATGCAAGGAGAGGTAGATCATCTAGAGGAAGGGGCAGAGGAGGTAAGTCAGGTAGGGGGAGACCCTATAACCAATCTCCATGCAATATTTGTGGCTTGTCTAACCATACTACAGATGAATGCTACAAAAACTACAAGAACCAAAGAGGAAGAGGTCACCAAAGAGGAGGATACTCTCAAGGCAGAGGCAGATTCAATCAATCTCAAGGCTACCATGGCTACAACAATAATTACAACAATAGCTACAATCACAATGGCAATTATCAAGGTGGATACAGGAATAGGAAGGATTATAACAATTATGCAGAGGAGCAAGATGATTCCTTGTTGATCATGAACATGACATCTAAATCAGGTATCAATGATGATCACTTATTCTATATTGATTCAGGTTGCTCTAACCATGTAGCTGGAAATGTTGCCTTACTCTCTGATTTGGAAGAACCCAAAGGCAAGCACCAAGTGCAGACAGGTGATGACACTAAACATTCAGTTGTTAAAGTAGGCAATGTCAAAACAAGTGATGGTAATCAGAATTTACTAAGCAGAGTGTTGTATGTTCCAAGAATCACCAAGAATCTGATGAGTGTAGGTCAGATTGTTGAAAAAGGTCTACAGGTCAGGTTCACTCAACATGGTGCATATGTGGAAGATCCAAGACATGGATTCAGAAGGATAGCCAAGGGAGAAAAATCAGGTAGATTGTTTACCTTTGAACTTGAAGACACTAAGAATATTGCTTTGTACAACTATAAGGACCAAACCCTATCAGAATTCGAGATTTGGCACAAGAGATTAGGTCACATTGGAGAGAGGACCATAAAACAAATGAGCAGGGATCAATGTGTGCTTGGGATACCTAATGTATCCAAGCAACACATGATATACAAGTGTGGGGCTTGTCAATTTGGTAAGTCACACAGATTGCCCTATACCAAGAAAGGTTTTATGCATGAAGATTATCTGGAATTGGTGCATACAGATGTTTGGGGACCTAGCAAGGAGCCATCCATATCTGGATCAAGGTACTATGTGTCCTTTATTGATGACTATAGCTGGTGGACTGTCTTATACTTCATGAAACATAAGGATGAAGTATTTAATTGTTTCAAAAGGTATCTTGCATTAGTTGAAAATCAAACAGGTAGACATTTGAAGAGGCTAAGGTCAGATGGTGGTGGAGAATACTTCTCCAATGAGTTTGAAGATTTCTTGCAGGAAAGAGGCGTCAAGAGGGAGATTACTACAAGGTACTCACCCGAACAAAATGGGGTAGCTGAAAGGAGGAATAGACTCATTGTAGAGACAGCTAGGTCTATGCTTAATGAGAAAAAACTACCAAATTATCTTTGGGCAGAGAGTGTATCTACTGCCACATACTTAATCAACAGGTTGCCATCAAAGACACTTGATGGAATGACACCCTATGAGGCTTGGCATGGTAAGAGACCATCTCTGGATCATTGCAAAATCTTTGGGTGTGTTGCATATGTGCATATTCCCTCACAGGTAAGGGGAAAGCTAGACCCTAAGGCTGAAAAGTGTATCTTCATTGGTTATGATTTGAATCAGAAGGGATACAGGTTTTATAACCCCTCAAACAAAGGCTTCAAGGTAAGCAGAGATGTCATCTTTGATGAAAATGATTCATGGTATGAAAATGAGTGCAGGAAAGTTAGCCTACCTTATGATATGGAAGAAGACTTTCCAAAGCTTATCAGGCAAGAACCAACTCAGAAAGAGGACACAAGCTCAGATGATGAAGACACCATCAACATTGAAGAGTTCAAGGCTTGGAAATCCAAAGGGAAGATGAAGATGAAGCAACTAGAAGACAATCCAGAATCCTCAAATCAAGCTATGAGGAGATCTCAAAGAGAAAAGAAGAAACCTATTAGGTATGTGTATGATACTTCACTTGTAACCAAGCACTCTGTATATCTTGCAAAGGATATCTTGAATGAAGAACCAAGTACATTTGAAGAAGCAATTACTAAACCAGAATGGAAGGAAGCAATGGATGAAGAAATGGAGGCTCTCAAGGAGAGTGATACTTGGGACTTGGTACCCAAGAAGGACTCCATGAAGGTGATAGGATCCAGATGGATCTACAAACTCAAGAGGAACTCAGATGGTACAATAAACAGGTATAAAGCCAGGTTGGTAGCCAAGGGTTTTGCACAAACCCAAGGCATTGATTATGAGGAGACATTTTCTCCTGTGGCCAAGATGCCAACTATCAGAGTTATGGTGAGTGTAGCTGCATCCAAGAATTGGAACATGTACCAATTGGATGTGAAGAATGCATTCTTGAATGGATGGATATCTGAAGAGGTCTACATGTCACAACCACCTGGCTATGAAGATCCCAATAAGGTAAATCATGTTTGTAAATTGAAGAAGGCCCTGTATGGATTGAAGCAGGCACCTAGAGCATGGAATTACAGGTTGACAACCTATCTCCTAGATCAAGGATTTGTGATGAGTAAAGCAGATACTTCATTGTTTATAAAGAGGAACAATTCAGAGGTAATATACTTGTGTGTCTATGTTGATGACATCATTATTACAGGAAATGATGTTCAGGGAATTAGACACATCAAAGGACAAATGATGAAGGAATTCAAGATCAATGATCTTGGATTATTGAAGTACTTCCTAGGACTTGAATTGGTCTACACAAATTCAGGTATCTTTATTACTCAGAAGAAGTACATTCAGGACATGGTCAAGAAGTTTAATTTGCAGGAAGCTAAAGTCTCAAACATTCCTATGGAGGTCAACCATAAACTCAGTGCACATGAAGGAGAAGAACTCAAGGATATTACAGGTTACCAAAGTTTGGTAGGTAGTCTTAATTATGCTACCTTAACCAGGATTGATATATCATATGGTGTTAGTGTACTTAGCCAATTTATGCATAAACCAAGAGTACCACATTTGGAGGCAGCCAAGAAGATAGTAAAGTACCTAAAGGGAACACAAAATCATGGTTTGTACTTTCCATATTCATCAGACATTGATATTAAGGTATACTCAGATGCAGATTGGGCAGGTTGCAAGGATGACAGGAGAAGCACATCTGGTTACATATGCTTTGCAGGTGATAAACCAATTTCTTGGTCATCCAAGAAACAACCCACAGTAGCTTTGTCATCTACTGAGGCAGAGTACAGAGGGCTAGCCAATGCCACTCAAGAAGCCATATGGTTGAAGCTATTATATTCAGAATTGGGCCTATACACAAGGCCACCAATCATATTTGGTGATAACACAAGTTCTCTTCACCTAGCAGCTAATCCAATTTATCATGCTAGGACAAAACACATAGAGGTTCATTACCACTATGTGAGGGAAAAGTTACTTAGCAAAGAAATTCAATTATCATATGTGTCTACTAATATACAATGTGCAGATTTGCTTACTAAAGCTCTGGATGGAAGCAAGCTATGTAGATTTAAATCCATGATTGGATTGCAGGAAATCATTGAAGACTAGAGATGAATACTTGAGCCAAAGTGTTTGGCTTGAGGGGGAGCTGTTGGTGCAAAACAAGCCTACACACATTGGCTTGGAACATTGAAACCTTGGAAGGCTAAAGTTTGAACCCTTGAAGAATGTATCTACATGGACTTTGAACCATAGGAACCAATGCTTAATTGGTTATTACTTTTTATCCAATGTAAAAGTCAATATGACTTAATCACTCATGTAATCACACCTACTAGTCTAAGTCGTGGAAAAAGCAGATGGTATGATTGAGAGAATATCTCCCTAAGTTTAGTGGAGAGATTGAAGGGAGCCAAAACTTGAATTCAAATTCAAACTCTCTCAAAACTCCTATAAAAAGGGTATGTAAAAAGTCGCGGGAAGGATACTCACTTCCCGAGGCAATTCTGAGTCAATCATTGAGTGTGTGTGAGCTACACCATAGCCTACACCTCTGAGTACCATTGAGCATCACATTACATGCCAATGGGAATGTACAATCATTAGATTTAATCAATATACATATATTCATATTCTCTGTTTTCTCTGAGTGACTACCTCCAACTCTGTCAACTTCCAAGAGGCATATCACAAGATCTACTGAACCAAATTGGATGATTCAAAGTGCATTGGATTCAGCTCAAAGTCTAATATACACATACAAAGTTTCTAGGCCATTGCATCTACCATCACAGAAAAATCGCAGTCGAGGTGCTCACTGGTCTATGACTGTAAGTCTCCTAAAAAATCGTGAGTACACCTTATTTTGCTAAAGTGATTTCTCTGAGTGTGGTTTATCATTTTCTTTCATTCCACTTGCAAATGGAAGCTTACTAAGCTAATTGAATATCTCTAGAAGGAATTTTGCTAATTGTAACTACACTGGTCATACTGAGCATAACACTGAGCAGGTATCAAGACTAAAATAGAAACTTTTCAAGTCTTGTGATTTGCAAAGTAGTGTGTTTTGATCAAGTCATTACTCAAACCTTTTCCAAAGTACATATAGCATATTTTGGTGTTATTTGGAAGCTGAAGGAGTCTACTAAGCATATCTGAAGAGAAGAGAGGGCAGGTGTGAAGCAGGATTTGCAGCATCAACTCAACTTCTGAGTGCATCCAGCCATCACTTCCAACAGTCACTAGGTCCAAATGTCTGTGAGAATGCCATCTTCAGAGCCTCCCATGTAGCAAAAAAGACATCTCTGCATATTGACTGTACCATTTATCAGCAAGGCCTTCCAATGTGGATGGGAAGAGTACCAGTGTTTCCTCTGACGTATCTGAGGAGAAGTCCAACCTTCTCCTATGCTTTTCCTTTGACAGTGGTGTTGCACCCAAATCAATAGATAAATTCAAAGAGGGTAGAGGCGAGCTAGGTTCACTATTCGAAGATATAGCTGACTCTTTAAGGCTCCTTCGTACATGAAGAGGCTCCTTATCTGCTCGCGTATGGGTCATGTACCTACTTGCAAATGCAATAGGGCAAAAAATGATGGAAAAAGACTATTAGCTATGCTCAGGGCCTCTCACGAAAGTTCAAGTATCCCACTGGGTGTGCTAAACTATAGAGGAGGTTCTGGGGTATCCGCTTTTAATAAGAGCAGAAAATATGCACTTCCAATGCTTTGCCTACTCAAGGGAGGTCCTCCTTAGGGAAGTATACCCTTTAACATTTCTATGAGCAGGCAGATCACAATAATTGCACAGAAGATCAATGACAATGGCAATAGTCAAGGACAAAACCACTCCTTAGTTCACACAGATGATTACAATATAGGCAAAAGAATTGCTCTAAAGTTGATGCTCTGGGCTAACATGCCACTCGAGAACTAAACAACATCAATACAAGAGATTCATCCAATCCGTATAATGAACACAAATAGATGTAGACTGGAACTGATCAATACAAAGTATGAAGACTTGCTCTAAGGGAAGTAGAATGAAAATACCACTGACTCACACTAAATGATAAAACCAAGCCACCCTCTTCACACTATAGTGCTATTAGCCCTCCACTGGGAAGCCCACACTCTGTATCCTCACCACAAAGTGACTTCCTATAGTAGGCTTGTAGCCACAGAGTGCAAAGAGAGGACCCCTATACGTATGTAGGTATATGCATATCCCAATAGGCCAAGAGGGCCTTGCCGATAACTCACGTCCATCGACCATGCGCCAATTGATTGCCCAAAATTGGAGGGGTAGATCAAATATGCCGCCAGTTTTGAATTTGATCCTCAAAAATAGGTAGACGTCATGAATGGTTGGCAGCAACAGACATTTCTCCACTTCCACTTTTACCACTTACACTTTTAGTGTCACTTTTGCATGCGGGCTAAGATCCTCATTTTGTGCCACTCGTGATATTCAAATGACCCTGAGAAGCACATTCTTCACATAATTTTTGTAGTAGCTTTTGACCCTTACATATTGAGTAGGAGAGATGGTGGGTGGTGAGGGAGGTGTGGGTGGAGTGGTGGGAGGTTGTGGGGGGTGTGGGAGGTTGTGGGGGGAGGTTGTGGAGGTTGTGGAGGTGTGGGGGGTGTGGGGGCTATGGGCGGTTGTGGGAGGAGGTTGTGGAGGTTGTGGGGGGTGTGGGAGGTGTGGGTGTGGGTATGGGTGGAGTTGTGGGAGGAGGTTGTGGGGGGAGGTTGTGGAGGTTGCGCGGGGTGTGGGAGGTATGGGAGGTTGTGGGAGGAGGTTGTGGAGGTTGTGGGGGGTGTGGGAGTTGTGGGTGGTTGTGGGGGAGGTTGTGGAGGTTGCGGGGGTGTGGGAGGTGTGGACGGTTGTGGGAGGAGGTTTTGGAGGTTTTGGGGGTGTGGATGGTTGTGGGGGGAGGTTGTGGAGGTTGTGGGGGGAGGATGTGGAGGTTGTGGGGGGTGTGGGAGGTTGTGGGAGGAGGTTGTGGAGGTTTTGGGGGGTGTGGGTGGTTGTGTGGGGACGTTGTGGAGTTTGCGGGGGTGTGGGAGGTGTGGGAGGTTGGGGGAGGAGGTTGTGGAGGTTGTGGGGGGTGTGGGAGGTGTTGGAGGAGGTTGTGGGGGGTGTGGGAGGTGTGGGGCAGGTTGTGGACATTGTGGGGGGTGTGGGAGGTGTGGGAGGAGGTTGTGGAGGTTGTGGGGGGTGTGGGAGGTGTGGGGGGCGGTTGTGGCGGTTGTGGGGGGTGTGGGAGGTTGTGAGAGGAGGTTGTGGAGGTTTTGGGGGGTGTGGGAGTTGTGGGTGGTTGTGGGGGGAGGTTGTGGAGGTTGCGGGGGGTGTGGGAGGTGTGGCCGGTTGTGGGAGGTTGTGGGAGGAGGTTGTGGAGGTTGTGGGGGGTGTGGGAGTTGTGGGTGGTTATGGGGGGAGGTTGTGGGGGGTGTGGGAGGTGTGGGTGGTTGTGGGGGGAGGTTGTGGAGGTTTTGGGGGGAGGTTGTGGGGGGACGTTGTGGAGGTTGTGGGGGGTGTGAGAGGTGTGGGAGGTTGTGGGAGGAGGTTGTGGGGGTTGTAGGGGGTGTGGGAGGTGTGGGCGGTTGTGGGGGGAGGTTGTGGAGGTTGTGCGGGGTGTGGGAGGTGTGGGAGGCTGGGGGAGGAGGTTGTGGGGTGTGTGGGAGGTGTGGGAGAAGGTTGTAGAGGTTGTGGGGGGTGTGGGAGGTGTGGGGGAAGGTTGTGGAGGTTGTGGGGGGTGTAGGAGGTGTGTCTGGAGCTTTTAGGAATTCCTTATTGAAGATCAATAATTGTAGTGAGCCATCCCCATCACAATGAAATTTCAAAAGCTTTCCCAGGCCTATCGACCAAGGTGGTTAACTTGTTGAATTTATGAGTGTAGCGTGCGTGCGGCCCAGAACATCCAAGGGCATCACGGACTTGTTATTGCCTCAAAACAAATCGTTGAACTCATCAGTGTGGTGTGCTGCGAGTGGGGGAGCGAGAGAGTCATGGGGGGTGGGTTGTGGGAGGTTGTAGTTGGGGGAAAAGAGGGAGATGTGGGGAGGCCAGAGGTGGGGGAAGATGGAGGCATGGGGAGGAAAGGAGGCAGGGGGGAAGGCTGCAGGAGGATGTGCAGGAGGTGGGGGGATGCAGAGGGGATTGTGGGCGGCTGTTGGCAGCCAGGTACGCGGGTGGGAATAGGGGGGGAAGGCGGGGGGGCGTGGGTAGGAATGGGGGCGTGGGTAGGAATGGGGGGGTGGGAGCGGGGCGTAGGTGGGAATGGGGGGGGGGGGGGGGCAGTAGGGGGGTTGGCCGCAGGGCACAGGTAGGAATGGGGGGAGGGCTGCAGGAGGTTGTGGGTGGAAATAGTGAGGATGGCGGGTGGGAATAGCGGGGATGGCGGGGCTGGAGAGAGAGAGATGAGAGAGAGAGAGAGGGAGAGAGAGAGAACGTAATGCGCATGCGGGTGGGTGGAGAGAGAGAGAGAGAGAGAGAGAGAGAGAGAGAGAGAGAGATATCGCGACACAGGTTGCAAGTGCAAAATGCATATGTATAGGGTATGCACTCCTTGTCAAGTATTTATATTGTTTATTAAAATTATTAAAGTGAGTGAAAAGCTAGATGTAATTATATTCACGTTCCTTTTAAATGTATGTTGTCGCAAAGATCTAAAAGGAGGAGGAGCATTGGTTCTAGCTAGGTAGGTAGGATGCTAGAAATTATGAGAGACATCATGGACTTTGTCAAAATTGTGAGGGGAGGACTAATTTTGAAGTATGAAGTCAAAAGCCTACCATCTTTAAAAAGAAACGAAGAATTCTAAATAAAGAGTGAATTTTTCAAGATGAAACTACTTTACTCAAAATCGTTGATTTCTAGTAAAGCCCCGTGGATCTTCTCAATGGATCTTCTCAATGGATCTTCTCAAAATCTTTGTTGTGGATCTTCTCTCCAGCCCCGTGGATCTTTTCAATGGATCTTCTCTCAAGGTTCTCTTGATTTGAAAGCACTCATTGAAGTAAATTTTATATGAAGTGATTGCGGATTTTTGAAGTAAAGGGAAGCAAAGTTATTGATGTGAAGACTTGAAGTAAAGCTTTGATCAAAGATTGAAGTAAAAAAAGACCGACTGCAAACAAAAAACCAAAGGGAAGCTTGTGGGCGCCTTCTCGCATTCTAGCAAGAAGTCTATATTGTATCATTGATCTGCATTATAGTGGCACTCATTATATTATTGAGAGCTATTCACTAGATGACACTAGTTGTATTTACATTGTATCATTGAGCTTAGTCTGTTTAATTGTCCTTCCTTTCCTTGTGCCGATCCTCTCTCTTTCTAGGCATGGGCCTACGATGTAGGATACGAGACATGCCACCACGGCTAGGCACCCAACGTGCAGACGTTGTTCGCCGAACGAGGAGAACGCCCCTAGCAAGGCCTGATCCAACCGTGCACTGCTTTTCCCTACTTACCTCCTTCCCGAGACCTAAACCTGATGTGAAGGGAGGCCGTTTCCCACTCATCCTTGACTCGTCACTCACTCCTCGAGAAGAGAAAACAGGAACCTCGACATTAGATAGAGATTTCCAGGTACCAACATTTTAAGTTCTTTGTATTTTTTGCATGGTTCCATAAACTTAAACATAAAAATTGCTTTTGATTGCCTGACTTTGATCATCCACTTTTGCATAAATTTAGATCATACAGGTGTGCACTTTTCTATTGATGCTAGAGAGAGAAAGAGACTCTAGGAGCACGCTTCACACGATAGAATGTGTGATGAAGTCTGGAGGCACAGAAGAAAATAGATGCAAGAGTGATGGATATATATATATATATATATATATATATATATATATATATATATATATATATATATATATATATATATATATATATATATATATATATATATATATATATATGTGTGTGTGTGTGTGTGTATACATATATATAAATATATATGTATGTTATATATATATATATATATATATATATATATATATATATATATATATATATATATATATATATATATATATATATATATATATATATATATATATGTGTGTGTGTGTGTGTGTGTGTGTGTGTGTGTGTGTGTGTGTGTGTAGAGAGAGAGAGAGAGTGAGTTGTTGTTGCACAGACGACATAGCAAAAAAAAAGAGATGTCAAGATATAGGGAGAGAGGGATATATATATATACATATATATATATATATATATACATATATATATATATATATATATATATATATATATATATATATATATATATAGAGAGAGAGAGAGAGAGAGAGAGAGAGAGAGAGAGAGAGAGAGAGAGAGAGAAGGGACTCTATAGAGATCGATGACGCATGCTCTGAGAGAGAGAGGGAGGAGAGAGAGAGAGAGAGGGAGGGAGGGAGGGAGGGAGGGAGGGAGGGAGGGAGGGGGGGAGAGAGAGAGAGAGAGAGAGAGAGAGAGAGAGAGAGAGAGAGAGAGAGAGAGAGAGAGAGAGAGGTGGTGCACACGTGAAGGTGGTAGAATCAAATCTTGACATAAAGAAAGAGAGAGAGAGATAGAGAGAGAGAGAGGAAGAGAGGAGAGAGCTAAACTTTGTGTAAGCATCACAGAAGGAGGGGCATTCGAATAGCAAAGCTTGGTCAAGAGATATTCTCGAATTGTTAAAGATGGACTTCTTAAAGAGATATACCTATTGGCACTGCACTCATAGGCTATTATATGAAACGTGATCTTTTTGAAAACAAAATAATCGTGTTTGATGGGTTGCAAGTGCAAAATGCATATTATGGGGTATGCACCACTTGGCAAATATTTAGATTGTTCGATAAAATGATTAAAGTGAGTGAAAAGTCAGAGTCAGATGTTATTATATTCACATTCCTTTTAAATGTATGTTTTCACAAAGATCTAAAAGGAGGAGGATTGGTTCTAGCCAGGGCTGATATGATGCTAAAAATTATGACAGATATCATGGACTTTATCACAATTATGAGGGGGGGTGGGGTAATTTTGAAATATGAAGTCAAAAGCCTACCATCTTTAAAAAGAAATGAAGAATTCTGAATCAAGAGTGAATTTGTCTAGACAAAACCACTTTACTCAAATCGTTGCTCTCTAGTAGAACTTCACCATTATAGTTACAATTATGATCGGTAATCTTCCATCAAGGAAGTGTGTTGTTATAGCATAAAACAAAGTTCAATTTCCATATATTTACAAGCCTACCTAATGTCAATGAAGTTGCTATTTTGCATTAAATCAATCGTGAATAAAATTGTGCAAATTAAAAAAAAAAGAGTAAATGTTAATAATTTAGAAAGCATCTTTTCATGGAAAAGAGGTTGTTTTGATGAATGTCTTGGTTTTTTTTTCTTCAAAAAGTACTAATGTATTTTAGCCCTGTGGATCTTTTTTTGTAGATCTTTTCTACTGCCCCATGGATCTTTTCTATGGATCTTCTCTCTAGGTTCTCTTGATATGAAAGCACTAATTGAAGTAAAACATTACATGAAGTGATTGCGAACTTGTGAAGTAAAGGGAAGCAAAGTTATTGCTGTGAAGACTTGAAGTAAAGCTGTGATCAAAGATTGAAGTAAAGAAAAGACCGACTGTGAATAGAAAACCGCAGGGAAGCGCATGGGTGGCTTCTCCCCTTCTAGGAGGAATTCTATATTGTATCATTGATCTGCACTGTAGCGGGACTCATTATATTATTGAGGGCTATTCACTCGATGACACGAGTTGTATTGACATTGTATCGTTGAGCTTTTCCTTCCTTTCCTCGTGCTGACCCTTTCTCTTTCAAAGCATGGGCTATGATGTACGATACGAGACATCCCACCAGAGCGAGGCACCCAACATGCAGATGTTGTTCGCCGAACAGGGAGAACATGCCTAGCAGGACTTGATCCAACCCTGCATGACTTTTCTGTGCTTACCTCTTGTGTGACACCTGAACCCGATGTGAAGGGAGGCCGTTTCCCAATGATCCTCGACTCCTCACCCACTCCGTGAGAAGAGAAAATAGGAACCTCGACATTAGATAGAGATTTCCAGGTACCAGCATTTTAAGTTCTTTGTACTTTTTTGCATGGTTCCATGCACTTAAAAAGAAAACTTGCTTGTGACTGCCTGACTTTGATCATCCTTTTTTGCATAAATTTAGATCATACAGGTGTGCACTTTTCTATTGACGCTGGATAGAGAGATGCTCCTAAGAGAGAGAGAGATGCTAGGAGCACGGTTCGCACGATAGAATGTGTGATAAAGTCTAGAAGCATAGAAGAAAGTAGATGCGAGAGCGATGGAGATATGGAGAGAGAGAGAGAGAGAGGAGAGAGAAGGCATGTGATGTGTGCACATAGACCGGGAAATCATTGCAAAAATAGAGAGAGATAGAGAGAGAGAGCTAGAAAGAGAGAGAGAGGAGGAGATAGATGGTTACAGAAGTTCCCAATGAAATGTTCGCACGGTAGAGAAGAGAGAAATAGAGGGGGGAGAGAGAGAGAGAGAGGAGGGGCCTATTGTGATTACGCAATGCAGAAATCGGCAGAGAGAGAGAGGGATATATATATATATATATATATATATATATATATATATATATATATATATATATATATATATATAGAGAGAGAGAGAGAGAGAGAGAGAGAGAGGGAGAGAGAGAGAGAGAGAGAGATGGCAGTGCACACATGAAGGCGGAAGAATCAAATGCGGACATAAAGAGAGAGAGAGAGAGAGAGAGAGAGAGAGAGAGGAGATGGCTAAACTTGGTGTAAGCATCACAGCAAGAGGGGCATTGGAATAGCAAAGCTTGGTCAAGAGATATTCTCGAACTATTAACGATGAACTTCTTAAAGAGATATAACTATTAGCACTGCACTCATAGGTTATTATGTGAAATGTGATCTTTTTGAAAAAGAAATAAACGTGTTTGATGGGTTGCAAGTGCAAAATGCATATGTATGGGGTATGCACCGCTTCCCAAGTATTAAGATTGTTCAATAAAATGATTAAAGTGAGTGAAAAGCGAGATGTTATTATATTCACGTTCCTTTTAAATGTATGTTGTCACAAAGATTTAAAAGGAGGAGGAGCATTGGTTCTAGCCAGGGAAGATATGATGCTAGAAAATATGACAGAGCCAGGGAAGATATGATGCTAGAAAATATGACAGACATCATGGACTTTGTCAAAATTATGGGGGGGGGGTAATTTTGAAATATGAAGTCAAAAGCCTACCATCTTTAAAAAGAAATGAAGAATTCTTAATCAAGAGCAAATTTGTCTAGACAAAACCACTTTACTCAAAATCGTTCCTCTCTAGTAAAACTTCACTATTATAGTTATAGTTATGATCGGTAATCTTCCATCAAGGAAGTGTGATGTTATAGCGTAAACCAAAGTTCAATTTCGATATATTTACAATCCTACCTAATGTCAATGAAGTTACTACTTTGCATTAAATCAATCTTGAATAAAATTGTGCAAATTATAAAAAAAGAGTTAATGTTAATAATTTAGAAAGCATCTTTTCATGGCAAAGAGGTTGTTTTCATGAATTTCTTGTTTTTTCTTCTTCAAAAAGTAGTAACGTATTTGAGCCCCGTGGATCTTTTTTGTGGATCTTTTCTCCTGCACAATGGATCTTTTCTATGGATCTTATCTCCAGGTTCTCTTGCTTTGAAAGGATTGATAGAAGTAAAATATTATATGAAGTGATTGCGGATTTTTTAAGTAAAGGGAAGCAAAGTTATTGCCGTGAAGACTTGGAGTAGAGCTTTGACCAAAGACTGAAGTAAAGTGAAGACCAACTGCAAAGAGAAAACCAAAGGGAAGCTCGTGGGTGCCTTCTTCCATTCTAGAAGGAAGTCTTTATTGTATCATTGATGTGCACTGTAGCGAGACTCTTTGTATTATTGATAGCTATTCATTGGATGACACCAGTTGTATTTACGTTGTATCATTGAGCTTAGTTTATTTACTCGTCCTTCCTTTCTTCATGTCGAGCCTTTCTCTTTGGAGGCATAGGCCTATGATGTATGATATGAGACATCCCACAAGGAGGAGTATCCAACGTGCAGACGCTCCTCACCAAACAAGGAGAACCACCCCTAGCGAGTCTCGATCCAACCCTGCACTGCTTTTCCTTGCTTACCTCCTTCCCGACACTTGAACCCGATGTGAAGGAAGGCCGTTTCCCAGAGATCCTTGACTCGTCACCCACTCCTTGAGAAGAGAAAACAGGAACCTCGGCATCAGATAGAGATTTCGAGGTTCTAGCATTTTACGCTCTTTGTATTTTCTGCATTGTTCCATGCACTTAAACGGAAAAATTGCTTTTGATTGTCTGACTTTGATCATGCACTTTTGCATAAATTTAGATCATACGGGTGTGCACTTTTCTATTGACACTAGATCATAAGAAGAGGAAATTAAAATGAAAGAAATGATTGAGGAATAATTTAGGAAATACGAATAGCAATTTAAGGATATGGATTGATTAGGAAAAGTAGACCCTTTGAAAGTTTAAGTGTTCGATTTTCTTGCTCATTGGAATGGCAAGAAAATAAGGCTACTTTCCAATTTTCTTAGTGACTCGAAGTTTAGGAGCAAACTTAGAGAATCCTAAGGATAAGCTTAGATGTAGTCGTTAGCTTGGATTTGAAAAATCATGCATTGAAGTAGGATTGATGAAGTTTTTTTAAAATTTTTATCTGATTCTATCCCAAGGCATGATAAGAATCAAATAAAATCAATTGGAACTTAAATCAATTGAACTTTCAAGTTCAAAGGATAGTTGATATGTTCCAAGTTTGAAAATGTCATGGAACTTTTGAAGGTCATTGATTTCATCTAGACGAGTACAGAACCTCAAAGAGGTGAATAAACTTTAGCATCACTTGAACTTTAGTGATCAATAGTTGGATGCTTAGTTCCATGACAACATCTCTAGTAAAGATGCAAAGTTTTCAAAAAGCATCGAAACTTTATTAAGCACTTTTTTGAGGATGCTTGGTATTGTTTAAGCTAATTAAAGCTTAAAGAAGAAACCCAAGTCAAAGTAATCTTTGGAAATCCAGATATTTTCATAGAAGATACATCAAAGTAATCTTTAAGAATTAAGCTACTTCCTAAAGATAAGCCAATAAAGCAAATAGTCTCGTCAACTATTTCATTGGTTAAAAAGGAATATCTTTTGGTCAAGAAATTCTTTCGAAGATTATTTGCGTAAAGCTAAAGATTCCAGGATGAATTGTTGGGTTACTATTACTTGATTCGTTGGCACAAATCGAAAAGTTCTTGAAAGGAAAAAATCTCCCTAGATGTGAGACTAGAATCTTTCAAGAAAAGTTTAATAGCATGTAGTTCGCAGCAATTCCCAAACCATCAGTATTCGTACCTAAGTTCAAATATTGATATAACCTAAAGTTATATCAAAGATTCTTAGCTTTGGAATATGAAAGGCTTCAGTGTATGCTTGGACTTAGGATGAGGGAAAGATCTCTAAAATCCCGCAAGTAAGTAAAGAAACTTTTAATAGTTTAGGAGATCTTAAAGATAAAGACTAAGTCTTTATTCTAGTTGCAAGGTCAATGAGACTGATCAAGCTTGGCCATGATTGTCCAAGAACGTATAATTGGAACTACTTTGAAGTTTGTTAAGTATTGGCAATAAAATTTCTTTTCGAAATTATTCACTCAGGTTCCATTTATCCAATGGAAAATTATGAAAAGAGTAGACTGTTCCAAGTGTGAACAAAGTGAAGGAATTCCAAGAATTTAGTCTGCAACTGTGAAGATGTTACTTAAGTCTATGGAAGGCAAAACATAATGTTTGCCTATCCTTAAAGGGATTTTGGTACAAAATCTAGAAAGCATGCGCAAATGCTTAGACTTATGCAGTAGAGAGATTCTTGTAAAGTCCTGGCCAGGATAGGTACCTAACGCATCAATAAGAAAGGAATCTAAAGATAAGAAGTCAAAAGCTCTTGTTACTACAAATAGGTCAAGAATAAACCAATTGAACCTGAATCTGTGAAAATTCAAGTACTTGGAATTCATATTGGTTTTCATTTGAAAAAACCTAGCAAAGAGGAATAGATATTGTACTAAAAGGTTTTCAAGTTTCCATGGTAAAGCACGTGATTATGATAATCATGTGAAGGAATTCCAAAACCTTGAATATCAAGTTAGAGATAATGCTTGAAACTTCAAATTTCTTGTGAAGAATTGAAACGAAAAGGTTCTCTATCAAGAGATGTTTACACTTTAGGATAAAATTCACTCACACATCAATGTGATTATAGAATACAGTGGTATGGGACACCAGATTTTATACTCGAATTGATGTAGCAAAGATGGTATGGGACATCCAACCATGAGATGATGATTGTCTTTTAGTCTTAGAAAAATTTTTGAAGCTAGATTTGATCCTCAAGAAAATGCAAATTTCAAAGAAGAAGTTTAAATTCAAAGAGGATAAAAGAAATATTTTAAGATACTACAAGATCAAGGAAACAAAAGATAGGAAGTAAATAACTTCCAAGATCTTCTTGAAAAACTTCTCGATAAAGTGTTTTAAAATATAGAAATATTTCATAAATTTCTGAAAAAGTTGGACTTTGATTTTGAGTTGATCTTTTCAGCCAAGGATTTGATTGACCAAGCCAAGCACCAAGTTCCTAGTGTATTTTGGTAAATTTACTCTTTCGACTCAAAGAAATGCACAAGAATTGCATTCCAGTAAGGAGGTAGAAAGACTAAATATGACGTGCACTTAGCCTCGTGTGAAGCATTATTTCAATAAAGAACTCATCAATAAAACCTCAGTGGGTCGACACATTGATGTTGGTAACCACACTAGTATCTTGTGGTTAGATGATATTTTAGATTTGCTCTAAATATTTTTGAGAAACCAGCTTATTTCTCCTAAAGATAGAAAAAAATGCTTCAATATCCTGTTCAAACAGATCTTTGAGAAGTTAAAGTCCTGAGTCATCTAGACTTTGACTCATAGCAAGTTTACATATCTTCGAAGTTTGAATTGGTTGAACAGAGTTTTAGTTCCTTCTTTCTGCTTTCCAAATCTTTTGGATTTGACTTAGATATAGTATCTGATTCTTTTCATAAAAGTCAAGGGTTAGCTGGATAGAATCATGTAACTAAATTAAACATCCTAGGTAGATGTTCTCTACAATAACCTTTTCAAATATCAGAACATGATAAGTTCAAGATTGACTTATTCATTTGAGTTTGCTTCAAGATATAGCATAAATAATTACCTGGAGTCTAGTATACTCTAGAATAGAGAAGTTAGGAATTGCTCATAAGATTGACAATTCCCACGACCTTTTAGCTAAAGTCTTTGAGAAAAGTGTCCTCAGTGGGATAAAATTTTCATTTTGAATTTGAATTGGTAAATTTATAGTATGGTTGAATCAAAGAAAATGGTAAACTTTCTCCTAAAGTTTACATTAGATTTTTAAACTCATTAGGACAAAGTAGCCTTCTAGTCGAGTAAAAAACTCAAGTAACTATTGGATAAAAGTAAACCATTGAACAAACATCCAAGTTAGATGTTTGGGACAACCAAAATTCAAGTTTGCTAAATCAAATTCAAGTAATCAAGATTTCTCAAAGTCTTGATAGGGATAAGAAACCCACGGTCGTTACTAAGTCCATGCACTAGTCATGCCTAGAAATAGACTAGTAATATGAATCCACCCAATTCACATCTTTGTGCCTAGATCACACATTGAGAAACTATGAATTGGTTAGGAATGTTTTTAGATCCACCCTTATTATTCATTCACTACTTTGTACTTTGACTAGTTTATCAAAGTGCAAAGCGAGACAGTGTTTTTGAATCATTTGGGCAGGGATGCCACCACACAGATGAGACATGTTCTTCCAATTCTAGGACATGACCGTGTTCTTCCAGTTTTAGAACGTGAGGCTCTGGGTTTGCCTATTATATCTCTCTTTTCAAGGATGAAAATATTTTTGAAGGGGGGAGCAATGTAATAAAGTAAGTTTATGATCCAAGGATCCAGTCGGTTTAGATAGATCTGAAATCAGACACCGTTTGGTCACCCATGTGTATGACCAAAGATCTCGAGTATAGACTTACTAGAAGGTCATTTACTCTTGTAACCAAGTGATCCACTTAGCCTAGTGGTAAAGACTCAAGGATATGAAGGAGGAGGTCTTGGGCTCAAAACCCATGAGGTACATGGGGAGGAGTGTTTTGCCCAAGGAGCTCTAGAATCTTCTAGAACCATCCACTTGAGTTAACTCTCGTTAATTAGGATGCTTGGCACACATGTAGTTACATGGTTGACACTTGGATAGTTAGTATCTACCTGCCCAAGAAGGGAGTCCCCTAGAGAGAGCTATTTGGTTGGGAGGAGAGTCATCTCTCTAGCATGTGGTGGTCGTAATCCTTGTTTTCTTGCATATGCTATCTATTGAGAGTCAAGAGAAACTTACTGAAGGAACCAAAAGTAGACATACAAAGGTTGAAAAACAAAATATTGAGTATATATTAAGAGGACAAATTGAAATAGATCATATAAGAGATCTGATACAGAAATTTGAGAAAAATCAAAGAAAGATCAGGATGTATATGATTCTTTTGATCCAAAACTTTGGACTAATGAAGATCTATTTGATCAAGAGAAAATTACAAAATGACAGTCTCAATTAAACTTTAATAAAGAGATTGAACTAGAAAAGAGTAAAGAAGAAACTCAAGAAGATATAAAATATGAAGCAAAGAAACAGTTGCTTGTTTATTATCAAGCAAATCAAGGGAAATTTAAGGACAACTTCAAAGCCTTCCAAGTCTTTGAAAAAGAACAAGAGAAGTAAAAATCTAACTTTTCAAGATATATTTGCAAATAATGAAGGATGATTGAAGAAGAATCATAATGAAAATGTATGAGAATTATCAAGAGTTGTTGTTGGAAGATGCATTTTTGGAAGCCTTTTTGGAAGCCTTTTTGAAGAAAAATAATTGTAAAATGATAGAAATTTGTAAAAATATTTATGCAATTGTTGTAAAAATAAGGAAGAGTCTTCCTTATGTAGGATAGAATCTTATGTAATTTTTCTAGAATTTTTGGAAACTCCTAGATAGCATATTTTTAGAATAATAGAGGAAAGGACCCAAATTCAAGTGTGAAAAGGGACACTTGAAAATGTATATAAGCTAATTTCCTCTATTATGAGGGGGTTGGTTAATCATTTGTTTACATGCTATCCAAGTGAATAGAGAAGGAGTTTTCTGCTGAAAATCATGTTTTCTCCTCTTTTGTGTGGTTTCATTGATTTGTGAGTCTTATTCTTGTGTAACCATGGAGATTTGTGAGCTTCTATTGTGTAAATCTGTTGAATGTGTATGAAGAGAGCTGAATACTTATGTGTTGAGTGATGAGTTGATGAAGAATGATGCTGGAGATGAAAATCGTCTGTTTTCACAGAATCGCGATTGTCTCGTCTGTATGATGCAGGTGATATTTTTTTATTTTGACTTCATAATTGTGTTCTGCTGATAAAATAGCATGCAATAGACACCAAGATTGTAGAAAATGGTGGAGATTTGCTCAAGATAATCCAAACCCTAGAAATTCCTCTTCATTTTCACTATTCTCAGAAATCCAGCCATTATTCTCTTATTTCTTGGATTCTATCATCTTGAAGGGGTTGTGGTCTCAAGAATACTTCTAGGATTGACAAAATAAAGATGTTTTGTTGATTCTTTATGCTAAATGATTGGAGAGGACAACTCCAAAGACCAATAACAAACATTTTTTGGCGCCGTTGTCGGGGAGTATTTCAAAAGCTTCATTGAAGTTGGACCTTGCTGGATCTTCTATTGATGATGGTAAAAAACACAAGATAAAGGTAACACTCTTTAATCAAGAAATGTGAACATGAAAAGGTAGATGTCTTTGTTTGTCTTTTGGGAAAAGAAAGCAATAGATCATCTTTTAGAATTGGAAGTGCTGAAATTTTTGTAAATTGATAGTTGCTCATTACATTGTTGAAGTAAAAGTGCAGGTGTGTAGAAAATTTGAATCAAGAGAGCTGAAGATGAGGTAACATGTGTCTATTCTTGCATTTTTAGAGTTCTTTTTGACCAAGTACTAGGCAATATTTTGATCTTGGGAAGATAACATGGTTGCACTAAGGAAAAGTCAGGTAAAGTAGCTAGATGCAAGTAGAAAAGATTCATTTGTGAACCAAATCAAAGCATAAATCTTGAGAAACAAAGCTGATCTGCATATTGAAAAGAAATGTGTGATTGAGTTTATCTTTGCAAAAATTGATACTTGCATTTCATAGCACATTTTCTTTGGAAAATTTTTCTCATGAACTGTTTTGATAGCTAAGCCATAAGAGATCATAACCAATCAAGGAACATAGGATCAGTAGATCACCAAACAAGAAACCCTAATTGAAGTGTTTACCTTTATTTAGGGCAAAATACTAAAAAAATTCATAAAATTCACCAAAAACAATCAAACAAATTTCTTTTCTTCTTAGGAAGTTGGACTGGAGCTTTGTGGATAACAGTAATAGGGACCAAGTAAGAGAAAAACAAAAAAAAAAAAAATTCAAAAATTAGTAGATTTGAAAAAACACGATTTTCTGTACAACATCGCGATTTTCTGATTAATGGTTGTGACTGTGAGATAAAATTGCAGGTGATTGTGGAATTGGAGTTGGTAAAAGGGTACTGAAGGGGAACAAGAGAGAAGAATACTCAAATTTACATAAAATCAGAAGTATAGAAAAAACACGATTTTCTGCACAAAATCGCGATTTTCTGAGTAAGGTTGTGATTTTGATGCAAAAGTACAGGAGTCTGGTGAATTGCAATTGGTAGAGGGTATTGAAAGAGAAAAAGAGAAAAGAATACTCAAATTTGCACAAGAGAAGATCTACAGGAAAAACACGATTTTCTGCACAAAATCGCGATTTTCTGTAAGGGAAATTTTTTGGAATTTCTAGCATATTTGGGTTTTTGGGGAAAGAAAATTGCAAGAGATGTCATCAAGATTGGGTAAGTAAAGATTGGACAAGTGGAAGAGTGAAGAACGGTGGAAATCACACAAAATTGCGATTTTCTAGACACTATAAAAACCTGGAATTGAAAGAAAAATTCATTTGAGTGAGAGTGAGAGAGAGAGAGAGCAAGCAAAAATCACGACCTTCTGCAAAATTCAGGTTTTGGAAAAATCTTCAACCAAGCAAGTAAGGTAAAGAGTCTCAACATTATTTTGATTGCATTTCTTTGCATTTTAGTGACCTTATAACACAAAAAAGTAGGAAATAACCAAAATTACGAAATCGCGATTTTCTGAGTTTTTGGTTTTCAGTGAGAAAAAATTATTTTTTGTTAAATCTTTTTCATTGCATGTTAAAAACTTAATAAAGCGATTCTATTAGAAGAAAGAAAAATTTGAAAATCAACACTTCAAAAGATTCTAGAAAAAATGTTCAAAATCGCGATTCTGTAGTCAAACACAAAATCGCGATTCTCTGAACTTAGGACAACATCGCGATTCCCAGAACACGATTTTCATAAGAAAATCGTGTTATTTACGATTGTGAGCAATCACGATTGTCTGGGAACAAAATCACGATTTTGGACACAGAATCATGGAAAACACGATTTTGGGCACAAAATCGTGAAAAGATTTTGGACACAAAATTTTGAAAAACACGATTTTGAGCACAGAATTGTGGAAAACACGATTTTGGGCACAAAATCGTGAAAAACACGATTTTGAACACAGAATCGTGAAAAACACGATTTTGAGCACAGAATCGTGAAAAACACGATTTTGGGCACAGAATCGTGAAAAACACGATTTTGGACACAGAGTCGTGAAAAACACGATTCTGAGCACAGAATCGTGAAAAACACGATTTTGAGTACAAAGTCGTGAAAAACACGACTTTTGATACAAAATCGTGAAAAAACACTAACTTAGTTAGGGAATCGTGAAAAACACGATTTTGAGCACAGGATCGTGAAAAACACGATTTTGGGCACAGAATCGTGAAAAACACGATTTTGGACACAGAATCGTGAAAAACACGATTCTGAGCACAGAATCGTGAAAAACACGATTTTGAGTACAAAGTCGTGAAAAACATGACTTTTCATACAAAATCGTGAAAAAACACTAGCTTAGTTAGGGAATCGTGAAAAACACGATTTTGAGCATAGAATCGTGAAAAACACGATTTTGAGCACAGAATCGTGAAAAACACGATGTTGGACACACAATCGTGAAAAATACGATTTTGAGCACAGAATCGTGAAAAACACGATTTTGGGCACAAAGTCGTGAAAAACACGATTTTGGGCACAAAGTCGTGAAAAACACGATTTTGGACATAAAATCGTGAAAAATACGATTTTAGTCAAAAACTCGTGAGAAACACGATTTTAGTCATAAAATCGTGAAAAAACACTAGCTTAGGTAGAAAATCGTGAAAAACACGATTTTCAATAGATAATAAGGGAAAATCACTAATTTGAACACAAAATCGTGAAAAACACGATTTTGAGTTCAAAATCGTGAAAAACCCGATTTTAGTCATAAAATCATGAAAAAACACTATCTTAGTTAGAAAATCGTGAAAAACATGATTTTCAACAGAAAATAGTGAAAAATCACTAGTTTGAACACAAAATCGTGAAAAACACGATTTTGAGTTCAGAATCGTGAAAATAAGCTGGATGATCCTTAGGTCTGGGAACAAACTAAATTCACTTACTAAGCAAGACCTAGCAAGGAAGGAGATAGAGTCAGTAGTGGGGGAAGGGCAAAAAAGAAATTTAGGGCAAGAAAACAACATGGAAAATTTAACTGAAACAAATGAGCCCATTGAAACTGGGGATTATAGAAATATCCATTGAAACTGGGGATTATAGAAATATCCTCAAATACATGTATACAAATAGATTTGGCACCTATGTATATCAAGATGGAATGCATAAGTTTCTCATTAGATTGAGAAACTTAGAAGCTCCCCTAAACATAACACCAGTAGCTCAGTTCAAAGATGGTAGATATGAGGATAGGCAAGGGTGTGTGTACATCTTCTCCCAAGACCCAGGAAATTCAAATGACTTAGGGAAATGTGCTGACAAAGGACCTTGGGTACATAACATGGGACAACCAGATTTACCTAGACCACATGAAAACTACACTAGTACTGAGCAACAACATGGGAGGAGGACACATGCTTTCCCAAATCCCTTTGACAAGGAACCAGAAGGATATAATGAATTTTCACTTAGAAGAAGACATCATTGGCAACCTCAGGGTAGAATGCTTAGACCATATCAAGTAGCCAAATGTATGAAAAATCAATATGAAGGGTATTCAGATTCCCATGCTCATGCTGTAGAGTTTAGGCAATTAATTAGAGCTGAGGAGGTGGAAGATTCCAAAGTTCAATTTGAGGCATTTGGTCTAACCCTAACAGGACCAGCATTATCTTGGTTCATCCCTTTGAGAAAAGAAATGTACCTGGATATTGAATCCTTCCTAGAAGCCTTTATTGGGGAATTCTCAAAGACCGGAATAAAACATAGCACAGCCACTCTAATACAAAGTTTTAAACAACAAAAAGATGAAAATGTCAGAGAGGCAGCCAGGAGATTTAAGCAATATATTGACAGATGTCCTAAAGAAGAAGTACCTTCCATGGCCAAACAAGTATCTCTATTCATAGAAGGGTTGAGAAGTGCTCAATTAAGAACCCTAGTGTACTACAGGAGATGCCCTGATCTAGGAGCGTGTGTGAAAGAAGCAATAGATTTGGAAGATAACAGAGGCCAAGATCTGTTAGCATTTGATCAACCCAGATCAAATGAAGATAAATTTTTCTCCAGCAGAATAATTGGCTCAGGCCATTGCTAAAGCCCTAGAGGTAAGCACTAAAACCAATTTGATAAACTCTAGGATAAACACAAATAAAAAATGCTACAATTGTGGAGAAAGTCATCTGATACAATAGTGCCCATATCAAAAGCCTCCACATTTGCAAGATAGAAAGACACTCAAATATTGTACACTAGAGAGGAAATGGACCAACCATACCAGGGAGGAATGCTTCTATAATAAACAACCCATAAAGGAGAGAGACTATGGGAGTCAAAGAGAATCAGTGTATATTGAGCAACCAAGACCTGTGCTTGGGCAACAACCTCCTATACCAACAAATGTGGTACCAATAAAATACACACCAATAGAGGAGGGAAACTCAAGAACAAAGTCATCATACAAGGAAGATTATCAATGGAATGAAGGATATCAAGAAGAATGGGAAGGTTATGAACCAAGAGAGCCAGAATTACAAGCCTTAGACTTGGGAAATGGAAGAATTGAGATGGACACTGCCACTTTCATGTATATAACCAATAATTACATGTCCAATCAAAAACCTCAATTCAAAGGAGGACCAAAGATAACTTGTTATAGGTGTGGGGGAGATCATTTCATTAGAGACTGTCCACAACCTCCTACACTAAGAATAGAAGGAGCATATTGCAAGGATTTTGGCAGGCAGCATTTGATAAAGGATTGCCCAAAAAATCCTCAAAAACAACAAAACACACCTAATAACATACCACTAAAAGCACTCAGTATCATGGAACAGGAAGAATTGAGTGACATTGACCTAGTGGATGTAAATGCTATAACAAGGTCACAAACAAAACAACAAAGAACAACTAAGGAACTAAATGAAGGTTCAATCTCAAAGGTAAAGAAAAATAGACAAAAAGGGAAGTGGGAGAGGAAGCAAAAAATGATTAAAAATATTGAAGAAGAAAATAGGGAACAATCAAACAATACTTCTCCTCCAAAGACACAAACCCAGTTGGAAATAGGAAATTCCCAAAGTCTAGACATTATGATAAAAGCATACAAAGGAAGAATTCAAGAAGGACCAAGCCCTGCTAATCATACAATGGCTTATCCTATGCTAGACTTAGAACATGAAAGAATGCAGAAGTGTAAACAGATCATTCGGGAAGTACAACTCAATATGGGGGAAGAAGACAATTCTCAAAAAACAGTGGAGGAATCTGAGACAGCAAAAACAAGAGGAAATATAATCAGGGAAGAAAACCCCCCAAGTAACACTCCAGGTGAATATAGATAAATGATGCACAATTCTGTATCACACCACATGGGCAGATTTAATAAAACAAAATCCTCACCTACAAAACCAAATGAAAAAATGGGAGACAACACCAGAAAATCTTCACCCACAACTACAGGAAATGGAGTAGTTGTGGTATATTCCCATTGATAAGATAGGGGGATATTGTGAGGGAGAAGAGGGAAACTCTACAATTTGGTAAAAACCAAGCCAAAGCTATTTTGGATAGTGGATCAGGAGTGGCCATCATGACTAAACAAACTTGGGAGAAATGGGGAAAAAATGAATTATTACCCACAAAAATGAGATTGCAACTTGCAGATGGACATATAGAAAAACCCTTAGGAATATGGGAAAAAGTGATTGTGGACATATGTGGGATAAAGATAGAACATACCTTTGCTATAGTTGAATTCCCACAATCTACTTCATATGAAATTATCCTAGGAAGACCATTCATGAGACAAATGCAAATTGTGCAAGATTGGGGTAATGATTGCTTATACATGTAGAGCAAAGGAAGAATAACCAAAGTAAATCTAAGAAATGGGCACTACTGTGACATATCTCCTCAAGAATGGTATAAAATTCATCAGAATCAAGATTTGAGTGAGGAATCAGAGATGGAGGACCAGGATGAGGCTAAATCATCAGTATGGAAGTGCAATATGATAAGAAATCTGACCAATAGGAAAAGGAGATTAAGAAGAGAGGATTGTGTGGAAGAAAGGAGGTTACAAGATGAGAATTATGTACCTCAACAATTCAAGGATGAGGAATTTGAGCCCTATGGGTGGAATCAAATTTTGGCTACCATGGACCTAGCTAGTGATGAATATGTAGGAGTGGAATTTCAAAATGAAGAAGGATATGATATTTTTCACATTGGAATACAAATGATAAAGGTATCCAGAACAGAAGAGGACATAGAAGAAGAAATGATATTAGAAAAAGGAAAGACACAATTTTTGGAGGAAGTAAAAGCTGAAGATGCTATTAAGGATAAAATCTCGGGTAAGTACAAGAAAAACAAACACATGGAAATAGAAGAAAATCAGGAGAATGAGAAAAAGATAAGGGAAATGAACAAAGATCAACAGTTTGATGTACCAAAAAATTTCAAGACTTATGAAGTGGAAAATAGATTACTTCTCAGAAGGAAACCAGAGAGGGAAAAGAAGAAAGGAGAGGCTTATGATAATGAGGAAGAAAATAAAAAGATCATGATCACTCAGGAGGAGGGAGAAGAAAGACACATTGTAGTGGCTGATGACATGACAACTCAAGAAGAAGAGGCATTAAGAAACTTGGCAAGAAACTATAGGGATGTATTTGCTTATAGCTACAAGGATTTGAAAGGTATTGATCCTAAAATCTGTGAGCATAAGATTCCTATTACACCTGAAGCAAAACCTAGTAAACAGAGACATTACACATTTAATGATAAATACTCTGCTAAGATAAAGGAAGAAATTGACAAGCTATTAGCTGCCAATTTCATCTACAAAATTGAGTATACAGAATGGATATCTCCTATAGTTGTGGTACCAAAAAAGAATGGGAAACTTAGAGTATGCATTAACTTGAAAAAGGTAAATGCATCAACTATAAGAGATAATTATCCATTGCCGATAACAGATCATCTTCTAGAAAGAGTTGCAGGGAAGGAGGTTTATAGTTTTTTAGATGGTTTTTCAGGATACAACCAGGTTCCTATAGCATTGGAAGACCAACATAAAACTGCCTTCTCCAAAGAATGGGGAATTTATGCCTTTAGGGTTATGCCCTTTGGATTAACTAATGCTCCAGCAACTTTTCAGAGATTGATGTGTCATATCTTCAAAGAGTTTCTAAGAAAGGTAATGGAAATCTATGTAGATGATCTTTGTACTTTTTCATTAAAAAGACAAGATCACTTGCAAGATTTAGAAAATATACTCAGGAAATGCAAAACCTACAGAGTATGTTTAAATCCAGAAAAATGTGTATTCTTTGTGAGACAAGGAAGAATGCTGGGTCATATAGTCTCTAAAAAGGGAATTTCAACTGATGAGAAGAAAATAAAGGCCATAATAGAGCTTCCAAGACCAACAAGTGTAAAGGAACTTCAAACTTTCATGGGACATTGTGGGTACTATAGGAAATTTGTACACAAATTTGCTGACATAGCAAAACCCTTATATGCCCTAATTACAAAGTTTGAGTGGACTAAGGAGTGTGACCAAGCCTTTGAAACTCTAAAAACTTGTTTGGTAACAGCCCCAATTCTGAAAACACCTCAATGGGACAAAATTTTTCATGTTCATGTGGATGCTTCAAATTATGCTTTGGGATGTGTGTCAGCACAACCAATAGAAGGAAGCAAGTTAGATTTTCCAGTGGCCTATGCTAGTAGACAATTGAATCTAGCAGAGAAAAATTACACAACCATTGAAAGAGAGGGATTGGGCATGGTATTTGCTGTCAAAAAATAAAGACATTACTTTTTGGCCAACAAGTTTAAGTTCTTTGTAGACCATCAAGCTTTGTTATATTTGGTAAATAAACCTTGTCACACAGGGAGAATAGTCAGATGGTTTCTTTTGCTAATGGAATTTGAGTTTGAAGTGGTGGTCAGAAAAAGGAAAACACACTTGAGAGCAGATCATTTATCTCGAATTCAGTCTAAAGAACCCAGTTCACCTTTAGATGATAATCTGCCAGACACCTATCTGTTTAAGGTAGAGAGTGTTCCTGAGTGGGCCATGACTTTAGTACCATTATTAACCATGGGACCTTGTAGAATAGTTGGGAACAATGCACACTTAGTATTGCAAAGCAGGAACTTTATGTTACTAGCTGGGCATTTGTACCATCTCAACCACACAGGCATATTAGAATATTGCACTCCTGAGGAGGAGCAACAAGAATATCTGAGGAGAGCTCATCATTGGAACCCTTGCACTCATGCTTCTAGGGTAGCCACCCTAAGTAATCTCAATAGGATGGGGGTACATTGGCCTAATAAAATTCAAGATGTATCAAAATACATTGCCAATTGCAAGAAGTGCCAAATATTGCAAGATTCAGAATTTATAACTCTATATTGGTTCGAGAAGAATCCAGATTGGAGAAAAAATATCATTGAAGAATTGAGAAGGAAGGAGAAAGGAAAACAAGTGATAGCTGGTATAGATTCAAAAAATTTACAAGTAATCTATGAGGAATATCAATTGATAGGGGAACAATTGTATAAGAGAGGAATGGATGGATACCTAAGGATTTGTGTTCCTGAGAATAAATATCTGGAAATGTTGGAAATGGCACACTCTGGAGTGGCAGGAGGACACTTCTCAAGTGACAGAACTGCTAAACTCATTTTATATTCTGGCTTTTGGTGGCCAACGCTATTTCCTGATGCAAGAACCTATGTAAAAAGGTGTGATGTCTGCCAAAGGGTGAGTCAACCAAATAGAAGAAACGATATGCCATTGGTTCCATTAATTTTAGCTAGAGCCTTTAGTAAATGGGGATTGGATTTCATTGGACCTATACATCCTCCAGCAAAACAATCCCATGCTGAATACATCGTAGTGGCTACAGACTACCTGACAAAGTGGGCTGAGGCCAAAGCCACAAAAAGAAATGATGCTAATACTACTGCCATATTCCTATATGAAAACATTATCACCAGATTTGGACTTCCAATTGAACTAGTAAGTGATAGGGGGACCCATTTTGTAAACCAGATCATAGAAAACATCATTGAATATTTCCGGATCAGTCATAGAAAGTCAGCCCCATATCACCCACAAGCCAATGGGTTAGCAGAAAGTACTAATAAAGTACTTTGTACTGTACTATCAAAATTAGTGAACACAAACAGGAATGATTGGGACCTACAACTTAATCATGTCCTATGGGCTTATAGAGTGGCTTACAAAACTGGAATAGGGAGCACACCATTCAATCTAGTATATGGACAAAATGCAGTTTTACCTATGGAATTCCTTATTCCAACATTAAAAGTAGGAAGTCACTACAATTGGACAGGACATGAACTATCAGAGCGAGTAATGGAATTGGAAAAGTTGGGAGCATCTAGACTCCAAGCCATTATGAGGTTATATGTGGACAAGAAAAGGCAAAAAGCTTATCATGATGTTCACATAAAAGAGAAAGATCTACATGTAGGAGATCTAGTGTTGGCTTACACAGTCAGAGGACATCAGAAAAAGTTCCAGAAAAAAGGACATGGACCATATATTATACATCAGATAAGCAACAGTGGAGCCATTCAACTAGCTAACATAGACGGAGAAATCATGCCAAATTTTATAAGTGGATGTAGAGTTAAGAGGTATGATTGCCCATTAACTGTTGATGAATGGAGAAGGTTGCAACAAGCTCAAAACAGGAAAAGAGAAGAGGAAGTCATGAGAAAGGGAGCTCAACAGGAGCTATGGAAAGGATAAGAAAAATCAATGAGCTTAGGGAAGTCTGTCTCTGTGAAACTCCTCTCAAACCAAAGGAACATGTCCCTGTGATGATAATGGATTTTCAAAATGAAAGCATTAGGGTTTTGATAGATTCTGGAGCACAAGTAAATCTGATTAGTTCAGCTTTGGTAAGTAAATTCAACATAAAAAGAACTAAAAGTAGAACCCTAATCAAAACTTTGGAGGGTCAAATAGTACAGAGCATGTCTTCACTGACTATTGAAGTAAAGTTTAATGAAGAAGATATGAAAATAGACTGTGAAGAATGGCCAGATAATTTGATGGCTGAAAAAGTGATTTTAGGTCAACCATGGCTTCAACAAGGTAAAGTGATTTTGGATTTTGAAAAAATGAAGCTTAAATTGAACATAAATGACAAAAGGTTTTTAATATTTTTATTGAGTAATGAGAAACAGGAAATTCAATCAGATGTGCATGATATACACTTGGAAGGATTCACTTTTGCATTTGAGGATACACAGACATTACCAATACAAATGTTAAATGATCAAGCTTCATATAATCAAAATCAGCAAAAGATTGGAAGAAAAAAGAGGGGTGGAGAGATAGGAAGAAGATGGCAATCATGGCATTGGCCAAAGAATCAAAGCATTAGAACAAGAAGCACTTGGAATCAAAGCCTACAGGAGGTCTGCTCATTGAAACAAAAATCCAGGACAAAATGGATATGGAAACCAAAAACTCCTACAAAATGCTTATCCGGAGGGAATGGTGATTTGCGTGGAACTAGACCAATTGGAGTCAGGAAGTACTGGGTTAAAAAATCAGAGCTGTTGCAGTGGAAAAAAGATAATCCAGATTTGATCTATATCTAGAAAATCATAACATGTTGAAAAATTATGAAAAAATATATATTAGACCTGATTTTCTTTTCTAAAAAAGAGAATTAGGAGGGGAAGAAAAGAAATAGAAAAATTTAAAAAAAAAATCATTGTTGGAAAAAAGAGAGAAAATTGAGAAAAATTGTTTATTTTTTGTTGTCTTTACAAAAATTATATAGCATGAAGCAAGATCTAGGTAGAAGAATAGTAGAGATCTATTTATTTTTTATTTTTTATTAATTAGTTTTTGTTTTCTATCATTGATAAATGATTTGTTTTTCCAAAAAGAGTGGTTAGGGAAAGGGACTGCACTAGATATCTTGCTACACCTGTAATGATCACTTTTTGAGTCTTTTTTGGAGAAATAGAATTTATTTTGGATTTTATTTTCATTCTTATGTCATGACATCTCAAAATAAAGCCCTACATATTACTCTTTGACTTCTTGTAACTTATGTGGGTAGAGCTTTTCTTTGTGTATTTTATTTTCTTCAGAAAATGGTGAATACAAAGGAGTTGCCAATTCATGACTTCAAGGCAGAATCAATCGTTCTATCAAGAGGCCATTGGTTTTTGGACAGTGAAGCTGTGGAGGAACAGGTGGACCTAGAGTCAGATGAAGAGCCAGAAATTCCAGAGGCTGAGAAGGTGGTGAAGGAACTTAAGGAGACCCTAAACATCATTGGTCAGCACATATTCACAGTGGGAGTGGGAGGATATAAGTATACAATGTTGTGCCAGGAGTTCTACAGGTTCCAAAGAGTGGCAGTCAATATGAAAAGATGGAAGGCAGTAGGACTGCACAGAATATTGGAGGAGCCTATCTTTTTCATTGATTTCGAGAGAGTAGCACAAGTAATGAGCAGTTTGATGGAAATAGGAAGAGGGAATGATGCCTATTTCAGGTGCAAAGTCAAAAACAAGGATCATCAGGAAGTAGGTATCACTATCAAGGCGGAACATATCAGAGCAGCATTGCAATTCTACACAATGGGAACCAAACTTGACCCGAGCTTTGTCAAAAAGAATAAGGAAACTTATACAGGATATGCAAGATTCACTGACTTTAAAGGAAGGGAGAATGAAGAATATGCCATAAGGATGTTCTTACAGGACTTTTGCTTTCCAAAACTGCCAAGGTATACAATGCCACATAAGTCAGTGACACTATTGATGTTCAACAACAAGGATAGAACCAAACCCTTTGGAGTAATGGATGTCTCACCATACATCCATGAACAGTTGAAAGAAGCAGCAAAACAGTGGGAACAGAAGAAGTTCATGAATGGAGCCCAATTCTTAACAAGAGTCATTTATCATGTTCTAGGGATGGAAGATCAATTGAAATTGGCTCCAGAGGCACAATATTTCAGAAGTCTTATGGCTGGAATCAAGAGTCCTCCAAGGAAAATGGCTGAAAGGGAAACAGAAGGACAAACCCGCATGAGGGGAACAGGTATGAAAAGGAAGATGATATCTGAGGAAGTGATTCTTGTAAAGAAAAGAAGGTTGGACCCAAGGAAGGTTGAACTAGAAATGAAGGAAGCTACAAAAGAGGAACATGAGGAGGCACAGAAACAGGTTCAATCCTCTAGTGAACCTCATCCACCCCAAACAAGCAAAGAGCAATTATACACCTATTTAACCCAAGGAAATAACAAAAGAGCTATGTATGAGGCACAATATCAGAAAATGCTGGAAGATTATTCATGCAAAGCTACAGATTGGTTCAGGAGGAGGTGGAGCACTATGAAGCACTCCATGATCAAATGATGACAGCTGAAACAGAAGAGGTGTGTGTCAGGAAAGAAGTTGAGTTGCTGGCCTACTTCAAGGAATTGCAAGGACCTCCAGAGACTAGAACCACTATTGTGGTGAAAAAGAAGGTTCCAAAGAAACCAGTACAAAAGAAGAGATTGACCAAGAAGGGAAAGGGCAAATCCATAGTTGAAACTGTTATCACCAAAGAGAGGGAGTTATAATGGAAGAAACACAGAAGCCATCCACTGTGGAAGAAGCATCAAGACCCACAGAACGAGAAAGAGGAGGACCTTCACACTTTTCATCTGATTCTGAAAGTGACATTGAGAGCTTTTTGCTAAAAAGTCTAAATTTGTCAATACCAAATACTCCTAATGTAATTACACAGGCCTCTGAGAAACAGAAAACACCTGAGGAATTGAAGAAGAAGTCTCAGGAGAAGCCAATTCAGGAACAGGCAGGAAAACAGCTCAGTATGGAAGATGAAAGAAGGTTGATGAAGGGAAAAATAGCTATGATAGAACAGGCAAGTGAGATAAGGGAAGAAGTTAGTTGTGGACTAGTGCATACTGGGATGGAATCCATATGGACAAAACCCTCACAAACCTACTTCAAACTAGAAGAGAGCATAGAAGAAATAGCCAAGAAGGCACAGATAAACAGTTCAGTCATAAATAAAAAAGGTACAGATCAAGATCCAATTCAGCAAGCAGAGGAAGTAGTTGTGAAAGGCAATATTCAAGAAGTCACAGGGGGAGTAGTGGAAAAGGAGATCATCCAGAGTATAAAGGATGTACTGCATGATTTGAAGAACAATGAGGAATTTACATCCAATAAAGATCAAGAACAAGAGGTAGCAATGGACCTCATGAACATTGATGAGCAGGAACAAGAACACAAAGAGGAAAGAAGTAATGATCAGGTCAAAGATTTTGAAGTAACTGAATCAGTTCTAGCCCACGAAAAGGAAAGACAGGAAGAACAAACAGGTGAATGTCAGGGAAACTCTGTTGGGAAAGCTGAATATAACCTGTTCCAGGAAACATTGAGCTTGGGAAAGGAGATGCAAATAAAGGAAGTACACCTTTCTGAAGAGACTCAACAGGTGATGGAGAAGGAAACGATACAGGAAATAAAACTGATTTCAGATGTTCTGGAGAAAAAGAATTCAGGTGTTCAAGAAGACATGGTAAATTCAGAAACACTGGACACTCATCCAAGCAATGAAGAAAGTAAGGCCAAGATTATAGAATATGAAGAAGAAGAGGAAGAGGAGAGTGACTGCAAAAAGGACAAACAACTAGAAACTAAACACATGGAAATGGAAGGGGGATTGGAAAGAATACCAAAGAGTATAAGATCAGCATGTCAGATCATTATGAATAACATTGAACAGTTCAGAACTTCTAGCCGGAACATGTTCATTTTAGGGATGGTAGCAGAGTCAGAATTTGAGAAAGGCAGTATGATTATTAAAGAGCATAAAAGGGAAAAGGAGCAAATGGCAGAGCAACTGAGGAAGGTACAAGAGAAAAATGAGGAATTTTCCAATAGAATAATTGCTTTGGAAGAGCTAGAAGTACAGAAGCAAAATAAGATTCAATATCTAGAAGAAAAGAGTGTAAAACTAACAGAGCAGAACACTAAATTAGCAAAGGAGTCGAGAAAGATTGAGGGAAGATATAGAACTCTACAAACCTCTTATCAAATTTTGACTAAAGCAAATGAAGAAATCAACAAGTTACTATTGGAGGAAGGGCAGTTGAAGAATCTGCTTAATGGCATACTACAGCAGAGTGATATTTTTGGGAAGTCATTACTTACAAATTTTTGAAGATGCCTTTGATTATGGGTTTTTTGAAAGAGAGAGATTTTTGGAAATCTGTCAGTTGTTACTAAGTCCAGACTTACAGCATATGAAGCTGCCTACATAGAGTACTTAAAAAAGGATGTCATTGATAAACCAGAAGCTGCAGTACAGTGGAGAAAGGCATTATTTGAAATGGTCAATAATGTAAATGTTACAGAAAGGAAAATTCATGATTTGTTGTCACAAGTATACCAAAGAAAGAAGAAGTGAAGAAAAGTGATCAGTGCAGAAGAGCAGGAAAGTCTTTTGTTAGGAGCCAAAAGGTTTAGGAGGGGAAGGATGTTGGAAGATGCATTTTTGGAAGCCTTTTTGGAAGCCTTTTTGAAGAAAAATAATTGTTAAATGATAGAAATTTGTAAAAATATTTATGCAATTGTTGTAAAAATAAGGAAGAGTCTTCCTTATGTAGGATAGAATCTTATGTAATTTTTCTAGAATTTTTGGAAACTCCTAGATAGCATATTTTTAGAATAATAGAGGAAAGGACCCAAATTCAAGTGTGAAAAGGGACACTTGAAAATGTATATAAGCTAATTTCCTCTATTATGAGGGGGTTGGTTAATCATTTGTTTACATGCTATCCAAGTGAATAGAGAAGGAGTTTTCTGCTGAAAATCGTGTTTTCTCCTCTTTTGTGTGGTTTCATTGATTTGTGAGTCTTATTCTTGTGTAACCATGGAGATTTGTGAGCTTCTATTGTGTAAATTTGTTGAATGTGTATGAAGAGAGCTGAATACTGATGTGTTGAGTGATGAGTTGATGAAGAATGGTGCTTGAGATGAAAATCGTTTGTTTTCACAGAATCGCGATTGTCTCGTCTGTATGATGCAGGTGATATTTTTTTATTTTGACTTCATAATTCTGTTCTGCTGATCAAATAGCATGCAATAGACACCAAGATTGTAGAAAATGGTGGAGATTTGCTCAAGATAATCCAAACCCTAGAAATTCCTCTTCATTTTCACTATTCTCAGAAATCCAGCCATTATTCTCTTATTTCTTGGATTCTATCATCTTGAAGGGGCTGTGGTCTCAAGAATACTTCCAGGATTGACAAAATAAAGATGTCTTGTTGATTCTTTATGCTAAATGATTGGAGAGGACAACTCCAAAGACCAATAACAAACAGTTGTTGAGGATGATGATTGATGATGATGATTGATGATGATGAATATTGATGAATGATGATGATTGATGATGATGATTATGATGATAAAGATGATTATGATGATGCTTATGATGGAGTATACTTATGACAGTGATATTGATGCTGATGAAGAACAATAAATCAAGAAAATTTAAGAAAAGCTGGATCGAACAATGATGAAGATGAACTAAATTGATCAGGTGAAACATCTCCAATTTGAAATTCCATTTCTCTTTTTGAAAGAGCATGTGCATTGCAGTGTTGTGTCTGATAGAGATGTGTATAAGTTTAGGAAAATCAAGTAGGGATGGAGATAGCAAACATTTATTATGGTTTTGCATGAAGCATGAATGAATAGAAATTATATGAATAGAATCAGTTAGTAGACTACAGACTTTTGGGAGTGAAATCTTGGGAATGTGATGGCATACTTAAACTGAGTGTGTGTATATGCTGATATATTTGAACACTTAGTAAGTCGGATTCTTTGGACCCTACTTTTTATTTCTTATGATATTCTACCTCCAGATAGATCATTATTCAGAGAAATCCTTCATATTTAAGCCAAGTATATATGTGTGTGCATGTTGTTAGTTTGCTACGATGGGCTAGTAGGCAGGTGGAACCAGCTTCGTTGGGTGATCAAGGCCATGAGCTAACGCTAGTTTTGTCGTAGGCCTAACCTATTTGTTGTCATGCACCTGCATGGGTCGATAGGCAGGTGGAGTCACTCTAGCCTAGTGGTCAGAGCCATAAGCTGAAGTCGATTTCATGTAGGGCTCACATTGTGTATGTCATCTATTATGTCGAGTCGGTAAACAGATGGGGTAAACTTGGCTGGGTGGACAAGTCCATGAGCCATACCCGATTTCGGCATAGGCCTACTTGTGAAGAAAAAGATAAAAAGGAAAACGTGTTGATAAAGGAAAAATAAAAGAAAAGAAAAAAAGGAGAAAAATAAAATTAAAAGCTAAAAGAAAAGAAAAGAGATATGATGGAGAGTTGGACAGTAGGGGATAAATCGAAGAAATAGGGTATATTTTACAAACTAGGTCAGTAGAAACTTAGTATATGCTAGTACTTGCAATAAGTTGTTGGATCGGAACGAGTTGAACAAACAAAAGATCTACAAAGCCTACAATTTATTCATATGGTTTGCGGAAGTGGGAACATAGTAAGACATTTGTGAAACTTGCATCTTCTTTACTTTCTAAAATTTTTACTAATCTTTATAAAGTTGCATGGAGTGCATGAGACCGAGTTTGAAATTTTGAAAAGAAGAACATAAAAACTAAAAAGAGTTTTCTAAAGAATCTTTGATATGCTTCAATTGGATTTTGCAGGTTGGCTCATCGGGACGATGTGCAAGTTTAGTGGAGGTGAATGTCGGGATGAAATCCCTCAAGAAAGTGTACATCAAGATTTTTTTTCAAGTTCATTTTATTGATTTGTTGAGTGGGTTGTGATATTTTGGCTACATAGAGTCATAATTTGTGCATGTTCTGGTTGATTCAATTGATTATGAGATGCAAAACCATGTTGTATTTGTACATAAGAATCGTATGTTTATAAATAGCTAACTCTAAACCCTTAAAATCCAAGGTTTGACCCTTGAAAAACCTAGGTTTGATCTTTGAAACCCTAGATTTGACCTTCGAAATTCTAGAATTTCAAGCTATAAATGTAAATAAATCCTTTTAATGACAAGCTTCACTTTAATCATAGACAAATCCTAACTTTTCTCAAGAGAAACCCTAGGTTGGAACCTTAAATTTATTATTTACCCTAAGTCTAATCTTTGAATTTGATTTAACTTTTAACATATAGTGTGAATACAAACCTTAGTCCAAAAATAGAAAGAGAAAAGGAAAGACACAAACTTAGAAAACGAAGAATTGGAGAAATAAAAGAGAAAAATCCAAGAATAGAAATAAAGATGAGATTTTCTAAAAATAGCAAAAGAAGATGCAAGAAGATTTTAGAAATAGAAAGTTTAGATAAGGAGGTTAGAAGATTCTTGAGAGGAGGCCTACGGAGGGACCTATAAATAGGTGACCAAATCTCATTTGTTTCTCCCCGTGGATCTTTTTTGTGGATCCTCTATCCAGGTATATTTCTTACCCTTTTCTTATTCATTCTATTTTTTGTTCATGTTTTACCTTTATATGTTCATGTCTTTTTGTTGAGTAAGAGAGAGAAGGCTTGTAGTGCATGCACAAAGAGAGAGATAGAGAGAGGGATGTATCTCCATATCCTTGGTATACATCTAGTGTTTACAGAACATTCCATGGATGATGGCAAATCAGATTATCTAGTCTTTGTGGTTAAGCCCATAGCCTACTTAAGATGTGAAGAATTTTTGCTTATTGAGTATTGATGGATAATTTTGTCCATCCATTGCAATTACGTGCCTTTCATAAGAGACTTAAAATTTGAGGACCAAAAAGTATTACAGAGCATCTTGATTCTTATTAATCTTATCCCAACTAAAGTCTCATTTCACGAGCAACAAAATCCTTGTAATCCCTTAATCGGGGCTGAAATCCGAAAGGGAGTTCGATCGACATATAAGTGATGCATAGAGAACATCGATGGTGGCACACCATTGCAGGGGGAAGGGAGACACACACACAAAGAGAGAGAGAGAGAGAGAGAGAGAGAGAGAGAGAGAGGTGGCATGACACTACTGCTTGAAAACTTGAAGACATAGATTCGGGAGATAGATAGATAGAGAGAGAGGTGATTATGTGCACAAATGGAGAAAGGGAGCATAACAGACTCAAAGTGGAAGGAGAGAGACAGAGAGAGAACCAGATTGTACATTAGATAGATGGATGCGGAGATAAAGGTCCATAAGATGGAGGTGAAAAGAGAAAGAGAGAGAGGGGGAGAGAGAGAGGTAGAGAGAGATAGATAGATAGATAGATAGAGAGAGAGAGAGAAAGAGAAATGGTCCACCATAGCACACATGCACAGAATTGAGAGAGGGAGAGGGAGGGACAGAGAGAGATAAAGAGAGAGAGAGAGAGAGAGAGAGAGAGAGAGAGAGAAGCTAAATCGATGCTACTCGTGAGGTATGGCAGAGAAGAAATCAGCACAAGTGGATACTTGGCAGAGAGGGCTAGATGTGCATGATAGAGGGCCGGGAGGGAGAGAGAGAGAGAGAGAGGGAGAGGGAGAGAGAGACAGAGAGAGAGAGGCTAGCAGCAGAGTTCACACAATAGAATGTGTGATGAAGTGTGGATGCGCAAAAGGAAAGAGATGCGATAGCAATGGAAATATGTCAAGAGAGAGGGGAGAGAGAGAGAGAGAGAGAGAGAGAGAGAGAGAGAGAGAGAGAGAGAAAGCGAGAGAGAGAGTGAAAGAGAGAGAAGGCCTTTTGTGATTGTGTGATGCATATATATATATATATATATATATATATATATATATATATATATATATATATATATATATATATATATATATATATATATATATATATATATATATATATATATATATATATATATATATATATATATATATATATATATATATATATATATAGAGAGAGAGAGAGAGAGAGAGAGAGAGAGAGGGAGAGAGATAGAGAGAGAGAGATAGAGAGAGAGAGAGAGACAGAGAGAGAGATAAATAGAGAGAGAGAGGGGACTCTAAAGAGATCAAGGAGGTGCTCTATGGTAGAGAGAGAGAGAGAGAGAGAGAGAGAGTGAGAGACAGAGAGATCCTATGGATGTTGGCACGAGGAAGAAGATGTAGATTGAAAGGCAATGGAGAGAGAGAGAAAGCGAGAGAGAGAGTGAAAGAGAGAGAAGGCCTTTTGTGATTGTGTGATGCATATATATATATATATATATATATATATATATATATATATATATATATATATATATATATATATATATATATATATATATATATATATATATATATATAGAGAGAGAGAGAGAGAGAGAGAGAGAGAGAGAGAGAGAGAGATAGAGAGAGAGAGATAGAGAGAGAGAGAGAGACAGAGAGAGAGATAAATAGAGAGAGAGAGGGGACTCTAAAGAGATCAAGGAGGTGCTCTATGGTAGAGAGAGAGAGAGAGAGAGAGAGAGAGAGAGAGAGAGTGAGAGACAGAGAGATCCTATGGATGTTGGCACGAGGAAGAAGATGTAGATTGAAAGGCAATGGAGAGAGGGAGAGAGAGAGGGGGGGAGAGAGAGAGAGAGAGAGAGAGAGAGAGAGAGAGAGAGAGAGAGAGAGAGAGAGAGAGAGAGAGATCCTATGGATAGTGGCATGATAGAGAAGATGCAGATCGAGAGGCAATGGAGCAAGAGAGAGAGAGAGAGAGAGAGAAAGGGAGAGATAGATAAATAGATAGATAGATAGAGCAAGAGAAAGAGAGAGAGAGAGAGAGAGAGAGAGAGAGAGAGAGAGAGAGAGATGGAGAGAGAGAGAGATGGTGGTGCACACATAAAGGTAGCAAAATCACATCCAAACAAAAAGAAAGAGAGAGACAGAGAGAGAGAGAGAGGAGAGAGAGCTAAGCTTCATGTATGCATCACAACAGGAGGGGCATTGGAATAGCATGGCTTGGCCAAGTCATATTCTCGAATTGTTAAAGATGGATTTCTTAAAGAGATATAGCTATTGGCCCTAGAGTCATAGTTTATTATATTAAATTTGTTCTTTTGAAAAAGCACAAATCGTTTTTGATGGCTTGCAAGTGCAACATGCATCTATGTAGGGTATTATAGATGTTCCACATGTCATTTTGATGCCAAAAAAACCCCAGCCATAGAAAAAGGGCTGAATCTTGTGTTTCTATGGCTGGGTGTCTTTTTGCATATTTTGGGCTTGTGTAAGCATAAAAGGTATGGCAGAGATGTAATGGTCTACTGATTCAGAGGTTATACCCTACAGGTAATCATTGTCTAGAAAATGCTGAGGTTATACCCTACTGGTAATCTTTGGTCTTCATTCTACCAAAACCAAGTGATAATGAAGAATTACATACTTTCCTATGCTTTGTAGCCCCTAAAAACACTAGATAAGGCCAAAAAAGCCCTAGCCATAGAAATGAGGGAAACAGTCTTGCAAAATTTTTGTAGGGTTGTTTCCCTCGTTTCTGTGGCTTTTTTGGCCTTTTTTATGCATATAAGTATACAAAAGACCAAAGGGACAATACAAAGACTTCAAATTAGATACAATTTGTGGAGAGAAGATAAGTTCAATTTATTAGCACATTCATATACAGGACTAGACAAATGATGAAAAAAAAAGTTTCTATTATCAAAACATTTACATCATTTCTCAGCTGCCTTCAATTTCTCTACAACTTTCTTTCTCCTTTGGAGAGATTGAGGCAATTGGTAAGTCAATACAGATTGTGATATTACATGGGGGCCTTGCATTCCAAGACCCATGGCGATACCTATTTGCTCTAATACTTTTCCTCTAAAATGAAGTCCTAATGTAGTTACAACTAAGGATTTCCTAACCAAAATGACACAATTAGTGCTTTGGGTAATTGTACATAAACACAAAATTTTGCTAAGGGCCTTCAAGCACCAAGTCATGAAGTGCCCATCCGGACTGTAGTCCTTGTGTATGATAACAAAATCATCCTTTGACAACTTTCCGATGTAGTTTGCCAAGGATGAACCACTCCCACGAGAAGTTCCATCCCCACCAGATCTTGCTGCGAACTTGTCGAGCTCAATTGCTTCCTGTTAAGAGAAAATGAGAATTCAAGCTCTTACAATGATAACTTAAATTATCCATTTATTTAATTCAATTACCACTTACATCATGAAGCTTGTCTTCTTCCTCCCCTCTTCTAGGGGCATCAAGATCAATGCTAGAGTGGGCCATGCCACTCTACTCTGCTACGAGGGATGTAGGAATTTTTTGCTTCATTATCCTCTCCCGTGCTGCACTGAACTCCTCCTTCGTTGTAGAATTGTTGTCATCTTTTAAAATATCAGCACACACCATTTCTATGGTGTCTTCCACAGAATCCCCAAGTGGGATTGACTTCTTTTCAAGTATGTCAAATGTGTTGTCAAGTGGAACATCTAACATTGTGGAGAAAATACTCAAGCATTCATCTAGATGTAGACCGAATGCCCCCCCCCCCAGGCTTTCTCCAAGGCTTACGACTAAGGCGGCGACCAAGGCATAGACCTTGATATACCTTGTCATCCGAGTCACCGAAGTCACCGTTGGCGCCGTTGGCTACGTGCGAGGGAGGACCTCAACGATCAAGAAATGTAGCGGTTCCCGGTACTTCCCGGGAGGTCACCCATCCTAGTACTGTTCCCCCCAGAGCTCGCTTAACCGTGACAATCTCTTGCCACTAAGCTACACTCTTGTGGTGTTTGAAGAAGGGGAAAGACTAATGTTGACATTACCTTGAACAAGTTTTGGTCCCTCAAAGCTTCATTTTTTGCTTTCAAAGCCTATTTCTGAAGAAATTTTGGGGTGTTTTTTGGAGCCATTTTGGAGTACTTTCGCACATAGTTCTCTCCACACAGGTCCAAGAACATCAAGAAGAGTGTTCCTTGTACTTCTCAGACAATAAATATCAACCTTTGGGGCTGTATTTTAAGCCACACTCGTAAAACTACAGGTTTCTTGAGGGGTTTTCAGTTTTGGTGGGAGCAGTCGCTGCAAATTTATGCAGGTTTTTAAAGCCTAAAACATCAGAGTTGACAGACACTTGCAGGTGTTATTGGCTAGTTTTTGGGCTGTGTATTCAGCCTTTAGTGTCATTTTACTGAATATATTGAGCACATACAGACCATGTACGCTTCTGTCGATACCTCTTATGTACGTCCATGTGGTCATTGATATAGTGGTTACGTTCTTTGCATAAAGCCTTTTACGTTTTGATAAAGAGGGTCGTGGTGAGGTTTTTCTTAACTGGGAGACACCCAGATGTCGGGGTCTCTTCGGTGATGCAGGTGGAAGACTTACCCAGCCTCGCCATAGGAGATGTATGATAGTTGTTCATAGGTGCTCGATAAGCCTAGTTGGCTTCTATTGGGTAACTGATTATATGCAGTGGAGTCAGTGATTCACTATGCAGGTAGACATGTCAGTACTTGCAGTTTTATGATACTTTGACACTAGTCATATGCTAATTTTGCAGAGGATACTCTGGCAAAATTTTTCCAAATTTTTGGTTTAGTCAACTATACAGTGGTCAATTTACTCCTTGATACACTTATTTGTTGGTGTTTGGACTCTTCTAGCTCCATTATCATTCTATTCAGTTCTCTACGGACATGGCATCAGAGGTCTCAGGCACATCTGGTGGATCAGGGTCTAGTGCTAGTGTTCCGAGGAGGAGCTATAACTTGCAGGGCAAAGACCATTTTGAGATCCGAAAATTTGATGGCACAAACTTTGCTCTATGGAAGAATCAGATTAAAGATGTGCTGATTCAAAGGAGGCAATGGAAGCCAATAAATGGGATTTCAAAGAAGCCTGCTGACATGGATGAAGATGATTGGGATGAGTTAGATGAAATGGCCAGGTCTACCATTCGCTTGCACTTGGCAGATAATGTTTACTTTACAGTATTAGACTGTGAAAGTGCACAGGAGCTTTGGAAGAATTTATGCAATACATATGAAAAAGAGACAGCATCAAATAAAGTGTATCTGATGAGAAAATTATATGACCTTCGTATGAAGGACAGAGATAGTGTTGCTGCTCATCTAAATGAGTTTGATGCTATATTCTCCCAGTTACAGGCTCAGAAAATGGATATGGATAATGAAATGAAAGCAGTATTGTTGTTATGCACCCTGCCATCATCATGGGATACGTTTTGCACGGCTATTAGTAACAGTGCACGTGGTGGTAAACTCGTCTATGATGACATATGTGGAGCACTCTTGAGTGAGGAGATTCGTAGAAAATCTATGGTTGGCACTCAGAGTGGAGATGCATATAATGTTCGTGATTCTTACCAAGGAAAGAATCAACAACATGGCAGGAGCAAGAACAAGGAAAAGAATGGTCAACAGAATAAGAGTAGAAGTAAATCAAGGAAGAGGGATATCGAATGCCATTATTGTCATAAGAAAGGACACATGAAGAAAGATTGTTATGCATTAAAGAATGCTAAAGGTAAAGGACAAAATGTTGATGGGCATGTTAAACAGTTACCTGCACCATCTACTTCGACTGTGAAGATTGAAGAAATTAATGCTATTTCTGATGATGCTGATGTGTTGACACTTGATAGTATTGTGCCATCTGAGGCACTTATGGCTGATTCTCTTTCCCACACCTGGCTGCTAGATTCTGGTGCTTCTTTCCATGTGATACCACATAGAGAATGGTTCTCTAATTATGCAGCAAAGTCTCTTGGTACCGTGAGACTTGGTGACTCTTACTAGTGTGATGTTGTGGGGATTGGAGATGTGGTTGTGCAGTTCATTGATGGTTCAAAATTTACTATGCATAATGTACGCCATGTACCTCAGTTATCACGCAGTTTGATGTCAGTTGGTCAACTTGATGACCTTGGTTACAAGGTGGTCTTCTATGCTCATTCCTTTCGTATATCAAAGGGCAATATGGTTATTGCAAAAGGAAGCAAAGTTGGCTCACTTTATCCTTTATTTGTATCACAGAAAGAACACTTGTTAGTTGTTACTGAACAACCTATGGCTTGTATTTGGAATGGTCGTTTGGGCCATATATCTCGTAGTGGAATGGAAAATCTTTCTCGTTCTGTCTACTTACCTGTGTTATCTTTCTCTGATTTTTCATTTTGTGAGCATTTTCAATATGGAAAGCAAACCAGAAATGTGCATAGAACGCACATTGACTCTTCAATTCAACCTTTAGATCTTGTTCATACAGATGTGTGTGGTCCTATGCCCACTAGGTCCTTAGGTGGTTCTCTTTACTTTGTCACTTTCATAGATGATGCTACTAGAAAAGTCTGGGTATATCCTATCAAGTCAAAGGATGATGTATTCCCTACTTTCAGAAAATGGCTTGCTTCCGTTGAGACTGAAAAAGGAACTAAGCTTAAAGCTTTACGTTCAGATAATGGGGGTGAGTATACCTCACATGAATTCAGCCTTTTCTGTCAATCTAGAGGGATTCGTAGAGAGTATACAGCTCCTTATACCCTAGTACAGAATGGTGTAGCTGAGAGGATGAATAGAACTATTCAAGATAGAGTAGTCTCTATGTTGCATCATGCAAACCTCTCACAAGGTTTTTGGGCAAAAGCAGTATTGACTGCAGTTCATGTGATTAACCTTTCACCTAGTACTGCAAAAGGTCTGAAAGTGGCACAAGAGTTATGGACAGGGAAACCACCATATTATGATCATCTTCGAGTTTTTGGGTGTGAAGCATATGTTCATATACCCAAGAATCTTAGACAAAAGTTGAACCATAAGTCAGAGAAATGCATTTTTCTTGGATATGGTCGAGAAGGACAATTTGGATATCGCTTATGGGATCCTGAAACACGGTCAGTGATCAGAAGTAGTGATGTCATTTTTAATGAGTCTAAGATGCATAAACAACCCATTAAGGAGGTTGAAGTGAGAAGAGTGGTGTTTGAGGATACTAGTCCTCCGGTTAGCATGCATAAAAATGCTGCACATAGGGATGTTCAAGAGAATGTCCATTCAGATCAGTCTGCACATGTTCCTGTTCAGCAACCATTGAGACGTTCTGCACGTGTCTCATATCCACCTTATAGATATGTTCCAGGTTTAGATTTTGTTATGCTAACAGATGCCGGTGAGCCTTCTTGCTACAAAGAGGCTATGCAGACAGAGGATCATGTCAAGTGGGAGCGTGCCATGAAGAGTGAGTTGGATTCTATTCACAAGAATGGTACTTGGGACTTAGTACCTTTGCCAAAGGGCAGAAAAGCTTTACCATGTAAATGGGTATATAAGCTGAAATTCACATCAGATAGTGCTTTTCCAAAATATAAAGCACGACTTGTTGCAAAGGGTTTTAAGCAACAACATGGTGTTGATTTTGAGGAAATCTTCTCTCCAGTGGTCAAGATGACTACTTTGCGCATGTTGCTTGGATTCGTTGCAGTGGAGGACTTAGAGCTAGTCCAAATGGATGTGAAAACAGCTTTCTTGCATGGAGATCTTACAGATGAGATCTATATGGAACAACCAGAGGGTTATGTAGTTCCTGGCAAGGAAAGTCTAGTTTGTAAGCTCAAGAAGAGCTTGTATGGACTTAAACAGTCTCCTAGACAATGGTACCAAAAGTTTGATGCTTTTATGAAGTCCCAAGGCTATTCTCAGAGCAATGAGGATCATTGTCTCTACACAAAGAGATGTTCTGATGGCAGCTTGATGCTTGATACTTTACGTCGATGATATGTTGATTGCTGGGAAGTCCTCTTATGATTTGTTACTTCTCAAAAAGAAGTTGAGTCAGACATTTGATATGAAGGATTTGGGGGATGCCAAACATATTCTTGGCATGCGCATTACTCGTGATAGGAGTAAAAGATGCATATACTTGTCTCAAAGTGAGTACATATCCAAAGTACTTCACCGATTCAATATGCAGGGTGGAAAGGCATTGAGTACACCTTTACCCACATATGTGAAATTGAGCAAGGATGACTGCCCCAAATCAGATGAGGAAAAGGAATTCATGACCAAAATTCCCTATCAGTCTGCTGTTGGTAGTCTCATGTATGCTATGGTAGCTACGAGACCAGACATTGCATTTGCAGTGGGAGTTGTGAGCAGATATATGTCTAATCCTGGCAAGAAACATTGGGAAGCGGTCAAAATGATTTTGAGATATCTCAGTGGCACTAAGGACAAGTGTCTATGCTTAGGTAGAGGGAAAGCATCCATTATTGGTTACACAGATTCTGACTATGCTGGTTGTGTAGACAATCGTAAGTCTACATCAGGGTACATTTTTCATTTTGTTGGAGGTGCTATCTCTTGGAGATCTCGTCTTCAAGAATGTACAACTGTTTCTACCACATAAGCAGAGTATGTTGCAGCAAGTGAGGCATGTAAGGAAGCATTGTGGCTCTCTCGTCTTGCTTGTGATATGGGTTTACCTCAGCATGTACCTCACTTGCTCAGTGATAGTCAGAGTGCCATTTCTTTGGCTAAGAATCCGGTCTATCATGCAAAGACCAAGCACATTGAGGTGAGGTATCACTTCATTAGAGATTGCTTAGCCACTAAGAGCATTATTCTTGAGAAGGTTCACACTCGAGATAATGTTGCAGATGTTTTGACTAAAGCTCTACCACATGATAGCTTTCGACACTATTGTCACTTGATGGGGGTTACTTGATTCTTGATCTTACGCAGTCACTTGTATACTGTGTAACATGCCCATCAGGTGGGAGGTATAGTTTGTATACTTACACTCAGGTATCCTTTATCATTCTTTATTTTTCTCCCATAGTTACTCTAGCCATATTGGCCTTTAGTGGGAGATTGTTACCGTTAGTGTCCATGTGAAAGGCCAAATGGCCACTGGACACTTCTTTGTATATGTTCTTTAATAAAACATATAGTGGCCTCGTCAGTCACGGGCTGTAAGTTCGACCGCATTTGTAAGACCTAAGAAGTCTGTCTTCGTGCCTCCTGTGTACTATGTTTTTTGCGTATTCTACAGCCTCTACGCGGAGTACTGTGTGTGGCCTCAGGAGCTCAGTTTTCTAATCCGAGCATATCGTCGTGGAGCTCTCGAGAAGGAGAGCGCACTGTGGTGCATCGCCGTTGAAACACTTCACTTACTTCATGAAACTTGTCTTCTTCCTCCCCTCTTCTAGGGGCATCAAGATCAATGCTAGAGTGGGCCATGCCACTCTGCTCTGCTATGAGGGATGTAGGAATTTTTTGCTTCATTATCCTCTCCCGTGCTGCACTGAACTCCTCCTCCATTGTAGAATTGTTGTCATCTTTTAAAATATCAGCACACACCATTGCTATGGTGTCTGCCACAGAATCCCCAAGTGGGATTGACTTCTTTTCAAGTATGTCAAATGTGTTGTCAAGTGGAACATCTAACATTGTGGAGAAAATACTCTCATCTAGATGTAGACCGAATGCCTTCTCAATGTCATGAAGTAAAATAAATTCCTCTCCATCCACAACGATGCTAGAGAGATATTCAAGTTCCACCTTTGGTAATGTGGGCTCAGAGGGGTTGAGATTTGAAGGGGGGGCCTCCCTCCATGCTTGATTGCACACGTAGTTTATCCTCAACACCACCAAGAAATTCTTGGTGGATTGTAATGCTTTCTTTGGCAAAATATATGGCCTCTGGTTGAGGCTCATTCTTCTCCTTGACAAAACCCCCAGTGACAAGATTGGGGAGCTCAACAGGTGTAGGTTCGGGCTTCTCATTAATGATACAATATGTTGTTGCAATGTAGGAAAGGTACTTTGTACCCATCCTCTTCTTTTTGTTAAGTGTTTTTACTAATGGCACAGAGTCATCTAGTAGGTGCCCTGCAGTTTCAGCGATTGCCATGAAGCGCTTAAGGTGCTTCATGAAGGCTTCATCGCCTCTGTGTATGTAGAGTAGAAGGTCACATGGGACCCATTTACCCTCATAAGGTGGTATTTCTATACAGAAACGCAAGATGTAGTACTCAAGGAACTCTATGATTTCCTTGAGCACATGAGAGTTCAGTTGAATTGTTTTCTCTAGATCAGGGACTCTAGACAATAGGTCATACAAGTGGTTTTGACCTTTGAACTCAGTTGATTCCAAGAACTCATTGAAGAGTTCACGTGGACATTTGGGTTGCAAGGTACTGGAGGATGCGGTAGCCATTGCACGTGATGCTAGGTTGTGTGCATGCTCTGCAAGTGATTCTAGCTCTTCTTGGTTGCAAAAGTGAGAAATGAGAGAATAAGTGTTGCTTTTATAGAAGTTTCAAAATTTTAAAGTGAGTGGGACCCATTTTAAAACTAAAACGGATACCTTCAAATAAAACAATCATGCACAGAACTCTCAAAAAAAAACTTTGGCTCATACAAAAGATTGAATAGAATCATTAACCAGAATAAGATACACCACATCTACACAATAGAAAAGATAAATTCTCAGAACTTTAAAATTATAATAAATTGCCATTGGAAAAATCAAAGATTTGGCAAATTGTACATCAGATTGAGGTCAAAAAATTTTACATGCTACATGTCTTGCATGTTAAATATATTGTTGCAGATGAAGGATTATAAATGGAAAATAGGTTGTGTGTACACTCTAGCACTCAAATAGTTCTTGAGCTATGACAATGAAAGTTGAGTTCCATCCACACTCCATTCAGGAAGGACTTTAATTTTATCCTCCAACCTCTTACCAATCTGCAGACAAATAGAAAACTTTAAATGAACATATTTGAGTATAAGAATATGTATAAACAAAAGAAAAAATACCATATGCTACGTACCTTATGCCCTTGTATTCTGAACTTTGATTGATCCAGATCCTCAAATCCCATGATTACTAGATGTTCTCTCACGTTGGCAAGAGTCCAATGATGATTTACTGAAATAACTTCCATTTCATTGTTGGGTAGATTTATCTTAACTTCAAATGAAATTAAAAAACCCTCAGAACTTTGTAATGGTATCCATTCACCAAGTTTACACATCCAACGATCATAATAGAATCTAATGTACAATGAAGTACGATGTTTCAAGTATCGAAATCCTATGCCTGTTGCACCAATTTTACAAAGGTATCTATCCCCTTTGGTGCATCCTTCTACAAGTCCCCAATTTTCACCTCTACCTACTCATATGTGATATCTTTTAACATGAACATTGTTGAAGTCTCTAGAATTGTGAATATCTGAAATAAATGTACAAAACAATGAACAGGAACGCACCAATGTAATTCTATAGATCTTGAAACTATTGTAAATTTTAAAGAGTTGTGTATGTCCATCACCATCTTATGCTTCAAAGATGTTAACGTCCATACATTAGGTTGCGGCCACTCGAGCTTTAAAAGAGAATCTACCTTAATCATCTCTAACCTACCAAAATCATTTGATGAAGAGGGTACAATGTATGTATGTGTGTAAAAGAAAACTCTCTCACGTAATAGCTGAGCAGGACGGGCTTGTGGAAAGACTATCGACCCAACATCTGCATGCAATGCTTGGAAAGTACCTGTAAGACTATGAAGTGGTTGTTCTTCCACCAAGGTAGAAGGAAATATGTCTACAACAAAAAACTACACAACTTAGCTAGGTATATTATGAAATTTGAACAAAAGTCAATGAGTAATACTTATAGTTGATAGGATATCTCATTTTGTTTGAGTTTTCCAATTTCATGGTTGACACTGTGAAAACATGTTGTACAATGGCAACATTTTCACCATTTTTGAGCTTTTTGAAGCCTAATAACTTCCCTTTCCAATGAAGATCCAAGTTTCCACAATCTCTTACACAGTGAGGACCAACACCAGAGGGTTGCATTGCACCTTTGCAGAACTCCTGTCCTAACCAAATTCCTTCTGTAGCCTTGATATTGTGACATTTTATCGTGATAACCTCATCTTTTCGACGTCTATGAAATTCAAGTTTCTCCATTGGAGTTTAGGCTATGGACGTGACAGTAGGAATTCAAAGAAGATGACACACAGAGAAAGAAATGGAGATGGAGGAGCTGCAATGGTGTGCTAGGGAGAGAAAGTAGGGGAAAGAGATGACTTTTTGGGACCTGGGTATGAAAATGTGAGGTTTTGGAGGGAGAAAGTTGCATTTTGAGTTATTTTTGAAAAAGTCACTTTTTTCACTTCAGTTCATGCACAGATTTTGATTTAGAACTCAAAAATAGTTCTTTTGATCCTAAAAAGTGGTTTGGGGACAAATAAATGGTGTTATGATGAGTTTTATAACTTTTTGAAAATTTTGAATTTTTGGGCCCAGGCAAGTTGAGAGATTCCTTTCTCTCTCTAGAGGCAAAACCTGAACATAGGGGAATCCTGTCCCCTCATCCCCTTTCAGCCTAGTGATTTATAGGCTATAGACTGTGTCCACCATCCTCCTCTCATTGGTCCATCACTAATCACTCCTTCATCCAAAAGGCTCATGCAGCGTTCATTTTTTCCCCTAATGTATCTATATATCTATCTATCTATCCATCTATCTATCTATCTATCTATCTATCTATCTATCTATCTATCTATCTATCTATCTATCTATCTATCTATCTATCTATCTATCTATCTATCTATCTATCTATCTATCTATCTATCTATCTATCTATCTATCTATCTATCTATCTATCTATCTATCTATCTGTCTGTCTGTCTCTCTGTCTGTCTCTCTGTTTGTCTCTCTGTCTGTCTGTCTGTCTATCTGTCTGTCTATCTCTCTGTCTATCTGTCTGTCTGTCTGTCTATCTATCTATCTATCTATCTATCTATCTAGCTATCTATCTATCTATCTATCTATCTATCTATCTATCTATCTATCTATCTATCTATCTATCTATGTATGTATGTATCTATGTATCTATGTATCTATTGTATATTATTGAACAAGGCATTGTTAAAATGTTAAATTATTAATGTATTAATATGTTTTTGATGTTTTTGATATAGCAGCTGAAGGTTTGTGAGGAGCGTGCAAGGCATGAAAGGGCGGACATCAATAATCCGAATAAATATTATTTATTTTGTAAATAAACCTGCGTAGAAGGTTCTATTGTTAGAAAAGTAATGGTCAGAATAAGGGTCATTGAAGACCGTAGTTTCTGTTATTGAAAGCAATGGCTTTCCGTAAAAGTAATCAACTTTTAGTTTCACGCCTGCTTTTCGAAGCCGCCCTCTTGTAACCACTCTTTTCGACGTAATCAAAAGTCCTATAAATACATGCACTCTGTGGACTGTCGAAACAGAGTGCATGGGGGAAGATTGCACCCAATACTGCGTTGTGTCTCGTCTCTTGTTGCGTCTATTCTCTGTGTGTTTTCTGTGTCCGTAATCTCTGTATGCGCGTGAGTAAGATCCTGATAACAGTGGTATCAGAGCTCTGCACGCGTCAATACAGAGGGTTCTGTTCTCTGTTCTCTGTTCGCGATTCCGAGTCCGTCTCCGTCTCCGCGTTCGCGATTCCGACACCGACTCCGTCTCTGTTTCCTGTTCCTGTTTCAGTTTTGGTTTCGGTTTCGGTTTCTAATTCTGATCCAGAACCAGAACCTACGTCTTCACCTATGTCTTCACCTACGTCTTCTAAGGCAAAGAGCTTAGGCAATAACTTAGGCAATACATTGGCAACATTGGCACCCAAGGCTCCCTTGGCGACCGTTGGCAGCCGTTGGCTACGCGCGAGACAATTTTAATTTTTGAGTAGTAATAGAGAGGTTTAGAGTCCCTAAGGTAGGAGGATTTGAACCCACAACCTCCTACTTTCAAGGGAAGTACTTTGACCACTCCACCATCTCTTGGAATTGTTATTCAAGCTCTTTTTCTTTGGTACTTGTGCAAGGCGCTCGCGGCAATTTCAAGGATGGACTCAACAAAGAATTAAGTGTAACTTTCAATCCGTAGGTCGGATTGAGGTGTGTAATATACCGTTGGAAAGCTCTCGGAACAAACTTTCCAATGAGCTAGCTTGCAAGGGTGAAATCCTTGGTCATATTTGGGTGGCACTTGATTGAGTGTTCAAGATACCAAGCAAGGTTGAGAACACGGGATCGAGACACCAAGGTTGCAAACAAGAAGGTTCAAGGCACCAAGGGTGAGAGCAAGGATCCAAGAGCACCATGGAGAATCACAGTAATTCACCTTTACCTGGAGTCTCATTCGAGCAAGAGTTAGAGATTATGAACCAAGAACTTCACGCACTTCAACAAACCATACAAGGACGTTATACTATGCTTCAATTCAACGGACGAAAAGATGGCCGCTTTGTCTTATCATGGCTATCCCTATTCAACGATTTCTTTTCCGATGGGTTATATTCAGAAAATCAGAAAATTGAGTTTGCCACCAATTATTTGGTAGGACGAGCGCAGTTATGGTGGAATGATCTTTCTCATCGTGCAGATTGTCCACGCACTTGGAAGGCTTTTCAAGAAGAGTTTAAAGATTCATTCTTACCTTTACAGTTTACCTTACCTGTTTGATAATTGTGATGTATTTACATATTGAATTTAGTCTATAGGAGCATATTACCTTTAATTTTTGAGATTTTGTTTTACTGCTATGGAAAGATATCTCCGATCTCTTTATAGAGTAGCTATCACATAT
>CM035426.1:18172163-18177163 GCA_020310875.1 Ceratopteris richardii | reverse complement strand
TGAATGTACTTCTTCTGAGTAATGTATATACCTGAATTTGTGTAGACCAATTCAAGCCCTAGGAAGTACTTCAATAATCCAAGATCATTGATCTTGAATTCCTTCATCATTTGACCTTTGATGTGTCTAATTCCTTGAACATCATTTCCTGTAATAATGATGTCATCAACATAGACACACAAGTATATTACCTCTGAATTGTTCTTCTTTATAAACAATGAAGTATCTGCTTTACTCATCACAAATCCTTGATCCAAGAGATAGGTTGTCAACCTATAGTTCCATGCTCTAGGTGCCTGCTTCAATCCATACAGAGCTTTCTTCAATTTGCAAACATGATTTACCTTATTAGGATCTTCATAGCCAGGTGGTTGTGACATGTAGACCTCTTCAGATATCCATCCATTCAAGAATGCATTCTTCACATCCAATTGGTACATGTTCCAATTCTTGGATGCAGCTACACTCACCATAATTCTGATAGTTGGCATCTTTGCCACAGGAGAAAATGTCTCCTCATAATCAATGCCTTGGGTTTGTGCAAAACCCTTGGCTACCAACCTAGCTTTGTACCTGCTTATTGAACCATCTGAGTTCCTTTTGAGTTTGTAGATCCATCTGGATCCTATGACCTTCATGGAGTCCTTCTTGGGTACCAAATCCCAAGTATCACTCTCCTTGAGAGCCTCCATTTCTTCATCCATTGCTTCTTTCCATTCTGGTTTAGTAATAGCTTCCTCAAATGTACCTGGTTCTTCACTTAAGATATCCTTTGCAAGATATACAGAGTGCTTGGTTACAAGTGAAGTATCATATCCATACCTAATAGGTTTCTTCTTTTCCCTTGAAGATCTCCTCATAGCTTGAGTTGAGGATTCTGGATTGTCTTCAAGTTGCTTCATCTTCATTTTCCCTTTTGATTTCCAAGCTTTGAATTCTTCAATGTTGATGGTGTCTTCATCATCTGAGCTTGTGTCCTGATTCTGAGTTGGTTCTTGTCTGACAAGCTTTGGAAAGTCTTCTTCCATATCATAAGGTAAACTCACTTTCCTGCACTCATTATCATACCATGAATCATTTTCATCAAAGATGACATCTCTGCTTACCTTGAAGCCTTTGTTTGAGGGGTTATAGAACCTGTATCCTTTCTGATTCAAATCATAACCAATAAAGATACACTTTTCAGCCTTAGGGTCTAGCTTTCCCCTTACCTGTGAGGGAATATGCACATATGCAACACACCCAAAAATCTTGCAATGATCCAGAGATGGTCTCTTACCATGCCAAGCCTCATAGGGTGTCATTCCATCAAGTGTCTTTGATGGCAACCTGTTGATCAAGTATGTGGCAGTAGATACACTCTCTGCCCAAAGATAATTTGGTAGTTTCTTCTCATTAAGCATAGACCTAGCTGTCTCCACAATGAGTCTATTTCTTCTTTCAGCTACCCCATTTTGTTCAGGTGAGTACCTTGTGGTAATCTCCCTCTTGATGCCTCTTTCCTGCAAGAACTCTTCAAAGTCATTGGAGAAGTATTCTCCACCACCATCAGACCTTAATCTCTTCAATTGTCTACCTGTTTGATTCTCTACTAATGCAAGATATCTTTTGAAGCAATTAAATACTTCATCTTTATGTTTCATGAAGTACAAGATAGTCCATCTGCTATAATCATCTATAAAAGATACATAGTACCTTGACCCAGATATGGATGGCTCCTTGCTTGGTCCCCACACATCTGTATGCACCAATTCCAAGTAATCTTCATGCATAAATCCTTTCTTGGTATATGGCAACCTGTGTGACTTACCAAATTGACAAGCCCCACACTTGTATATCATGTGTTGCTTGGATACATTAGGTATCCCAAGCACACATTGATCTCTGCTCATCTGCTTTATGGTTCTCTCTCCAATGTGACCCAATCTCTTGTGCCACATCTCCAATTCTGATAGGGTTTGGTCCCTATAGTTGTACAAGGCAATATTTTTAGTATCTTCAAGTTCAAAGGTAAACAATCTACCTGACTTCTCTCCCTTGGCTATCCTTCTGAATCCATGTCTTGGATCCTCCACATATGCACCATGTTGAGTGAACCTGACCTGTAGGCCTTTTTCAACAATCTGACCTACACTCATCAGATTCTTGGTGATTGTTGGAACATACAATACTCTGCTAAGTAAATTCTGATTACCATCACTTGTTTTGACATTACCTACTTTGACCACTGAGTGTTTAGTGTCATCACCTGTCTGCACTTGGTGCTTGCCTTTAGGTTCTTCCAAATCAGAGAGTAAGGCAACATTCCCAGCTACATGGTTAGAGCAACCTGAGTCAATATAGAACAAATGATCATCATTGATACCTGATTTAGATGTCATGTTCATAATCAACAAGGAATCATCTTGATCCTCTGCATAATTGTTGTAATCCTTTCTGTTCCTGTATCCTCCTTGATAATTTCCATTGTGATTGTAGCTATTGTTGTAGTTATTGTTCTAATTATTGTTGTAGCCATGGTAGCCTTGAGATTGATTGAATCTGCCTCTGCCTTGGGAGTATCCTCCTCTTTGGTGACCTCTTCCTCTTTGGTTCTTGTAGTTTTTGTAGCATTCATCTGTAGTATGATTAGACAAACCACAAATATTGCATGGAGATTGATTATAGGGTCTCCCCCTACCTGACTTACCTCCTCTGCCCCTACCTCTAGATGATCTACCTCTCCCTGCATAGTTTGCTTGGGAGGTGGATCCTTCATCATCAACCTTCTTGCTTTTACCCTTGTCTTTAGACTTCTTATCTGTATATAGGGCAGAGGGATTGTTACCTTTTGATTGCTCTCCATTCTTTGTGATCTTGGCTTCATGTGTGAAGAGTTGTCCAATCAAGGTTGTTAGATCAGGTGCTTGAATGTCCATGTACAAGTCCATTGCAGTGGTAAAGCTCTCCCACTTGTCATCTGCTTTGAGTCCATTGATCACTTGTCTAACAATTTGCTCTTCTTCAATCTCTTCTCCAACACTTGCAAGTTGATCTGCTATATCTTTGACTTTGGTGACAAAATCTGAAACACATTGTTTTGATTGTTTCCTAAGAGTTGTAAACTCAATCCATAGCTGATTCTTTCTGGCCCTTGTGCTTGATGAGAAGTATGTTGACAATGTCTCCCAAGTCTCTTGGGAAGTCTTACAGTTCCTAACATGAGGTAGAAGGAAATCAGAGATAGAGTTTAGAAGATATGACCTTGCCAAAGCATCTTTAGCACACCATTGATTAAGTCTCTCATGCTCATCCTTTGTAGGTAGACCTCTGGTTTTGAATGAGGGCAACTCCTCATCTCCTGATATGTATCCATACAAGCTTCTCCCTTGTAGATAAGTCTTCATTCTTAATGACCATGCCTGGTAGTTATTCCTATCCAATTTGTCAATAAAGGAAGGGAAACCATCACCCATGATTACCTTGTTTGCTCTGATACCACTGTTGTATGTGATGGCTGGATACAATCAAAAGATCAAGTTGGTGCTGCTAGACCTGCTTCACACCTGCCCTCTTTTCTCTTCAGATATGGTTAGAAGACTCTTTGAGCTTCCAAATGATACCAAGAAACTATATATGTGCTTTACAAAATGATTGAGTAATGACCAAATCAAAACAGATAAGTTTGAACCTTGATAAGTCCAAAAACTTACTATTTCTGTAATGACACCTGCTCAGTCCTAAGCTCAGTGTGTCCAGCACACTTGCAATTGGTCTAATTCCTTCTGGGAGTATTAAATTAACTTAACAAGCTACCATTAGCAAGTTAAATCACTCCAAATGACAAACTATACACTGAGGATGATGTTTAGCAAAATCAGGGACACCCCCGACTTTTTAGGAATCACACAGAGATATACCAGTGATCACCTTGACAGCGATTTCTCCCAATTGGCTGAATAGATTGACTTGAAACTTTGTAGTGTTGTAGAATGCTTTGAGCTGATTCCAATGAGCCCTGGATCATCAAATTTGGTTCAGTAGATCTTGAGATATGTCCTGTTGAAGTTGACAGACTTGGAGGTAGTCACTCAGAGAAAAAACACAGAGATAATGACTATGAATATATGTATTGAATCTATCAAATGTACATTCCCATTGGCATGTAGGATGATGCCCAATGGTACTCAGAGGTGTAGGCTAGGTAGTAGCTCTCACACACTCACAAATATGCTTGGATTAGCCTCGGAAGAGTGTAACTTAAACCCGCGACTTTTACATTGACTTTTATAGAAGTTTTTGAATGAATTTGAATTTGAATTCAAATTAAAGCTTCCCTTGATTCTCTCCACTAGACTTAGGGAGATATTCCCTCAACTAGATCATCTAATTTTTCCACGACTCTAGTCTAGTAGGTATGATTACATTGTTGATAAAGTCACATGGACTTTTACATGAGATAAAAGTAAGAATCAATAAGACTAGGTTCACATGATTATTGACTCTTGTGAATGTATCATCCAAGGGTTCAATCTTTTATGCTTTCCAAGGGTTCAATAGTCCAAGCTTCATGTTGGGTCTTCAAAGGCACACAACAATGCCAAGTGTTATGGCTTGTTTGCACCAACATCCTTCTATCTATCTATCTATCTATCTATCTATCTATCTATCTATCTATCTATCTATCTATCTATCTATCTATCTATCTATCTATCTATCTATCTATCTATCTATCTATCTACCTATGTATCTACCTATCTACCTGTCTATCTATCCATCCATATATCCATCTATGTATCTATCTATCTATCTATCTATCTATCTATCTATCTATCTATCTATCTATCTATCTATCTATCTATCTATCTATCTATCTATCTATCTATCTATCTATCTATCTATCTATCTATCTATCTATCTATCTATCTATCCATCTTTCTATCTATCTATCTATCTATCTATCTATCTATCTATCTATCTATCTATCTATCTATCTATCTATCTATCTATCTATCTATCTA
>CM035426.1:18143222-18148222 GCA_020310875.1 Ceratopteris richardii | reverse complement strand
GTAAGGTTCACTAATGAAGGAGTGTTTGTGGAAGACCCTAGCAATGGGTATAAACAAATTGTTTCAGGGAAAAAAGAAGGAAGATTGTTCACATTGAAGATTCAAGGTAATGTTGGTCATGCCTTGTTCACTTATGGAGGACATAAGATCTCTGAGTTAGATCTTTGGCACAAGAGACTTGGACATTTCAATGAAAGAGGTATTAAAGACATGATTAATAATGGTTCAGTGCTTGGATTGCCTAATGTTGCAGGTCAACATATGACATACAGATGTGAGGCATGTCAATTAGGTAAGGCTCATAAGCAATCCTATTCTAAGCATGGGTTTATGTATTCAGAGAAACTTGAGTTGGTACACACAGATGTGTGGGGACCATCAAAGGACTTCAGTATCAATGGCTCAAGGTATTATGTGATTTATGTTGATGATGCTACCAGATGGATCACTATCTATGTGATCAAAGATAAGTCAGAAGTATTCAATACTTTCAAACATTATCATATGTATGCAGAGAGAATTACAGGACATAAGTTGAAGAGACTAAGGTCAGATGGAGGGGGAGAGTATTTCTCTAATGAGTTCAGTGATTACTTGTGGAATGCAGGTATAAAAAGAGAGGTTACTTGCAGGTACTCTCCTCAACAAAATGGTGTAGCAGAAAGGAGGAATAGGACTCTTGTTGAGTTTGCAAGGTCCATGATGAAGGAGAAAAATTGCCCAAATTATTTGTGGGCTGAGGCTGTAAATAAAGCTACTTATTTGGTCAATAGGCTACCTTGTAAAGCCTTGCAGGGTATGACACCATATGTGGGGTAAGAGACCTACACTAGACCATTGCAAAGTATTTGGATGTTTGGCCTATGCATATGTGCCATCACAATTAAGGCACAAATTGGAACCTAAAGCTGAAAAATATGTGTTTATTGGTTATGATGATAAGCAGATGGGATACAGGTTGTGGAGTCCATCCACAAAACATTTTCTTGTATCAAAAGATGTTACATTTGATGAGCAAGGTACTTGGTATGCAGGTACTATCAATATTAATAACAGATGGTGAAGAAATTGTGAGCCAAAGGAAAGGTAAATCAAAGGTTCAGATATTCAATGAGCAAGAGAATAATGAAGTGCAGGTTGAAGTGGAAGAAACACCAAGATTTGATCCTGAATGTGAAGAACCAGAAACCTCAAGAAGTGGAGAACTTAGGAGGTCTACAAGGAACAAATGGCAACCTACAAGGTATAGCTATGATACTTCATTCTTGACTACTAAGGATTATGCTTACATGATTAAAGCAGATGAAGACCCTTCTACATATGAAGAGGCAAAAGGTAAAGAGATTTGGGAAAAAGCTATGCAAGAAGAATATGATGCATTGATGGAGAATCAAACATGGGATTTGGTTCCAAAGCCAAATAGCCAGAAGATCATTGGATGCAAATGCATAGTGTAAAGTTTTACACATATGATAGCTCAAAATCTAAGTTGAGAGATAAGCTATCTACAGCCAAAAGGATTTGATAAAACGGGCTCGACATTGTGAGAACTAAAGCTAAGAAGTTAGGGGTGTCCAAATCGACTTCTCAGAAGTGCAGATTTAGACATAGGTAACTTGTGAAGTAAATTTCTCAAGATCTACTAAATCTTTTGGAGTGATTTAACTTGGAGGAGGTGCGCAATCTTTAGGCGACACCTTGTGCAAAGTTTCATAAAAAACCTTTTTACATTTACTCAGTCAATGAGAAAGATATATGCAGCAGACTTTCTGAGTAATTTCCTTCTTCACAGTTTGTTCAAGAATTTGATATTTGGTCATTGATCTTTTAATTTGGTGAGGGTTTTGACTTACTCTTGATATAGAGGTGTTCTAAGTTCAAGAGTAGGTTGTTCTTTTGGAGATTAACACTCTCCATCAGTGGTATCAGAGCAGGAAGCATCAGAATCAAGGAAAGGGAGACTCCGACTACTGCAGAAATACAAACTTTACATCTTGAAGGATCAAAAGGACAAAGATTGAAAAAAGCTTGAAGGAAGACACATTGAAGTTGTCAAAAGGATCAGAAGAAGTAATATTCGAAGTCAAGGTACATTTATTCCTCATAAAGTTTAAAGATATGTTAATACAGGTGAAGGAAGATGGGAGATTCTCTTCAGATAGAGAAATTGGATAGAGAAAACTATCCTGCATGGTCAATGAGGATGGAAGCTCATCTAATGAGCAAAGATTTGATAGCTTACATTACAGGAGAAGAAGAAAAGCCACATTTCAGAGATCCTAGTGTTCCAACTAGGGAAGAACTATCATATTTGAAGAATTGGATGAAAAGAGATGCTCAAGCTAGGAGCATAATCTATATGGCAGTCAATGACTACTTGTTACCTCACATTAGAGGTCTTGAAAGTGCAAGTGAGATATGGAATGCTTTGGAGGAGCATTTCCAAAATACTACAAAGTCAAGAAAGGCATCTTTATGGGCAGAGTTTACTACTTTCAAGAAGAAGGCTTCACAATCAATATCTGATTATGTGACAAAGATGAAGGACATTGAAGATGCATTAGGAGTAGTGGACGAAGACATTGAAGAAGATAAATTGGTAAGGCAAATTCTCACAGGACTAAGAGGTGATGAGAAGTGGAAGCCTTTTATTTTATCTACAGAACTTCATTGGATCATTTCAATCCTGATTTGAATCAATTGTTAGGACATATGCTAACTTTTGAGAATGATATCAAAGGAGATGTTGACAAGAGTGCAGGTCATGCAATGTACTCTAAAGACAAGAAGAAAACTAACAAAGGAAAGCAACAAGCAAATGAAGAAGAAGGCACAACTAGTCAAGCCAACTTCCTAAGAGGAAGAGGAGGTGGCAAAGGTAGAGGAAGAGGCAGGAGTAACAAAGATGGATCCAAAGCTTGCTGGATTTGTGGTAAGACAAATCATTTAGCTAATGATTGTTGGCATAACACTTAGAGTAATGGTGGATACAATCAAAACTATAATTCAAGAGGAAGAGGAGGCAGAAATCAAAGAGGTAATTTCAGAGGTAGAGGTAGTAGGGGTTACTTTGGAAGAAATGCAGGTAGAGGTTTCCAAAGTCAACAATATAACAATACCTACTACAATTATGCTTCAGATCAGAAGGAAGATTCAACATTGATAATGAATGCAACTTGTGAAAGGCAGAATGAAGATCAAAGAGTCTTCTACATTGACTCAAGGTGTAGCAATCACCTGAGTGGTAACATAGCCTTGATGACTGATTTGGAGAATAAGGTATCTAATCATGTTGTTCAAACAGGTGACAACACAAAGCACAATGTGAAGTCAATTGGATCAGTGAAGGCCAAGGATGGTAGCACCTTATTGAGTAAGGTCTTGTATGTTCCTACAATTCCTAAGAATTTGATAAGTGTAGGACAAATTGTGGAAAAAGGTTATGGAGTAAGGTTCACTAATGAAGGAGTGTTTGTGGAAGACCCTAGCAATGGGTATAAACAAATTGTTTCAGGGAAAAAAGAAGGAAGATTGTTCACATTGAAGATTCAAGGTAATGTTGGTCATGCCTTGTTCACTTATGGAGGACATAAGATCTCTGAGTTAGATCTTTGGCACAAGAGACTTGGACATTTCAATGAAAGAGGTATTAAAGACATGATTAATAATGGTTCAGTGCTTGGATTGCCTAATGTTGCAGGTCAACATATGACATACAGATGTGAGGCATGTCAATTAGGTAAGGCTCATAAGCAATCCTATTCTAAGCATGGGTTTATGTATTCAGAGAAACTTGAGTTGGTACACACAGATGTGTGGGGACCATCAAAGGACTTCAGTATCAATGGCTCAAGGTATTATGTGATTTATGTTGATGATGCTACCAGATGGATCACTATCTATGTGATCAAAGATAAGTCAGAAGTATTCAATACTTTCAAACATTATCATATGTATGCAGAGAGAATTACAGGACATAAGTTGAAGAGACTAAGGTCAGATGGAGGGGGAGAGTATTTCTCTAATGAGTTCAGTGATTACTTGTGGAATGCAGGTATAAAAAGAGAGGTTACTTGCAGGTACTCTCCTCAACAAAATGGTGTAGCAGAAAGGAGGAATAGGACTCTTGTTGAGTTTGCAAGGTCCATGATGAAGGAGAAAAATTGCCCAAATTATTTGTGGGCTGAGGCTGTAAATAAAGCTACTTATTTGGTCAATAGGCTACCTTGTAAAGCCTTGCAGGGTATGACACCATATGTGGGGTAAGAGACCTACACTAGACCATTGCAAAGTATTTGGATGTTTGGCCTATGCATATGTGCCATCACAATTAAGGCACAAATTGGAACCTAAAGCTGAAAAATATGTGTTTATTGGTTATGATGATAAGCAGATGGGATACAGGTTGTGGAGTCCATCCACAAAACATTTTCTTGTATCAAAAGATGTTACATTTGATGAGCAAGGTACTTGGTATGCAGGTACTATCAATATTAATAACAGATGATGAAGAAATTGTGAGCCAAAGGAAAGGTAAATCAAAGGTTCAGATATTTGATGAGCAAGAGAATAATGAAGTGCAGGTTGAAGTGGAAGAAACACCAAGATTTGATCCTGAATGTGAAGAACCAGAAACCTCAAGAAGTGGAGAACTTAGGAGGTCTACAAGGAACAAATGGCAACCTACAAGGTATAGCTATGATACTTCATTCTTGACTACTAAGGATTATGCTTACATGATTAAAGCAGATGAAGACCCTTCTACATATGAAGAGGCAAAAGGTAAAGAGATTTGGGAAAAAGCTATGCAAGAAGAATATGATGCATTGATGGAGAATCAAACATGGGATTTGGTTCCAAAGCCAAATATCCAGAAGATCATTGGATGCAAATGGGTCTATAAGACAAAGAGATTTGTAGATGGAAGTGTGTCTAGGTACAAAGCTAGACTTGTTGTAAAAGGGTTTGCTCAGACATATGGTATTGACTATGATGAGACT
>CM035426.1:18105722-18130722 GCA_020310875.1 Ceratopteris richardii | reverse complement strand
TCTGGCACCCCCTTATAGAGATTAAGAAGTATGTCCTCTTATGGCAAATTCTTCATCGAGGAATTTGGACCAACCATAAGGCTAGCAAACTTTGTGGGATCCCTCCTTGGTGCAAACGCTGCCACCGTGCTATCGAAGATGTCCCACACATCTTCCTTACTTGCCCCAACTCCTACAGAATCTGGCAGACGGTTGGAATGAAAATCAGACTTCAAAAACAGCTTAGTTGGAAACAAGTCCTTTTGGGAGAAGCGATTGGCTGCTCTGCGACACTTTGGAACGCCATCAGAGGGGAAGTCCTGTGGAAAATTTGGTGGGAGAGGTGTGCTCTCAACTTCGGCGATCCCCCCAGGGAGTGGTCGATTGAGAAATCACTATTCCTCCTTGGCAAAAGGATTGTTAACAGTAAGAAATCCCCCCCCTTCAGGCACCATCAAGTCCTCCTTTTGATCAACAACAAGCTCAAACCCAAGTGGGCCTCGCATGAGGGCGATGAGAGGGTGATTAACCTTCTCTGTAATGCAACCTAGGTTTCAGTCAAGCTTCCCCTGCTTTGTGGGATTTGGGGGGTCCCGTGGGCACTAGTCCCCTTCTATTGTACCTTTGTTTCTTAATTTAATTCAAGTCCGGGAGAGTAGGCTATTGCCGAACTTCCTTTATTAAAAAAAAAAAAAAACACTTAATCTAGAAGTGTTTCATAATTCACATAAGAACAAGTCTTTATTTGAAAAAGAAGATATTCAAAGTTACCAACTTCATATCTTCTACTTCCTTGATCTTGAAGTATCTTGATATCAGTATACTATCCTCCTTGAATTCAAACCTCTCCTTTGAAGTCCTTAATTCCCTTGAGGATCACGTCTAACTTGAAGATTTATTCTAGGACAAAAATAATTATCATCCCACGGTCCAATGTCCCATACCATCCTTCCTTCATTAATCTGAGTATAAAATATGGTGTCCCATACCATCCTATTTTATATTCACATTAATGTGTGGGTGATACATATCCTAAAGTCTAAACATATCTTGATAGCGTACTTTTTTACTTGAACTCTTTAAAAGAATTTTGAAGTTTCACACGTTACCTCTAACTTGATATTCTAAGCTTTGATTCCTTCACACGATCGTTTCACGATCTTGTGCTTTTTTCATGGAAACTTGAAACCCTCTGTTGTCTAAAGAGTTTGAAGAATTTCATTCTCATTACTTGAAGAATTTCATTCTCAGTACTCGGGAGAATGTTATTCTTCAAGGACTTGAGATTCATTCTAGGGAATCAAATAATCCATAGCGAATGATTCATCTTGGAATCTTTTGCAATGCTGAAAGGATATTTCAAAGGAATTCTTAGACTTTCAAACAATATAGAGAAGCTTTACAGATTAAGTTGTGTTCATTTCTTGAGTACCAAACTAAAGGATAAATATCACCCTTACGATATGGTTTCCTATTCCATCATAAAAAATTGACTTGAACTTTCATTTATGTGATATTATTCCTATTCTTGAGTTTGATATAAGATTGATTATTATTGGTCGATCTTTAGATGTTACTAGAGTACTTTAAACATATTTTTTGACAATCAAAATTATGTTTAAAGTCCAAGCATCTTTTGATGATTGATCCAATAATAATGCTACTATGAACATATACTTTTGAACTTTATAGCTTGTTTAGGAAAAGTTAATGGATTGGAGATCCATATCTTGGAACTTTGTATTCCTAAATGGAAAGCTCATAGTTCGATTCCTCTCTTTGGAGAATTGTCTCATTTCCTAAAGATCGCTTGCTTTGGTTTCCTCTTGAAACTTCAACAAGCTTAAATGAAACCAAAAAATGAACTTTCTAATCCTTCTCAAATGAAGATTTCTTTCAAGTTTCCAAGTTTGCTTAGCAAGTTGCATCGTTACAAAACAATCATGGAACCTAGCATTCATATATTGAATGTTCGGGTTCAAATGATGCTAAGATTTAATTACTTCTCAACTTTTCATCACTCCTTAGGATGAACTCAAAGTGAAAACTTTAAAAACTCTATAGTTTTCATAAATTTGAAACATCTCAACTAGGTGTGGAACTTTAAAAGTTCTATTAGTTTAAGTTCTAGTGGATTTCATTTGATTGCTATAACATCTTGGGATAGAATCAGATAAAAACTTCAAAAGGAAACTATATCAACCTACTTGGATGCATGATTTCTTAAATACAAGCTAACGACTACATCTAGGTGTGTTCTTAGGGTTCTCTAAATTTTTCTCCTAAACTTAAGAGTCATCATGGAAATTTTCAAGCAGTCCTATTTTCTTGCAATTCCAATGAGCACGAAAATTGAACACTTGACTTTCAAAGGGCTTACTTTTTGTAATCAAGACTCTTAATTTGTGATACCTAAGTATCATGTTTGGGAGAAAAAAAAACTAGCTACTTGAGTTACATGGCAGCTAGGAGGCTTGAAACTAGCTAGTTTGCTATTTTTCCTAGCTACCTAAGTCGAGTTAGTAAAAGGAGGTAACAAAAGTATAAGTATTCAACTACTTGACAAACAATCATGCATATTCAAATCCATGGTCTTGCGTGCAAATGCATGTTCTTGCATGCAAATGCATGTAGTGCATGCACATGTTGGCATTATCCTTTCATGCATCAAACATAAATCAAGCAATTGTTGAGCTTGAAAATGCATGTTCCCAATCATCCATGTACAAGCATTCTACTTGCTAGCTTTTTAAAAAGATATAACCATTCTTGTGCATAAACCTGAGCATTAACTATCTTTCTCAAGCAAGAAGAAAACATGTTTTGTGCATGAAAACATTCTTTGAAAAGGAGAAATGCACCAATATTCTTTTGTAGATGTATGTTTATGCTTGCTAAGTGTTTCCATAGTTCGATGCTCTCCTATTTTGCTTTCATTAAATTGCATACAATGTATTCAAAACTGAAGATTCCTTCCCTACTTCAATGATAAAAGCAATGCATTCTATATGAAAGCATAGAGCAAAGAAAATATTCAAATGAAAACATCAACTGGTAAAGTACTTATGTCCCTATTACGTTACATCCCTCTATTGATCGTCACGAAGAGCTATTCTCCATCCTTGAGATCTCCATGTGCATGGATTTTGCTACCCCTTCTCTTTGGATTGGGAGAATATACATGCAACATGTACATATGTACCTCATGTGGGTTGAGCAATATTTTCTTCTAGCGAGAATTCGGGTTCCAATCTTAAGTCCCTTCCTGCATCTTTGAGTGTTGCGTTACCTTCTTTGGGTTTAGCAGCAAACATGAAGATCCCATGAGATTATAAGTAGTGTGTTGTAATTAATCTTTGAATAGGGACGTTTCAGCTTTGAATTCTACTCCCCAATGCTTGTGCTTCATGGAGATAGCAGTCAAGGCAATCCTTTTTCGTTACCATATAGCTCTTTCATTTTGATGTGTGAGCTTCTATTGCTACAAAACTGATAGCCCCAGCATTTCATGTAATGGAACGTCAAAAGGCTAAAGTTCCTTGGTTTAAAACAGTGCCTTGATTTGGAAAGGTGAGGTTTAGAGCTAGAATTGTTTTTGTATCCACCCACCTTCCTTTTGCTTGTGGTGTAGAAGCTCTTGGAGCACGATTACTAAGGTCTTCATAACAATAGTACGAGATTGGGTTCACAAATGGCACTTTCTCTCTTGGGTAAGAGGAAATGGATGATGATAGCACATGTTGCTTGTTCAAACCTCATATGCACACCGCTTGAATATGCCTTTGACGCTTTTGGTTTCTACCTTTTGCTCGTGTAGACAACGGGGCAAACCAACTACATCAAAGCATATGTTTGGACGTATTAATGAAGCAAAAGGGTTTCGTCTTCAACGTTATAGTAGGCCTCCGTCTTGGATAGGGCGTGAGTGAGGGTGAAGTTCCACAGAGATAAAGAAGTGCTACAACAATGAAGTTTCAATGCATATCTATGAGAGCTTACAAGCAAAGTGATGAAGATGACACAAGATGCAAGGTTTCAATGAAAGCTTGCCTATCCCTAATACCAATGCAAGAAATCTACAATTACAACCACCATGTGCTAGAGAGATGAATTCCTAACCTTATGCCTATATATATATAGCTGCTTGAATCAACGAGGACAACAAATGTAACTAGAATCGACAAATACATGTGCAATCTCCTCTAGTCCTTTAATATCATCCACTAGAGTCTACTAATGGTTGGAGTGATCTTGAACACTCTTTTACTTCCTTCTAGAAGAGTCCACTAGTGGTTGGTGTACTTGCCACTCCATTTAAGTCCCACTAGACTCATGTTAACTCATGTTAACTTGGGTTAGAAGGCTCTAGAGCTCCTTGGGCAAAAATCTCTCCCCATACTCACCATGGGGGTTAAACCTAAGTCCCCCTCCCTCACAACCTTGAAACTTAACCACTAGACTAAGTGGATCACTTGTTTAAGAGATCACATGAACTTATGCTTAAGTCTAGTCTTGCGATCTTTGGCCATACACATGAGTGACCAAACGGTGTTTGATTTCAGATATGTCTTAACTAGTCGGACCCTTAGATCATAGACTTACTTTATTACAGACAAACACACACAAACACACACACGCACACACACACACACACACATATATATATATATATATATATATATATATATATATATATATATTAGAGAGAGAGAGAGATGGATAGATAGATAGATAGATAGACGGATGCATATATAGATATATCGATAGAGAGATAGATAGATAGATAGATAGATAGATAGATAGATAGATAGATAGATAGATAGATAGATAGATAGATAGATAGATAGATAGATAGATAAATAGATAGATAGATAGATAAATAGAAGGAAAGATAGATAGATAGATAGATAGATAGATAAACAGATAGATAGATAGATAGATAGATAGATAGCTAGATAGATAGCTAGATATATTGATAGATAGATAGATAGATACATAGATAGATACATAGATAGGTACATAGATACATAGATACATAGATACATAGATACATAGATACATAGATACATAGATAGATACATAGATAGATACATAGATACATAGATAGATACATAGATACATAGATAGATAGATACATAGATAGATAGATAGATTGATAGATAGATAGATAGATAGATAGTGTTGAAAATTATGGCACATGTGCAAGCTCCAATTGTGAGGCTTGGCACATACTCACCTCTCATTTATTACCTCTTCATCATTTATGTTTTTGTTGTAAGCTCAGAATGAAGCTAGCCCTAAAAATGTAAAGCCTACACTCTTAACCTTAGAGTAGATTGTTGAATTAAAAAGGGAAAATGTATTTATGGCTTATATAAAAGCCAAAATATGTTTAGATATATGGAATACACAAAAAAACCGTGGCCTTATCCATATGGAGTGATATGGAGCACCAAAAGCCACCCAAAGCAATGGAAGGACAAAGGACAAGAAAGGAAAGGTCAAGAGGTGAGAGAAGATGCAAAGGTAGGTGAAAAGTCCCATGCCCATAGCTCTATAAAAGGAGCTCATTTGAATGTGAAATTTTGTGGCGAGGACAAGGAGATGATATGGAAGCATATGCTGGTCATTCTCTCACCAATGGATATCAGAAGGTACCTCATTTGGATGCTAGTAGGCACAAAGGTATTCCCGCTACTACCTTGTTTATACACAGCCACCTTGTGAAGGTCATATCTCTCTATGTACTTATCCATTTAATGCATATGATATCTTGTTGGAAAGCTTATCTCTTCTACTCTCTACATCGCAAATATCCCAATCAGATCATTCTCTAGTAGTTATTGTAAACATTTCTTGTGAACCTCCATTTTTTGCATAACCTGAGATGATAGGTAGTCTAAATTTGTGTTGTCGGTTACCTAGGAAAATGAGCTCCAAATGGAGTGTTCTATAGCTTGTTAGAAATCTACAGGAGTCTACTATGTGTGCACACAATTTCAGAGTCATTGGATCTCTGAGTTGTGACCGAATCAGGTTTTATTAAGCAAAAAGCCACCCAAAGCAATGGAAGGACAAAGGACAAGAAAGGAAAGGTCAAGAGGTGAGAGAAGATGCAAGGGTAGGTGAAAAGTCCCATGCCCATAGCTCTATATAAGGAGCTCATTTGAACGTGAAATTTTGTGGCGAGGACAAGGAGATGATATGGAAGCATATGCTGGTCATTCTCTCACCAATGGATATCACAAGGTACCTCATTTGGATGCTAGAAGGCGCAAAGGTATTCCCGCCGCTACCTTGTTTATACACAGCCACCTTGTGAAGGTCATATCTCTCTATGTACTTATCCATTCAATGCATATGATATCTTGTTGGAAAGCTTATCTCTTCTACTCTTTACATCGCAAATATCCCTATCAGATCATTCTCTAGTAGTTATTGTAAACATTTCTTGTGAACTTCCATTTTTTGCATAGCCTGAGATGATAGGTAGTCTAAATTTGTGCAGTCAGTTACCTAGGAAAATGAGCTCCAAATGGAGTGTTCTATAGCTTGTTAGAAAGCTACAGGAGTCTACTATGTGTGCACACAATTTCAGAGTCATTGGATCTCTGAGTTGTGACCGAATCAGGTTTTATTAAGCAAAAAGCCACCCAAAGCAATGGAAGGACAAAGGACAAGAAAGGAAAGGTCAAGAGGTGAGAGAAGATGCAAGGGTAGGTGAAAAGTCCCATGCCCATAGCTCTATGTAAGGAGCTCATTTGAACGTGAAATTTTGTGGCGAGGACAAGGAGATGATATGGAAGCATATGCTGGTCATTCTCTCACCAATGGATATCAGAAGGTACCTCATTTGGATGCTAGAAGGCACAAAGGTATTCCCGCCGCTACCTTGTTTATACACAGCCACCTTGTGAAGGTCATATCTCTCTATGTACTTATCCATTCAATGCATATGATATCTTGTTGGAAAGCTTATCTCTTCTACTCTCTACATTGCAATTATCCCTATCAGATCATTCTCTAGTAGTTATTGTAGACATTTCTTGTGAACCTCCATTTTTTGCATAGCCTGAGATGATAGGTAGTCTAAATTTGTGCAGTCGGTTACCTAGGAAAATGAGCTCCAAATGGAGTGTTCTGTAGCTTGTTAGAAAGCTACAGGAGTCTACTATGTGTGCACACAATTTTCAAAGTCATTGGATCTCTGACTTGTGACCGAATCAGGTTTTATTAAGCATGTAGCTTACAGGGCAGATTCTAGAAGAGGTTCTCTAACTTTCGCTCCGTTTATTAGAGTGTTTTGGAGTGAAATTTCTCCACATTTTGGTATCAGAGCTTCGGTTTCAGGGCATTTGGAGTGGATCCCATGAATGCATAAAGAGATCTTAAAGAGGATGCAGAGATGTCAAAGGAAAGCTTGGAGCTATCATGCTCATTGGAATGCTATGGAGATGAAGCTTTTGGTATGTAAGAGAATTTTGTTACTTTATGTTATTTGAATGTATCAACTCTCTTGTCCTACTCTCTAGTACATATGTTGATCATTGAGCCATGCTATAAGTGATCCTAATCACTTTGTTGAAGATGTATGAGCAGTCTATAGAAGGAGATGAAGATTCAAGCAAGAATCTTGGATAAGCAACTATGAGCTGCATGTGATCATTGCATACATGTTTGAGATGATGCACTCAAGTGAATGAAGTGCAAGTTTTGATTATGTACATGTCTGAGTATTTAAGCTTTTATGTAAGCTTGATGATAGCATTATATGCTTATGCATTGGTATATGCTTATGTATGCAACTTGTAAAAGGTTATGCTCAATATGTATGACAGTTTGGACAGCCATGTGTAGGCTGAATGTAAGTTGATTTCGGAGTTGATAATTGATGTCAAACATGAAAGAATGTATGCATGTGTGGTCAACAAGAATATATATGTATGATCCATGATGTGTGGATGAGTATGAGGCTATTCTATAAAGCCTATACAAGCTGAAATTTTGCACGCTTATGTAGCCATATGATTTGGCATAAAGTGAGCTGAATATATGCTCAAAATATTGGTGATTTGCATGCATGATTATATGTGATTGTTTGTGTGATATTGAAGCACTAAAGGTTGGTCATGTTCAGCCATAGATGAGCTGAAAGCACATGTGTTTGGATGCCAAAAATATTGGTAAGATGCAAGGCTGCCATGTATGAATTTTGTGGATGTATCTTGTTGTGGCTAAACCCTATTGAGGTAAATTTGAAAAAGAAAATATGTATGCTTATGTTATGACAACTAAAAGCATTTGATTCTTGAGTTTAGATACATCAAGTGAATGCAAGGTTCATATTTGCACAAGTCAAAGAAAAGTGGGCAAAGCTTGGATGAAGCTAGGACACAAACCTTGGAGCCAAAAGTGAAGGAAGGCGCCCAAGCTGGAAGGTGGGCAAGGGTGAAGCCTAGGATTGAGATTCCCAACAAAGGAGGAGTAGAAAAATCCAAGAGAAGGGCTGCCATAAAGTGTCAAATAGTACACAAGGACTTGAAGACATCCCACAAGGTTGCATGGAGCAACAAGCAAGCGGCAAGCTACAAGGAAAGGTCACCCAAGAGAAGCGTGACATGTTGGCTGAAGCAAAGAAAGGTAAAGAAGTGCATTTGCAAATAAGGGCTGAAGTAAAGGGTAAGAAAAATCCACATTGTGTGTGGTGGTAAGTTCCAAGCATGGATGATGTGAATTTCTAGTTAAAGGTTGAGGCAAGTAAGACCACTCAAGAGGAGTGGCAAGCCTATGGCAAGTAAGACCATTCAAAGAGGAATAGCAAGCCATATGTGAAGGCAAGTAAGACCACCCAAGAGGAGTGGCAAGCCTATGGCAAGTAAGACCATTCAAAGAGGAATGGCAAGCCTATGTAAGGGAAAGTAAGACCATCCCAAGAGGCATGGCAACCCTTGTTAGGTGCAAGAGGCACCATTGATCACATTCACAATTTATTGTGTTGTTTTGTAGGTGATCAAGAAAGCTTGGAAGATGTGGAAGCTATGAATGCTTCACATGAAGAGGAACTCATGAAAGAGTTCATGTATGATCAGCCCATTGTTGATTTTGTAGGTATAAAATCAGCCGTAAAGAATGGAGTAGCGATTATGAAGCAAGGGGGAGTTAGCTTGCAAGGATTGGAATATCCAAAGAAGTCCAAAGATGAGGAAAGTACCCAAAAGAAGTTGGTACACTCAAAGGAAGAGCAAGAGCAGCCATCAAAGGTAACTTGAAGGACTAGGAGGAGCCACCTCTATGGAAGGAGCATCTAGAAGGGAAGGAGCAGCCATGATGCACAAAAGAAGGCATTAAGAAAAGTTAGAAGAAAGCATGACAACCATGAAGACAATGTCAAAAGGAGATGCAAAGATTGCACCCAAAGACAAAGTCAAAGATGATCCAAAGACAAAGAAGGATCAAAGCAAAGCATGCAAGCCTAGAGGACATGAAGCCATGAAGTTACAAAGAGAGGACAACAAGCAAAGAAGAGAGTGAAGCAACGAAGATAAGTACAAGCCAAGGTGATATCATATTATAAACATATGTATGAAGAATGTTTCTTGATAGGGATTGAAGAAGAGCTCTTGCAAAGAGCCAAAGAAGCAAGGATGAAGCTGAAAAGAATCCAAATAAGCTTCAAAGAAAAGAAGGAAGATCCCCAACCAATCAGAGGAAGAGATAGGAGGGCAAAAGAAGCAAAAGACGAAGAGGAGGAGAATTGGAGAGTAGCATCGACTCCCAATTGTAGCTTGAGGGGGAGTGTTTGTTGGATGAGATGGCTGGGTACAATCAGAAGATCAAGGTGGTGCTGCTAGACCTGCTTCACACCTGCCCTTTCTTTTCTTCAGATATGGTTAGGAGACTCCTTGAGCTTCCAAATGACACCAAGAAACTATATATGTGCTTTACAAAGTGATTGAGAAATGATCAAATCAAAACAGATAAGTTTGAACCTTCATAAGTCCAAAAAACTTGCTATTCCTGTAATGACACCTGCTCAGTCCTAAGCTCAGTGTGTCCAGCACACTTATAATTGGTCTAATTCCTTCTGGGAGTATTAAATTAACTTAACAAGCTACCATTAGCAAGTTAAATCACTCCAAATGATAAACTATATACTGAGCATGATGTTTAGCAAAATCAGGGACACCCCCGACTTTTTAGGAATCACACAGAGATATACCAGTGATCACTTCGACAGCGATTTCTCCCAATTGGCTGAATAGATTGACTTGAACCTTTGTAGTGTTGTAGAATGCTTTGAGCTGGTTCCAATGAGCCCTTGATCATCAAATTTTGTTCAGTAGATCTTGAGATATGTCCTGTTGAAGTTGACAGACTTGGAGGTAGTCACTCAGAGAAAAACACAGAGATAATGACTATGAATATATGTATTGAATCTATCAAATGTACATTCCCATTGGCATGTAGAATGATGCCCAATGGTACTCAGAGGTGTAGGCTATGTAGTAGCTCTCACACTCTCACAAATATACTTGGATTAGCCTCGGGAAGAGTGTAACTTAACCCGCGACTTTTTACATTGACTTTTATAGATGTTTTGAAGGAATTTGAATTTCAAAATTCAAATGTAGGCTCCCTCAAATCTCTCAACTAATCACATGGAGATATTCTCTCCATTCATACCTTTCAAATTCCACGACTTTTGAAGGTAGGTACAATTACAAGAAGTCACTTTGACTTTTACATAAAGTAATAAGTAACTAAGCATAGGCATGTGTTCCTATGCTCTTTCTTGAAATGAAGTAATCCAAACTTTTGCAATAAACTTCAAGGTTGATATCCAAAGCTAAGTGATCTTTGTGCAATCTTCTTGTTGAGTCTTCAAGGCACAAAACAAGTCCAAGTGTTAAGGCTTGTTTGCACCAACAGCTCCCCCTCAAGCCAAACACTTGCTTGAGTCTTCATCTTTAGTCTTCAATGATATCCTGTAATCCAATCATGGATTTAAACCTGCATAGCTTGCTCCCATCCAAAGCTTTTGTAAGCAAATCTGCACATTGAATATTAGTGGACACATATGATAATTGGATTTCCTTGCTAAGTAATTTCTCCCTCACATAGTGGTAATGAACCTCTATGTGTTTTGTCCTAGCATGATACACAGGATTAGCAGCTAAATGAAGTGAACTTGTATTATCACCAAATATGATAGGTGGCCTTATGTATAGGCCCAATTCTGAATAGAGTAACTTCAACCATATTGATTCTTGAGTGGCATTGGCTAGCCCTCTGTACTCTGCCTCAGTAGATGATAGAGCCACTGTGGGTTGTTTCTTGGATGACCAAGAAATAGGTTTATCACCTGCAAAGCATATGTAACCAGATGTACTCCTCCTGTCATCCTTGCATCCTGCCCAATCTGCATCTGAGTATACCTTGATGTCAATGTCTGATGAATATGGATAATACAAACCATGATTTTGTGTTCCCTTTAGGTACTTTACTATCTTCTTGGCTGCCTCCAAATGTGGTACTCTTGGCTTATGCATAAATTGACTAAGTACACTAACACCATATGAGATATCAATCCTAGTTAAGGTAGCATAATTGAGACTACCTACCAAACTTTGGTAACCTCTAATATCCTTGAGTTCTTCTCCTTCATGTGCACTGAGTTTGTGGTTGACCTCCATAGGAATGTTTGAGACTTTAGCTTCCTGCAAGTTAAACTTCTTGACCATGTCCTGAATGTACTTCTTCTGAGTAATGTATATACCTGAATTTGTGTAGACCAATTCAAGCCCTAGGAAGTACTTCAATAATCCAAGATCATTGATCTTGAATTCCTTCATCATTTGACCTTTGATGTGTCTAATTCCTTGAACATCATTTCCTGTAATAATGATGTCATCAACATAGACACACAAGTATATTACCTCTGAATTGTTCTTCTTTATAAACAATGAAGTATCTGCTTTACTCATCACAAATCCTTGATCCAAGAGATAGGTTGTCAACCTATAGCTCCATGCTCTAGGTGCCTGCTTCAATCCATACAGAGCTTTCTTCAATTTGCAAACATGATTTACCTTATTAGGATCCTCATAGCCAGGTGGTTGTGACATGTAGACCTCTTCAGATATCCATCCATTCAAGAATGCATTCTTTACATCCAATTGGTACATGTTCCAATTCTTGGATGCAGCTACACTCACCATAATTCTGATAGTTGGCATCTTTGCCACAGGAGAAAATGTCTCCTCATAATCAATGCCTTGGGTTTGTGCAAAACCCTTGGCTACCAACCTAGCTTTGTACCTGCTTATTGTACCATTTGAGTTCCTTTTGAGTTTGTAGATCCATCTGGATCCTATCACCTTCATGGAGTCCTTCTTGGGTACCAAGTCCCAAGTATCACTCTCCTTGAGAGCCTCCATTTCTTCATCCATTGCTTCCTTCCATTCTGGTTTAGTAATGGCTTCCTCAAATGTACCTGGTTCTTCACTTAAGATATCCTTTGCAAGATATACAGAGTGCTTGGTTACAAGTGAAGTATCATAACCATACCTAATAGGTTTCTTCTTTTCCCTTGAAGATCTCCTCATAGCTTGAGTTGAGGATTCTGGATTGTCTTCAAGTTGCTTCATCTTCATCTTCCCTTTGGATTTCCAAGCTTTGAATTCTTCAATGTTGATGGTGTCTTCATCATCTGAGCTTGTGTCCTCATTCTGAGTTGGTTCTTGCCTGACAAGCTTTGGAAAGTCTTCTTCCATATCATAAGGTAGGCTCACTTTCCTGCACTCATTATCATACCATGAATCATTTTCATCAAAGATGACATCTCTGCTTACCTTGAAGCCTTTGTTTGAGGGGTTATAGAACCTGTATCCTTTCTGATTCAAATCATAACCAATAAAGATACACTTCTCAGCCTTAGGGTCTAGCTTTCCCCTTACCTGTGAGGGAATATGCACATATGCAACACACCCAAAGATCTTGCAATGATCCAGAGATGGTCTCTTACCATGCCAAGCCTCATAGGGTGTCATTCCATCAAGTGTCTTTGATGGCAACCTGTTGATCAAGTATGTGGCAGTAGATACACTCTCTGCCCAAAGATAATTTGGTAGTTTCTTCTCATTAAGCATAGACCTAGCTGTCTCCACAATGAGTCTATTTCTTCTTTCAGCTACCCCATTTTGTTCAGGTGAGTACCTTGTGGTAATCTCCCTCTTGATGCCTCTTTCCTGCAAGAAGTCTTCAAAGTCATTGGAGAAGTATTCTCCACCACCATCAGACCTTAACCTCTTCAATTGTCTACCTGTTTGATTCTCTACTAATGCAAGATACCTTTTGAAGCAATTAAATACTTCATCTTTATGTTTCATGAAGTACAAGACAGTCCATCTGCTATAATCATCTATAAAAGATACATAGTACCTTGACCCAGATATGGATGGCTCCTTGCTTGGTCCCCACACATCTGTATGCACCAATTCCAAGTAATCTTCATGCATAAATCCTTTCTTGGTATATGGCAACCTGTGTGACTTACCAAATTGACAAGCCCCACACTTGTATATCATGTGTTGCTTGGATACATTAGGTATCCCAAGCACACATTGATCTCTGCTCATCTGCTTTATGGTTCTCTCTCCAATGTGACCCAATCTCTTGTGCCACATCTCCAATTCTGATAGGGTTTGGTCCCTATAGTTGTACAAGGCAATATTTTTAGTATCCTCAAGTTCAAAGGTAAACAATCTACCTGACTTCTCTCCCTTGGCTATCCTTCTGAATCCATGTCTTGGATCCTCCACAAATGCACCATGTTGAGTGAACCTGACCTGTAGACCTTTTTCAACAATCTGACCTACACTCATCAGATTCTTGGTGATTGTTGGGACATACAATACTCTGCTTAGCAAATTCTGATTACCATCACTTGTTTTGACATTACCTACTTTAACCACTGAGTGTTTAGTGTCATCACCTGTCTGCACTTGGTGCTTGCCTTTAGGTTCTTCCAAATCAGAGAGTAAGGCAACATTCCCAGCTACATGGTTAGAGCAACCTGAATCAATATAGAACAAATGATCATCATTGATACCTGATTTAGATGTCATGTTCATAATCAACAAGGAATCATCTTGATCCTCTGCATAATTGTTGTAATCCTTTCTGTTCCTGTATCCTCCTTGATAATTTCCATTGTGATTGTAGCTATTGTTGTAGTTGTTGTTGTAATTATTGTTGTAGCCATGGTAGCCTTGAGATTGATTGAACCTGCCTCTGCCTTGGGAGTATCCTCCTCTTTGGTGACCTCTTCCTCTTTGATTCTTGTAGTTCTTGTAGCATTCATCTGTAGTATGGTTAGACAAGCCACAAATATTGCATGGAGATTGATTATAGGGTCTCCCCCTACCTGACTTACCTCCTCTGCCCCTACCTCTAGATGATCTACCTCTCCCTGCATAGTTTGCTTGGGAGGTGGATCCTTCATCATCAACCTTCTTGCTTTTACCCTTGTCTTTAGACTTCTTATCTGTATATAGGGCAGAGGGATTGTTACCTTTTGATTGCTCTCCATTCTTTGTGATCTTGGCTTCATGTGTGAAGAGTTGTCCAATCAGAGTGGTTAGATCAGGTGCTTGGATGTCCATGTACAAGTCCATTGCAGTGGTAAAGCTCTCTCCACTTGTCATCTGCTTTGAGTCCATTGATCACTTGTCTGACTATTTGCTCTTCTTCAATCTCTTCTCCAACACTTGCAAGTTGATCTGCTATGTCTTTGACTTTGGTGACAAAATCTGAAACACATTGTTTTGATTGCTTCCTAAGAGTTGTAAACTCAATCCATAGCTGATTCTTTCTGGCCCTTGTGCTTGATGAGAAGTATGTTGACAAGGTCTCCCAAGTCTCTTGGGAAGTCTTACAGTTCCTAACATGAGGTAGAAGGAAATCAGAGATAGAGTTTAGAAGATATGACCTTGCCAAAGCATCTTTAGCACACCATTGATTAAGTCTCTCATGCTCATCCTTTGTAGGTAGGCCTCTGGTTTTGAATGAGGGTAACTCCTCATCTCCTGATATGTATCCATACAAGCTTCTCCCTTGTAGATAAGTCTTCATTCTTAATGACCATGCCTGGTAATTATTCCTATCCAATTTGTCAATAAAGGAAGGGAAACCATCACCCATGATTACCTTGTTTGCTCTGATACCACTGTTGGATGAGATGGCTGGGTACAATCAGAAGATCAAGGTGGTGCTGCTAGACCTGCTTCACACCTGCCCTTTCTTTTCTTCAGATATGGTTAGGAGACTCCTTGAGCTTCCAAATGACACCAAGAAACTATATATGTGCTTTACAAAGTGATTGAGAAATGATCAAATCAAAACAGATAAGTTTGAACCTTCATAAGTCCAAAAAACTTGCTATTCCTGTAATGACACCTGCTCAGTCCTAAGCTCAGTGTGTCCAGCACACTTATAATTGGTCTAATTCCTTCTGGGAGTATTAAATTAACTTAACAAGCTACCATTAGCAAGTTAAATCACTCCAAATGATAAACTATATACTGAGCATGATGTTTAGCAAAATCAGGGACACCCCCGACTTTTTAGGAATCACACAGAGATATACCAGTGATCACTTCGACAGCGATTTCTCCCAATTGGCTGAATATATTGACTTGAAACTTTGTAGTGTTGTAGAATGCTTTGAGCTGGTTCCAATGAGCCCTTGATCATCAAATTTGGTTCAGTAGATCTTGAGCTATGTCCTGTTGAAGTTGACAGACTTGGAGGTAGTCACTCAGAGAAAAACACAGAGATAATGACTATGAATATATGTATTGAATCTATCAAATGTACATTCCCATTGGCATGTAGAATGATGCCCAATGGTACTCAGAGGTGTAGGCTATGTAGTAGCTCTCACACTCTCACAAATATACTTGGATTAGCCTCGGGAAGAGTGTAACTTAACCCGCGACTTTTTACATTGACTTTTATAGATGTTTTGAAGGAATTTGAATTTCAAAATTCAAATGTAGGCTCCCTCAAATCTCTCAACTAATCACATGGAGATATTCTCTCCATTCATACCTTTCAAATTCCACGACTTTTGAAGGTAGGTACAATTACAAGAAGTCACTTTGACTTTTACATAAAGTAATAAGTAACTAAGCATAGGCATGTGTTCCTATGCTCTTTCTTGAAATGAAGTAATCCAAACTTTTGCAATAAACTTCAAGGTTGATATCCAAAGCTAAGTGATCTTTGTGCAATCTTCTTGTTGAGTCTTCAAGGCACAAAACAAGTCCAAGTGTTAAGGCTTGTTTGCACCAACAGTGTTGAAAATTATGGCACATGTGCAAGCTCCAATTGTGAGGCTTGGCACATACTCACCTCTCATTTATTACCTCTTCATCATTTATGTTTTTGTTGTAAGCTCAAAATGAAGCTAGCCCTAAAAATGTAAAGCCTACACTCTTAACCTTAGAGTAGATTGTTGAATTAAAAAGGGAAAATGTATTTATGGCTTATATAAACGCCAAAATATGTTTAGATATATGGAATACACAAAAAAGTCGTGGGCTTATCATATGGAGTGATATGGAGCACCAAAAGCCACCCAAAGCAATGGAAGGACAAAGGACAAGAAAGGAAAGGTCAAGAGGTGAGAGAAGATGCAAGGGTAGGTGAAAAGTCCCATGCCCATAGCTCTATATAAGGAGCTCATTTGAACGTGAACTTTGTGGAGATGCCAAGGAGATGATATGGAAGCATATGCTAGTCATTCTCTCACCAATGGATATCACAAGGTACCTCATTTGGATGCTAGAAGGCACAAAGGTATTCCAGCCGCATACCTTGTTTATACACAGCCACCTTGTGAAGGTCATATCTCTCTATGTACGTATCCATTTAATGCATATGATATCTTGTTGGAAAGACTATCTCTTCTACTCTTTGTATCTCAAACATATCTGTCAGATCATTCTCAAGTAGGTATGGGGAACATTTCTTGTGAGCCTCAGTTTTTTGCATAACCTGAGATGACAGGTAGTCTAAATTTGTGCAGTCGGTTACCTGGACAAATGAACTCTAAATGAAGTGTTCTATAGTTTATTAGAAAGCTATAGGATTCTACTATGCGTGCACACAATTTGAGAGTCATTGGATATCTGAGTTGTGACTGAATCAGGTTTTAGTAAGCATGTAGCTTACAGGGCAGATTCTAGAAGAGGTTCTCTAACTTCCGCTATGTGTATTGGAGTGTTTTGGAGTGAAATTTCTCCACAGATAGATAGATAGATAGATAGATAGATAGAAAGATAGATAGATAGATAGATAGATAGATAGATAGATAGATAGATTACATAGATAGATAGATAGATTACATAGAGAGAGAGATAGATAGATAGATACATAGATAGATAGATAGATGGATGGATAGAGTTGGGAATCGAACTCACAACCTCCCAGTTAGGAGTACGATGGGCTAACCACTTGCCCCAAAAGCCATGGTCTAGGATGACTTCCTAATCCTCTCTCTTAAGGCTTGGTTCAACCATCTCCTGCAAGGATTATGTGACATTCCTTTCCCCTTAAATTGAGCATTGTCCTCAATACTCACTTGCAGACCCTTTTGACTCTCTTGGACCCACTTTCCATGCATGAGTTCTTGCACCAATCTCAAACTCCAGCACATGGGCCAAATTTGGACCTATCCCACCCTCTAGGGGTGCCCAAATGTCCATGCACGCTCATCTAAGACCAGTTTCATAGTGTAAGCAGCCAGAATATTATTTAGAAGAATAATTGTAAATAGAAAAGTCGCTCGCTGAAAGGGTGTAGCGCAAATGTTGTATCCTTTCTTTCTAATCAATAAAGTATGCGTGGAAGAGATGACAGAGGAGTCGCCGGCCTGTTCAGTCCGGGTGATGATCTGGAGTTGATTTTGTTTTGACGTTATATTAATTGCAGAATTGTCTGTAAGAGTCTATATTGGAAGTTGAAGTAAATTAGGTACTATGTTAATGTTTACTGTGTTGAAGTGAAGTGTAGCAATAATATTAAAGAGAGAGTGGAAGTGTTGTGTACATAATCGCGGTGATCGCTAAGAATGCTAGGCACTGAAGTGTAATTGAATCTTCTGTAATTGTCGGAGTTAATTAATGAAGTTGATTGTCGAACATTAAGCAGTTAATTGGGAAAATATATATAGGGCCTCTCAATTATCAGACCCCTGACCATCCCAAGAACCCACGAGTAAGAACAGAATAGTTTTAACTTTAACACTGGCGCCGACCATGGGGCATGGAGTAGCCAGTTAGTGCATAGAATAAGAGTTGAGAAGAATCTGATGATATATGCTTGTAACACGTTCTGGAGAATCGTACTCGAAGTACAAAAGGGATTAGCATCCTTGGAAAATTCGTAGCGCATTGGGCACACCTCTGAGTAGTAGTGGTGATGGACAATCGTTGGAAGAAAAGCAAGAAATTTGGGCTAGTGGAGTACCACCTCAGCATTTCTTTGTGCAAGGATTACAGGGTATACCAGAAGTGCAACCAAATCCATCGATGGAAATTAAGACTGGTGAAGTAAACGCTAGTTCCAGTGACAGTGTGGAAATTTTCAATAGTAGTTTGTGGAATTCCAATGGAACCTCGGATAATTTTGGGGCCGGTTTTCCAAATTCTGGTGAAAGTTCTATTCTCGGTTCTGATTTTGAGGGAACTAGTGTATTGTTAGATGAAACTTTTGGTGAAAAGTTCACTACAGAAGTCCATTACAATGAAGGGCAATTCGGTGTAGGTATGTGGGAACGACTTAACAATATCCAATTATCAGAGGGTGTGCAAGACGACGGGACAACACAGCAGCAATTAGGGTTAACTGGTTCAAGTCATTGGATAGTAACATTTCCTCTTCATTCGAACACCATGAGTGGTTCGCAAGAGCAACATCAATAGCAACATCAACAACAACAGCAGCAATAGGCCATACCACCACGATTGGTACCCGGTGGAGTTACATATACGAAATTTGGAGGATTCCCTGGTGATTATATGGATGCACATGTGAGAACTTTTGAAATTAATTATGCAATACTCAACTATCCAACAGATCCGGCATATAAGGCTATAGTGTTCTAGTCTACGCTGGTTAATGAGGTTGCTCGATGGTTAACTAAATATGACATTAACCATTTCGGTCAGTATGATGATGTTAAGGATGCCTTCTTACAATGATTTCGGTTGAAGAAAAATGCATCTGAGATCTTTGACTATCTGCAAAACAATAGACAAAAACAGCATTAGAATGTGCAGGAGTATGCAACTTTATTTCGTACTCATCTATGGCAACTGTTGTCGGCGCATGCTAACCTACCAGGTGAGGTGATCACCCAGTGGTTTATTAATGGATTAAACCCTCAACTTAAACAAGTAATGATCATACAATGTGTGGGTGGTATGACTCTGGATGCGGTCATAGCTATTGCATTACGGTTGGAACATAAGGTGTGCAGATTCGCTGAAGATTTGGACAGGTTGAAGGCAACCAAGGGTACGAGTGAAGATTCATTGAAACAAGTGTATTGCACAAAATGTAAGAACCCAGGACACACTGCTTCTGCATGTGCACTAAACCAAATGTACTGTGCTATTTGTAATACGGCGAGTCACTCCACTGAAACGTGTCCATATAATGTCAAAGTACATGCCATGCCAACCGTAAACGCTATAATACAGGAGCAGGGACAACTGAGTGCACACTATGTACCACCGCAGTTGAGGAATACTTCCTACCAAATTTATAAAACCTATCTGGGAGTTCGAGCAAACAACTTTGGCCAAACCAGGTGGAATCTCGGTCAATCGGGTGAAGGAACATCTCTCCCGCCACCCAAATGCCATTTCTATGGTGAGATTGGACATATCCAAATATATTTGAAAGAGGCAGATGATTATGATAAATGAAGAAAAGAGCGGTAGAATCCAATGGCCAACATGGTATATATTTCAGTAGTAGATACTCAAGTGATAGTAATCCAAACACGTTCCAGCAAGAAATTACAACCAGCTGCTGAGATTTTTGAGCCTAGCATTCGAGAACAACAGAGAGTTTTTACCAAAGCTAGTATGTGGGCCAGTCAAGAACCAAGAGTTTTTCCCGATCCAGTATCGGTGGTTCAGTAGACAGTACCAAATCCACCACCGAAAGCACTGAGTCTGGTGAACTTGCCGCCAGAGAGTCCATCGGATGCGGTCATGAGCATGTCGAATTTTGACTCTATGTGGAATATTCTTTCACAGGCCTCCATTACAATACCGTTGGGGCAATTGTTAGCCTTGGTTCCGGGTATACGACAACAATTTCAACATCAAGTTTCTCCCGAATCTTCATGTATACCTACTACAGCTACTATTAGTCCAGAAACAGATTCGGTGGTGGACCATGTTGTTCCTTTAATTACGGTATGGTATAAAAACCATAAGATCAACCAAGTGTTAATTTATGGAGGCTCTGGTGTGAATATTGCGACAGCTGCCCTTTGTAAACGGTTAGGATGGACTCAGATTGAACCTGTTCAGTTTCTTGTGAGGATGGCGGATCAGTCTAGGGTGTATCTAGTGGGTTTGGTACATGATATACCTATTAATCTTCAAGGAGTGGTGTTCAAAATGACTTTTGTTGTTCTAGAATTACCTGACTCAACTCTGGACTACAACTTGTTGTTGGGGAGGCCCTGCTAAAACAAGCCAAAGTATTGCAAGACAGCACACAAACTTATTTGCAAAAGCAACCACCAGAAGTATGTAGTTCTGTTGGATGAGATGAAACCATGTGACCTCCATGCTTATCCCTATGTAGCTGAACCTATGCATGTGTTGGATGGGATTTCATATGATGAAGAAGAAGCTTTTCTCAAAGCTAACCAGGATTTGCTCGCCTTGGGAATCCGTTCGTCTGTTCGGTAGTTTCGATTACAGAAGAACGAGACCTAGCTATAAATCAAGCGTCGGATGCCCAGAGTTTCCACCATTTATTCCGGTCACCTGAGGATATACCCATGCCATGACAGTCTTATGTACCAGAAGATCAACTTATCACTTGCGATTTAGGAAATGAGGATACATCACGGCCGGTAAAGATTAAGGTGGGATTATCGAAAACTTTCCAAAATGAGCTACTACAGTTGTTAACGGGGTTCCAAGATGTATTTGCATGAGACTATCAAGATATGAAAGGGTTGGACCCTTGCATTTATCAACACCGTGTGATGCTCAAGCCATATGCACGCCCAATCAAACAACCCAGTTACCGCATGAACCCAAATTATGCTGCTCAAGTGAAAGTTGAATTGGATCGCTTAATGAAAGTCAGTTTCATCCTTCCCATTGAGCATGGAGAATGGATTTCACTATTGTTGTCGTCCCAAAGAAAAATAAGCAGTTATGCATATATGTGGATTATCGGAAATTAAATGTAGCGACCATACCGGATCCCTTCCCACTTCCCTTTTTCGATACAATGCTCGATGATGTTGCCGGACGAGAGATGTGTTCCTTTTTGGATGGTTACAGTGGCTATAATCAGGTGCGCATGGCTAAAATGGACATACCCAAGATTGCGTTTATTACAAATTGGGGTGTATATGTTTATGGTGATGTGGTTTGGTCTTAGCAATGCTCCTAGTACCTTCCAACAATGTATGCAAGAACTTTCTTCCCCCTATTTAACCACCTTTATGCGAGTGTATCTGGATGATTTTTCGTTATGGGGTGATACATCGGCTCATCTTTACCACCTCCAGTGCTGTTTCTCTAAGTGTCGAGAGTTCTGGTTGTGCTTAAACCCCAGCAAGTCGGTCTTTTTAGTTTCTTGTGGCAAGTTGCTCGGTCATATTATTTCAAAGCAAGGTATTCAAGTGGATCCAGATAAAGTGCAAGCCGTGTTACATGCACCTGCCCCTACGAAACCAAAGAAAGTTATGCGATTCCTTTGCCAAATACGCTGGCATGGGCGACATCTTTGATGGCTCGCACATTTAGCCATACCCCTGAATGGGTTGATTACTAGTAATTCCTGACAATTCGTGTGGACTGACGAGGGCCAAATTGCCTTTGATCGACTGAAAACACTATTAAACTATGCTCCTATACTGCAAGCACCAAACTAGCAGCTTTCGTTCCATGTTTTCATGGATGCATCGGATAGGGCCATCGGTAGTGTGCTCATGCAACAACAGGATAAGTGGTTTCGTCTTGCCTATTATGCTAGTCGATGATTAGCTGCTGTTGAACATAATTACTCAATCACTAAGTGTGAATGCCTCGGCTTGGTTTATTCAGTGAAGATATTATGGCACTACTTGCTGGGATGCCAATTCACGTTCCGGTGGATCATGTTGCCCTAGTTTATCTTGTTGGTCAGCAACATTTAGGGGGCAGATTAACCAGGTGGGTGTTGTTACCGCAAGAATTTGATTACATGGTCGTACATCATCCAGGATCAGCTCATGCATTAGTTGATTTCTTATCTCGGCTTGATTCTGGTGAACCTCTCGGTGGAATTGATGATACTACCCCTGCTATCTATGCGACTGATCCAGTCCAAGATGAGGATCAGAAGCTGCCGCTGGCACCTTCGTATTATGATACTCTTCTGACCTTCCTCACCAGTGGAAGTCCCCCGATTCATACGTCTCCTTCGGCTCGTCATAAATTAGCAATGTATAGTCTTGGTTCCAGATCGTTGTAGGATAGTTGTATTACGTGGATCCTACCGGTGCACTATTATGGTGTATTCCACCCCATGAAGTTCCTTCGATTATTGAAATGGCCCATCCGACTCTGTCGAGTGGTCATTTTTCGGTCGATCTTACTTACCGAAAAATTTTGCACAGTGGCTTATGGTGGCCTACTATGCAGCGTGATATTGCTACTTCTATTAAAACATGTGATGCTTGTCAACACTCGGGACAGCCTTTACAACAGCATCATTTTCCACTACAGCCTATTGTTCCCCTGGAACTTTGTCAAAAGTGGGGCTTGGATTCATTGGACCAATTACACCTCCGGCTACAATCACTCATCATCGATATATACTTACTTGTATGGATTATGCTACTCGGTGGGTAGAAGCTTGGGCTTTACGGTCCGCCACTGCGGCAGTGATGGTTAAATGTTTGATGGCTGATGTGTTCCCTCCGTTCGGTCTTCCCTTAGAGATTGTTTCGGATCAGGGCACACATTTTGTTAATTCCTTACTACAAGCACTTACCCGCACCCTGTAGATTGTTCATAAATTTAGCTCTCCATATTACCCTCGTGCCAATGGTCTTGCGGAAAGTACCAATAAAACCTTACTTAACATGCTCAAGAAATTAGTTCTGGAATGTCCAGAGCGATGGGACCAATTCCTTCCTTCAGTTCTGTGGGCATACTGTACTATGTACTAAGTGGCTACAGGGAATACACCTTTCAAATTGGCATATGGGCTGGAGGCCATTGCACCCATGGAGTTAGTGGTACTTAGCCTCAGGGTGGCACTAGCACATAAGATCTTACCAAAGGAATCCTTTCCTTTCCGGTTGAAGGTGTTGCGGTCCTTGGACGAACAATGCTCAGAAATTTTTCTACTGCTGCAATAAGTCCAACTGCAATAAGCCAAGACACATGATCGGTTTCTCCGCACTCTTGTTTTTATCAAAGGACAATTAATTATGTTCTATAATGCTAAATCTAATCGTTCAGCAGGCAAGTTCAAACTTCAGTGGTTTGGTCCTTACCGTATTGAATCGCAGGTTGGACCTTGTTAGGAGAGATGGTTGGATGCACTCAGAAGATTGAGTTGATACTGCTAATCCTGCTTTGCACCAGCCCTCTTTGACTCCAAATATGCTTAGTAGAATCCTTGAGCTTTCAAATGATACCAAAATATGCTATATGTACTTTGGAAATGATTTGAATAATGATTAGATCAAAACAGATGAATTTGCACTTCACTAGACTTGAAAACTTTCTATTTTGATCTTGATACCTGCTCAGTCTTTCACTCAGTATGACCAGCACACTTACAATTGGAAAAATTCCTCTTAGAGTTATTCAATTAGCTTAACAAGCTACCATTTGCAAGTAGAATCATTCAAATTGATAAACTATGCACAGAGAAATAACTTTAGCAAGTTTATGGTCACTCCCGACTTTTTAGGAGATGTGCAGACAAATACCAGAGACTGCTTCGAAGGCGATTTCTCGAAAATGGCTGAACCAAACTTCTTCAAACTTTTTACTCTTGTAGAATGCTTTGAGCTGGATCTACCAAGCTTTGAATCACTTGATTTGGTTCAGTAGGCACTGAGATATGCCTCTTGGAAGTTGACAGACTTGGAGAAGATAACTCAAAAAAACATAGAGTTGAAAGTATGAATGTATCTATTGATTGATGTAATTGTACAATCTCATTAGCATGATAAGCATAGCTAAATGAGGTATTGTGGTGTAGGCTAAGATGTAGCACTCACACACACAGAGATACAATGGTAAAATGCCTCGGGAAATGAGTTGAAGTGAGAATCACACGCACGACTTTTTTTCTTCATCTTTTATAGAGGTTGAGTGATCATTTGAATTTTTAAATTCAAATCCAAGGCTCCCTAGAATATCTCCTCTAAAATTAGGGAGATATTCTCTCCATTAAGTCCTCTAAATTTCCACGACTAATCAAGTAGGTGTACTCATACATATGCCAAGTCATTTTAGACTTTTACAAAGGGTAAAGAAGTAAGAACTTATAAGCATAAGTTCACATGGTCCTTTCTTCAAGTGAATTAAGCTTCCAAGGTTTCAATACCAAATTTCCAAGGTTCCAAGCCAAGTGTGAAGGCTTGAATTGCACCAACAGCTCCCCCTCAAGCCAAACACTTTGGCTTAAGTCTTCATCTTCAATCTTCTATCACATCCTGCAATCCAATTATGGATTTGAATCTGCATAACTTGTT
>CM035426.1:18098222-18100722 GCA_020310875.1 Ceratopteris richardii | reverse complement strand
ATTGAGAAGCTCGAAAAAGGAAACTACCAACCATGGCGATTTAGAATAAGCAATTTTTTGATGGGGAAAGGTTTGTGGGGACTTGTGAGTGGTGGAGAGCCAAAACCCTACATAGATGAGGTAAATCCAACCAATGACCAGAGAAGAGCAGTAAGAGAGTGGGATGAAAGGGACAAAAGGGTCATTTTCATTTTATCTCAGCATATTAGCAACTCTATGGTAGGGCATATTCAAGATTTGGATACATCGAAGAAGGTGTGGGATTGCTTGGAGAGATTGTACTCAACCTCCACAAAAGCTAGAAAAATTCAGCTCAAGAATGAGCTAAATAATCTTAGGAAAAGCCCCTCTCAAGGTGCTAATGATTACATATTAAAGGTTAAAGAGCTTGCAGATGCACTAGGGTCAATCGGTTGTGCCCTAGATGATGACGATCTTGTCGCCCACACCCTAAATGGACTTAGGGATGATGAAAAATGGAGGGCTTTCACAACTTCAGTGTATGTAAGGGACTCTCTTCCTGATTTTGATCAACTAATCACTCTCATGGTGACAGAGGAGATGAACCTTGGTGGTCATAATGCCAAGGATAGCCAAGGGCAATTGTTGTATGCAGGTAGAGGAAGAGGAAGACACAACCGAGGTGCTACAAGAGGAAGAGGAAGATATCAAAGCAACCAAGGAGGTCAAGGACAACAAGAAAATGCAGGTCAAAGAGGTGGAAGAGCCACAAATAGAGGAAGAGGTGCAAGATTTGGTGGAAGAGGACAAGCCACTTCAAATGGATGCTTTGTATGCGGTAAGCCCGGTCATTTTGCAAATGAATGCTATCATAGAGCTCAAAGACAAGGGAATCAAAGCAACAACAACAATTATAGAGGGCAAGGTAATTATGCAGACACATCATCCAGCCAAGGGAATGATTATTTACTTGCCATGAGGTATGGTGAAGATACAACTCAAGCTAGTGAAGATGTATGGTATGTAGACAGTGGATGTAGCAATCATATGTCATGTCGAAAGGATCTTTTTAGTAATTTGCAGGTCCCAAAGCATCAAGGGCATGTGGAAACAGGTGATAACTCAGAGCATACCATTCAACATGTGGGAGATATCAGTTTGGAAGGAAATCAAAGAGCAAAGTGCTTATCAGAGGTATTACATGTCCCTACTATTACCAAAAACTTGATTTCGGTAGGCCAAATGGTAGAAAAAGGCTATCAAGTTAGGTTCAATGAAAGAGGATGTTTTGTTGAGGATCCAAGGGCAGGTTTCAAGCTCATAGCAAAAGGAAAAAAGCAAGGGAGAATGTTCATAATGGACATAAATCAGCCACACCATTCAATGTATGTCACATATGGAGACAAGAGGATAGCAGATTTGGATCTATGGCATAAACGAATAGGTCACATCAACCTACAAAAGCTCAAGGACATGCAAAGGAGGAGCTTGGTAAGAGGCCTACCAAATTTTACATCTAAAATGTTGCATGAAATTTGTGTAGCTTGCCAACAAAGAAAACAATCAAGGCTGCCCTTCAAGAAGAGTACCTATGTAAGTGCAAATGTTTTAGACCTCATTCACACGGATGTTTGGGGTCCAACAAGAGAAGCATCCCTTGCTGGAAATAGGTATTTTGTAACCTTCATTGATGACTTTTCAAGAAAAGTGTGGTTGTATTGCATTAGAAACAAATCAGATGTGTTCCACTACTTCAAGAAATTCAAAGCACAGGTGGAGAAGGAATCTGGCAAGTTTATCAAAACTTTGAGATCCGATGGAGGGGGAGAGTATTTCTCCCATGAATTTTCTAAATTTTTGTAGGTCAATGGCATCAAAAGGCAATTTACATGCAGGTATACCCCTCAACAAAATGGGGTAGCAGAGAGAAAGAACAGACACATAGCAGAGGTAGCAAGGTGTATGCTCAATGAAATGAATATGCCGCATTGTTATTGGGGAGAGGCTACATATACAGCCACATACATCATGAATAGATGTCCTACATCAGGTATACATCATCTAACCCTGAGGAAGCATGGAGTGGAAGAAAACCTTGCATTTCACATCTTAGAATCTTTGGTTGTATATGCTATGTACATGTACCTCAAGAGTTGAGGTCAAAGTTAGATGCCAAATCTGAAAGGTGTATTTTTTTGGGATATTCTATGGAACAAAAGGGGTATAAATGCTATAATCCCATCACCAAGGAGCTGAAGGTAAGTAGGGATGTTGTCTTTGATGAGTTGAAGCCTTGGTATGCATGCACAAGTCCATTGCAGGTTGAAGATATAGGTGAGACAGATTTGAAGAATGATGATAGAGTTCAAGTAAGCATGGACTTAAGTGGTCCAAGAAACTCATGAAACACAAGGGCACCCTCACCATGGAGTGGAAGGCTTAGGGAAAGAGAGACCAACTCTGAAGAAAGCAAATTCAAAGGCAAAGAGAAGATTTCAATTGAAGAAGGAAGCTATGTGGACGAGAGCATGTTGGAAGA
>CM035426.1:18075722-18083222 GCA_020310875.1 Ceratopteris richardii | reverse complement strand
TCCTGCCCAATCTGCATCTGAGTAAATTTTTATGTCAATATCTTATGTATAAGGAAAGTACAAACCATGACTTTGTGTTCCCTTCAAATACTTCAAGATCTTCTTTGCTGCCTCTAGGTGAGGCACCCTTGGTTTGTGCATGAATTGACTAAGCACACTTACTCCATATGCTATGTCAATTCTTGTCAAGGTAGCATAGTTCAAACTACCTACCATACTTTGGTATCCTGTAATGTCTTTGATTTCTTCTCCTTCATGAGCACTTAGCTTTTGGTTAACCTCCATTGGAGTAGTAGATACCTTAGCATCCTGCAAACCAAACTTCTTGACCATATCCTGTACATACTTCTTTTGAGTGATGTAGATACCTGAATTTGTGTAGACCAATTCAAGACCTAAGAAATACTTTAATAATCCAAGATCACTAATCTTGAATTCTTTCATCATCTGTCCTTTGATATGTCTAATTCCCTGAACATCATTTCCTGTAATAATGATGTCATCAACATAGACACATAGATATATTACCTCTGTACTACTTCTCTTTATGAATAGAGAAGTGTCTGCCTTACTCATTACAAATCCTTGGTCTTGGAGGTAGGTTGTCAACCTGTAATTCCATGCTCTAGGTGCCTGCTTCAAACCATACAGAGCCTTCTTCAATTTACAAACATATTGTACCTTTTTTGGATCTTCATAGCCAGGTGGTTGTGACATGTAGACTTCTTCAGATATCCATCCATTTAAGAATGCATTCTTCACATCCAATTGGTACATGTTCCAATTTTTGGATGCAGCTACACTCACCATAACTCTGATAGTTGGCATCTTGGCCACAGGAGAAAATGTCTCCTCATAATCAATGCCTTGGGTTTGTGCAAAACCCTTGGCTACCAACCTAGCTTTGTACCTGTTTATTGTTCCATCTGAATTCTTCTTTAGTTTGTAGATCCATCTGGATCCTATCACTTTCATAGAGTCCTTCTTGGGTACCAAGTCCCAAGTATCACTTTCCTTGAGAGCTTCTATCTCTTCATCCTGTTGATATATTTAGGTAGTGATGTGTGTGAACACTCTAGGACCGCCGGGGCACTTTTTTCCCTCTTTAGGAGGTTTTTTTCCCCCCGCTTGTATATACGCCTATTGCCCTAATGGGCTACTTATCTTTGTACATTCTCTAGTAATACATTCAGTCTTGTGTGTTGTGCTCCAAGCTTCTTCTTCTTCCTTGTGCTGTTCACGTGCTTCCGCAGACGTCTATCTCCAACAATTGGTATCAGAGCAGGTCGTCGCTTCTTCTAGGGCGCCGTCGACACTCCTCCGTTTGCAGTCTCAGATTCGCACAAAATTTGGTGAGCATACTCAGGGTGTTTTCGAGATCAAAACAGCTTCGCTTTGTGGTGCCGAAATCGCGATCTGAGCTCGTTTCTGCCTCCGAACGCACTATCGCAGCACTTGTGCAGGCTATTTCGTCCTTTTGTGCCAAAGGTATATACCAGTTTCTGTTCGCCAGTTTAAGCGTCTCGAAGTCTGCTACAGGTCTAGCAGAACTCGTCTGGGCAGTTCTGTTCAACTTTTTGAGATACAGTCAATTTTCTGCATCAAGGTATTTTAGTCACCGGCCATGGCTGAAAGCAGTGATGTATTCCGTATGTTGGCTGTTGAGGATAAGTTGGATGGTACCAACTACCCATTATGGGCTTATATGATGCGACATGTACTGGTTGCAAAAGGATTGTGGAACATTGTGCAGGGTGTTGAAAGACGTCCTGTTACACCTGTAACGACAGGTACTGCAAATACAGGTGTTGGAGCTGATGAAGATGGTGTCGAAGATGATATTCCGCAGATTCCTGTTCGTGCTACTGTTTCTGTTGCACCTACTGCAGAGCAGATTCGATGGGATGGCAGAGATGCCCAGGCACATGCATTGATAGCTTTTTCTGTCAAACGTGCCATTATTCCTCACATTCGCTCTTGCAGAACAGCAAAGGATGCTTGGGATACACTTACCACTTTGTACCAGGCTAGGAATGAGGCTCGTGTTGCTTACCTCCGAAAACAGTTGGAGAGTGAGCACATGAATGAAGGTGATTCGATGGACAGTTTTCTTACAAAGATCAAAGACCTGAAGGAACAATTGATTTCTGCTGATGAGGTTATACCAGATAGCTCACTTGTGCAGACCGTTCTGAATGGCCTTCCTGATTCATATCAGAGTTTTGCCTCTACTCTTCGATTGATGATGAAAGGCAATCCGAATGCCTTGTCATTTGAGGAATTAGTCTCTGTTCTGTTGCAGGAAGATCAGTCCAGGCAGAACAGGTCCATTATGCGTGTTGCAGATCAAGCTTTCCTGGCTAGTCAGAAGGGCAAAGGAAAATGGAGCTCTTCTACTAGTAAGCAGAAATCTGCAAATGCTGCACAATCGAAGAACCAGGATAAAGATGAGAAGAAATCAGAAAAGCAGAAATTGTTCTGCAAGTACTGTAAAGGAAATGATCATATTATAATGAACTGTCCAAAACTGGCTGCTAAAGAAGCAAAGAAGAAAGAGGCTGGAATGGTTGTTGCAGAGGCCTCTACACCAAAAACAGAGTCTGCAAATCTTGTGCAGGAAGAAGAATGGGCGTTTACTACTGTCTGCAGTTTTGACCCATCTTCTCATGATCAATGCATGTCTGCAGTAGACTCAGATGTTTGGTACTTTGACAGTGGGGCGACCAAACATATTACCTCGCAGCGCAGTTTCTTCTCTTCACTCGAGCCTGCCCCTACAGGGAATACTGTCACATGCGCCAATAACTCCTCTTATCCTGTTATGGGAGTTGGTAAGATCATTCTGACTACTGCTGATGGTAGTTCTTTCACTTTGTCAGATGCTTTATTTGTGCTAGGGATCAAAAAGAACCTGTTATCAGTTTCTGCATTAGCCAAGATTGGCTTGGTTGTGAAATTCGTTGATGACAGGTGTACAGTCCATGATCTCTCAAATGGCGATGTGATTATTGCTTCTGGCATTTTATGTCGTGGGCTGTATAAGCTCATAGACTATGAAAGATCTGTGAATGATTCGGCATGTGCAGTTCATGATTCTCAGGCTATGTCAGATGCAAAGCTTTGGCATGCACGATTTGGTCATCTGAATTTTGCTAGTTTATTACGCCTGCAGAAATCTGAAATGGTGTCCTCTTTGCCCAAACTTCAGGCACCTGGAAAACATGTTTGTGAAGGCTGTATTTTGGGCAAAATGCAGCGTTCTTCCTTTCCAAAAGATGGTTCAGTTCGGGCTACGCAGAAATTGTAGCTTGTACATAGTGATGTCTGTGGTCCTATGCAGACACCCTCTTTTGGAAATTACCTTTACTTCGTGACTTTCATTGATGATTTTTCCAGGCATGCATGGGTATATCCACTCAAAGCTAAGTCCGAAGTGTTCATGTGCTTCAAACAGTTTTTGGTTTTGGCTGAAAATCTGTCAGCATGTAAAATGGGCACCCTCCGTTCTGATCGAGGGGGGGAATATATGTCTTCAGATTTTAATGCATTTCTGGCTGAACGTGGGATAAAACACCAGTGTACAGTGCCGTATACACCTCAACAGAATGGAGTTGCTGAACGAAAGAACAGGTCACTCATGGAGATGGCGAGGTGCATGGTCAAAAGTCAGGCTTTACCACATAGTTTCTGGCTTGAAGCTGTCATGTGTGCAGCATATGTACTGAACAGGTGTCCCACCAAAGCGTTGCAGTCTATCACTCCATATGAGGCTTGGCATGACCGCAAGCCATCTGTTGCTCATCTGCGTGTTTTTGGTTGTTTGGCATATGCATTAGTGCCTGAACAACATCGCAGAAAATTGGATGATAAGGCAGTAAAATGTATTTTTGTTGGGTACAGTTCTGAAAGTAAAGGCTATCGTCTGTATCATCCACAGACTAAACGCATTCTGGTTAGCCGTGATGTTGTCTTTGTGGAAGATGCTATTCAGCCATTGCTTTCATGTACTAAGGAGACATCTGTTAGCTCCAAAGACATGTATGATACTTTGATGCCTCTTTTTACAGGTGGACAGGCTAGCGCTGGTCCTAATGAGGCAACTTCTCAGCCTTTGCAGGTTTCATATGATGATGCAGATCATTCCATTTCTGATGCAAATTTACATGATGCACTTGTTGATGAGAGAGCTGATATTGAACAGGCAAAAACTATGCCAAAATGGCTGGTGCAGACTTTGCGTGACAGCAAATTAGATGCACCTTTGTCATATCGTACTCGTTCAGGCTCTCATAGTACCTCCTTTGCATCAGATTGCTATGCTATGGCTGCATCTAGTCTCTGTGATGAGAATGAGCCTGTTTCTTTTGATGAAGCACAAAATTCAGAAAATTGGATGGCTGCTATGCAATCTGAATATGATGCTATAATGAAGAATGGTACATGGTCTTTATGTGACTTGCCTCCTGGCAAGAAGGCCATTGGCACTAAGTGGGTATACAAGCTGAAGCGTAAACCTGATGGTACAGTTGACAGGTATAAGGCTAGGCTTGTTGCAAAGGGTTATGCACAGGAAAGAGGCATTGATTTTGATGAGACCTTTGCACCTACATGCCGTATGACTACTGTTCGCAGCATTTGTGCACTTGCAGCCCATCATGGTTGGAATGTACATCAGTTGGACATTAAAACAGCATTTCTGAATGGTGACTTGCATGAAGAAGTGTATGTTTTTCAGCCCCGTGGCTTTGTGCAGAAAGGGCATGAAAACCAGGTTTGCAGGTTAAAGAAGGCATTATATGGTTTAAAACAAGCACCACGTGCTTGGTATGAGAAGATACATGCCTATCTGATTGCACATGGTTTTGAGAATAGTCCAACTGAAAGCACCTTATATGTTAAGCGTGCTAATAATGTGCTTCTTATCATTGTTGTCTATGTTGATGACATGCTGCTCACTGATCCTATTGAGACACATATTGCTGATTTTAAGGCTGATTTGCATGCCTCATTTGAGATGTCTGATTTGGGGCATTTGCATCACTATTTGGGCATTCAGTTTATGCATGTTGATGGTGGAATGGCTTTGTGTCAAACGAAATATATTGACACATTATTGCAGCGTTTTGGCCTTGAAGACTGTAAGCCTATTGCCACTCCTATGGAGACAGGTTTACGATTGAGTCTTCATGATGCTGGAGATGCATTTGATGCTGTTCTCTATCAGCAGGCTGTTGGATGCTTGATTTACTTATGCATTACTCGGCCAGATATTCAGTTTGTTGTCTCACAGATGAGCAGGTTTATGCATTGCCCAGGAGTCACGCATTGGAAAGAGGTTAAGCGCATCTTTCGCTACTTGAGTGGTACTCGGCTACTTGGGTTGTTTTATCCCAAGGGGGGATCACTACCGCCAGATTTGCATGCTTTTTCTGACTCAGATTGGGCTGGTTGCTATGACACTCGTGTGTCCACCAGTGGTTTTTGCTTCATGCTTGGTATCTCATGTATATCTTGGTTGAGCAAGAAGCAGCCTACTGTGGCCACTTCCAGTTGTGAGGCTGAGTATAGGGCAGCTTTCACAACGACTGTTGAGTGTGTGTGGCTCAGACGCCTTATGGCTGATTTGGGTGTTGGCCAGTCTTTTGCCACCACCATCTTCACTGACAGTCAGAGCGCATTGGCAGTTGCGAGGAACCCTGTGTTCCATGCTCGCACTAAGCACATTGAGGTGCATTATCACTATGTCAGGGAGAGGTTCTCTGCTGGGGAGATCAGCTTGGCATATGTGCCCACGCAGGAGAACATTGCAGACCTTTTCACGAAGGCTCTGCCTAGGGAGAAGTTTGAAGCTTTCCGCAAAGCTTTGGGCTTACTTCCTTTTGTGGAGTGATTTCCACATAGCTCGGCACTTCCTTATACATGAGTGCCAGCTCCTTGTTCACCGCATCACTCCCAGGGGGGATTTGTTGATATATTTAGGTAGTGATGTGTGTGAACACTCTAGGACCGCCGGGGCACTTTTTTCCCTCTTTAGGAGGTTTTTTTCCCCCGGCTTGTATATACGCCTATTGCCCTAATGGGCTACTTATCTTTGTACATTCTCTAGTAATACATTCAGTCTTGTGTGTTGTGCTCCAAGCTTCTTCTTCTTCCTTGTGCTGTTCGCGTGCTTCCGCAGACGTCTATCTCCAACACATCCATGGCTTCTCTCCATTCTGGTTTTGTAATTGCTTCTTCATAGGTACCTGGTTCTTCATTCAACAAGTCTTTTGCAAGATATACAGAATGTTTAGTTACAAGTGATGTGTCATACCCAAATCTGATAGGCTTCTTCTTTTCTCTCTGAGATCTCCTCATTGCTTGAGTTGAAGTTTCTGGTTTATCTTCTAATTGCTTCATCTTCATCTTCCCTTTGGACTTCCAGGCTTTGAACTCTTCAAGGTTTATTGTATCATCATCTGAGCTTGAATCTTCTTGCTGAGTTGGTTCTTCCTTAGTAAGCTTTGGGAAATCTTCTTCCATGTCATAGGGTAAACTCACTTTCCTGCATTCATTCTCATACCATGAGTCATTCTCATCAAATATGACATCTCTGCTTACCTTGAATCCTTTGTTTGTGGGGTTGTAGAATCTGTATCCCTTTTGGTTCAAATCATAACCAATGAAGATACATTTTTCAGCCTTAGGGTCTAGCTTTCCTCTTACTTGTGAGGGAATATGCACATATGCTACACAACCAAAGATTTTGCAATGATCCAGAGAGGGTCTCTTACCATGCCAAGCTTCATATGGTGTCATGCCATCAAGTGATTTGGATGGCAACCTATTGATGAGATAAGTGGCAGTGGATACACTCTCTGCCCATAGGTAATTTGGCAACTTTTTCTCATTAAGCATAGACCTAGCTGTTTCTACTATAAGTCTATTCCTTCTTTCTGCTACCCCATTTTGTTCAGGTGAGTACCTTGTAGTAATCTCCCTTTTGATACCTCTTTCCTGCAAGAAATCTTCAAACTCATTGGAGAAGTACTCTCCTCCACCATCTGACCTTAGCCTTTTCAAGCTCCTTCCTGTTTGATTTTCAACAAGTGCTAAATACCTCTTGAAACAATTAAACACTTCATCTTTATGCTTCATAAAGTATAAAATGGTCCACCTGCTATAGTCATCAATGAAGGACACATAATACCTTGAACCAGAAATGGAAGGGTCCTTGCTAGGTCCCCAAACATCTGTGTGTACCAAGTCTAGGTAGTCTTTATGCATGAAACCTTTCCTTGAGTAGGGTAATCTGTGAGACTTACCAAATTGACATGATCCACATTTGTAAATCATGTGTTGCTTGGATACATTAGGTATCCCAAGCACACATTGATCCCTGCACATTTGCTTTAGAGTTCTTTCTCCTATGTGCCCTAATCTCTTATGCCATATCTCTAACTCTGAAAGTGTTTGATCCTTATAATTATACAAAGCAATGTTCTTGGTATCTTCTAGCTC
>CM035426.1:18058222-18070722 GCA_020310875.1 Ceratopteris richardii | reverse complement strand
TAGGGTGCAACTTAGAAAGACCCTTACTGTACTTCTCTTTACCGTATGAAGTTAGATTCCAACACTGCAGACAACACAATACAGATCTGAATACCAGAATGCTACCACAGTTTCTCAAACCCCACTAACCACTGGCAGAACATTCCAAGAAGGGGTAACACACAATGCGCGGACTAACACCACAACCCAATAGAGATTCACAAACAACTTACTCAAACAACAGTCCACGATCTATTAGATGTAAATAGAACTCGCAACCTCAACAGAGATCGATAGGTAACAAAACACAGATACACACAGTACAATCAGAGTACGTTGAAATTAGACAACAGCGCTACAGTAGCGTTCAGGCCATCCCCCAGACAAAGAGTCTGGTGATTCCATGAATCGTCTCTCTCTTGCGCGTCTTTCTTTTCATTGCTTTATATAAAAGAATACATCGTGCCTGCGTAACAACCTTTTGCACGTGTGAAGCAAGATTTCCGTTATACAATCTTCCAATCCGGCGGCCGCTAACACTCTGGCACGCACGGTGGACTCGAACCCGCAGGTTTTACAAAACTATTGGTCATCGATAATACCTTCTAAGTACATATTTCTAGCTAATCTAAAGGTGCAGGCGATCTTTTTCTGTAGGGTTTCTAATAACTGTTTTAGGGTGTCCGGTTCTATTAATTGTGCATCTATTCGTACCGAACTTAGAGCTATGGCTTCATTGAGCAAAATTTCTGCTTGGGTCTGCAGAAAGGCTTCCTGTAAATAAAACTCGTTTGCCAGTGCCGCATCTCTGGATGTCTTCATTTCGGCAATCTGTTTTTCCATCTTCTGTACTCTTTCCTTATGATTTTCCAGTTGAATTTCTCTTCTTTCGATTTCTTGAATATGAAAGTTTACTGTTCTTGTATATGATTCTTTTTCATGTCTGAGATCTACAATTAGTTTCTTTGTCTGCGCTTCCTTGGTTAAGTAATGTTTGAGCATATTGTTAACATCTGCTAAATTTTCATTGGTTCTCTGAAGTTCTTCTTCTGTTCTTTTAGCCTGCCTCTGCTGTTGTTGGTTTTGTTGCACTAATTCTTGTAGCTAAATTTTGGTTTCGTCGAGCAAGTTTCCTAAGGCGATCCTTGCATCTTCTTTGTCCTGGATATCTTGCTTCATTTTACTGATTTCTTCATTTGCAATCTGTCATAACTCTTCTTTCTTTGTGAGTTCTGCCACGGCCGCATCTCTCTAATTGGTAATCGTCTGTTGTTCTGCAAGTTGAGCTTGGAGATTGGCAATCTGTGAGTTGAGCTGATGGTTTTCGGCTTTAACCGCATCTATCTCTTCTTGCAGTGGCGTGATGTATGCTTCTAGAACATCCACCTTGTGTTGTAGCTCATTGCGGATGCTGTCTGTGGCTTCTTTCATTTGGATTGGCAGTTCTTGTGATAGGTTAATGCGTAATTGACCCATGTTGGCCAAATCAGAAATTACGGGAATCGTTGGAAGTGGCAGCTTAGGTCGTGGTTGGGATGAGGAGGCAGTGAGCAGTTGTTGGGAGTTCAGTGGAGAGTAGTTGAGGGATGAGGAAGAAGAATCAGTGGTTTCGTTGGGTTGGATGGGTTGGATGGAGATAATGGGGTCGATTGGTGGTTCCGGTGGGGGAGTGGGAAGGACAGTCTGAGATGTTACCTTATCTACGTTTTGTTGTGAAGTGTCTGCGACTGTGGACTCAACTGCCTTAAGCAGCCTTTCGAATGCTTCTTTAGCAACTTGTTCTTCATCTGCTTGTTGTTCCCTTTCAGACTGTTGTTGTGATGTTTCTTTGGTAGAGGTTGTGTCGGCTTCAGTATGATTTTCTTGTTCTTGTTGCTCCTGGGAAGATGATTGTGTGGAGGATTCATGTTGCATCGATGTTGTGGTGTCGTGGAATGTTTCTTCGTCCTGTTTTGCTTCTTCTTTGTCGTCATCTTTGTTTCCTTTGGCAGATCCTTGTGCTTCACTCTCTGAAGAACTGATTCTGATCCTCTTTCTGCGGAATAGTTGGTTTAGCTCCTCTTCATCTTCTTCCTCATCGTCCCATAGTTGTACAGATTCTTCATGTCGCAGAACAGGCCCTCGGGGTGGTGGTTGTGCTGCAAGTATCGCCGGAAAAAGGAATGACAGGATGTGTGGCAATCTGGACCTTGGCATGCCTCCCTTGTTTGCCTGTTTAATAATGGATATGCACTCTCGGTGAATGCGGTGGAAGAAGAAGGATGCGAAGTTGACTGGTTCTTGCGCAGCTAATTCTATGGCGGAGTAGAAGGGGCGGGATATTCCATAGGTGCGCTTCTGTAGGTTGAGAATGGCTACTAAGAACTAGAGGGCTGATCTTTCTGGTTCCGGTCGGCAGAGAATCGCATACTCGTTTGATGAATACCTAGGAAATAACTCTACCATTCTAGCGACTGGCAGACTCGGGCCATTTTTCCGACCTTGTGAAGGGAGTCTAAAGGCTTCTGCAAAAGCTTGGAATGTGATAAGTGTACGGGATGGGAGGGAGGTGATCGGCCAACTCTGCTTGGTGGCAGGTGTGTTGGCGATGGTGGAGATGATTTGGGCGAAGAATGGGTGGGACTCCACTGAATGCCAAGGCAGTTCAACGAAGTTGGATAACCCACGAATGCGTAGGAACTCTCTTACGTCTGCAGGGAGTCCATCACGGAAGGCGGCATAGTTAGCCAAAGCTTCCATGGCGCACACAAAGACAGTAAGCACAAGCACACAGAGCACAGGGTAAGCACACAGAGCACAAATCACACAAACACAATAGCGATTTTTGGTGAAACAGAAAAGGTTAAGTAGATGTGTTAGGGTAGAGCAATGAAGGATGACTAATCATCACGCGGTGTTGAAATTATAATTCTTAACTTTGGTGTGCATGCGTGAGTAGCTGGAAAGGGCAGGGCGGCTGTGGACATAATTAGGTATCAAAACGCAGATATTTACAGATTTATTTTATTAAGCACGCAAAATAAAAGAAAAGAAAAGAAAAGAAAAGTGAACACCAAAAGACGCGGCCAACCGCAAAATGTTTCAGTGCGGGTTAGATGTGTGTTGATACGACCACAGCTTCGAACCGTTGATGACTTTCGAAAGAGGGATTTCGATCAACGTAGTCAATCAAAAAGTTGTTGGGCCCACTTGTTCAGAAATTCGGTAGGGACCAAACCATCGTAACTTGAATTTGCCAGCAGAGCAATTCGACTTTGCATTGTAAAAGAGTACAAGTTGTCCCACCAAAAAAATTGGAGTCTTTAGATATCGATCATGTGTTCGAGCTTGTCTTAGCTGTACTTCCTGCATAGTCAAAAAATTGTGCCATCGTTGCTCGGCTAATTCTCTGAGTGTATCCAACCGAAATGACAGTGAGTCTTCAGGTAGCAGTTTCTGAGCGATTGCTACTCGTAAGCTTGGTATAACTATCTCCGTCAGTGCTATTGCTTCTAATCCATAAGCTAGTTTGAAAGGGGTTAATCCTGTTGTTACCTTGTATGTAGTCTGATATGCCCATAATACTACAGGTAGCAGTTGATCCCATCTTTCCGGTGCTTCCATAATCAATTTCCGAAGCATATTCAACAAAGTCTTGTTTGTACTTTCAGCCAAACCATTAGCACGAGGATAATAAGGAGAACTAAACTTATGCGTGACATGGAACGAATGTGTGAGTACTTTCATTAAATTGTTGACAAAATGAGTGCCTTGATCTGTAACGATTTCGAGTGGTAAGCCAAAACGTGGAAAGACATCCTTCAGTAGACACTTGGCTACCGCAATAGCTGTGGCAAACCGTAAAGCCCAGGCTTCTGCCCATCTGGTAGCATAATCAGTACATGTCAAAATATAACGGTTATTACTGAGGATTGCTGGTGGTGTAATAGGGCCAATGAAATCTAGACCCCACTTCTGAAAAGGCTCTAATGGCAAGATAGGTTGCAGAGGAAAAAGATGATGTTGCAGGGGCTGTCCAGATCTCTGACAACTATCAGATTGTTTGACAAACTGTGATACATCTCTGTACATAGTAGGCCACAAGAGACCACTTTGTAGAATTTTCCAGTGTGTTAAGTCTACAGCAAAATGGCCACCGGAAGTAATTGAGTGAGCCAAATTAATGACCGAGTTAACTTCATGTGGTGGAATACAACGAAGTAAAACTCCAGTGTGATCTATATAGTATAATTCCCCAGCAATCAACCGAAATCGGCAGCTAAAAAATGTAATTTTCCTGCGTATTGCCGTAGAAGTCTGAGATGGAAGGCATACATCAGTGAGGAAGGTTAAGATCTGATCATAATATGTAGATGGTATAGGTGGGTCTGTAATTTCATCATTCGTTGGTTCAGAGACATAAATCGCCGGAGTTGTGTCATCTATACCTACCGGAGCTTCACTGGAATCTAAGCGAGAGAGAAAATCTGCTAAGGCATGTGAACTGCCTAGCCGATGAATGACTTCGTAGTCAAACTCTTGTAAAAAGCAGGACCCACCATGCTAATCGTCCTCCTAGATGTTGTTGCCGAACTAGATAGACAAGTGCAGCATGATCTACATGAAAAGTAAATTTACAGCCCAATAAATAATGCCTGAATTTCTTGACAGAATATACTAGACCTAGACATTCTCTTTCTGTTACAGAGTAATTCTTTTCAGCAGGGGCCAATCTTCGACTTGCATAGTACACTGGCCTGAACCACTTATCGGTTTGTTGCATTAGAACGCTGCCAATTGCTACATCTGAAGCATCAACAAATACATGAAAGAGGTGATCCCAGTCAGGAGGTTGTAAGATGGGAACTTGTGTTAATAAACACTTTAAACGATCAAATGCTATCTGACATTCCTGAGTCCACTCAAACTGTCGAGGGGTCTTGGTGATTAATCTGTTCAGTGGTATTGCCAAGTGAGCAAGCCATCGTAAGTGTCGTCCATGCCATCTTACTTGGCCCATGAAGCGCATTACTTCCTTCGATGTAGTGGGCACAGGAGCTTCTAACACAACTAAAATTTTATCTTGATCCACCTGTATACCTTGTGCAGATACAATGTGGCCAAGTAGCTTTCCACATGAAACCGCAAACACGGATTTGTTTGGGTTTAAACAGAGTCTGTATTCTCTGCACTTTTCAAAGCAGCACCGTAAATGGAACAGGTGTGCTACCATCTTGCCAAATAACAAAAAATCATCAAGATAAACTTGCATAAATGATGTAAGGTACGGGGAGAATATTTCCTGCATGCATCTTTGAAAAGTACTAGGGGCATTTCTTAAGCCAAACCACATAACAGTACATGCGAACACGCCCCAGTTGGTTATGAAGGCGGTTTTCGGTATATCCTATTTAGCCATTCTAACTTGATTATAACCACTGTATCCATCTAGGAATGAATACATTTCATGTCCTGCTACTCTATCAAGCATTGTGTCCAGAAAAGGTAGCGGAAATGGATCCTGCACCATAGCTGCGTTTAGTTTCTGATAATCTACACATATTCATAACTGCTTATTCTTTTTAGGCACAATAACAATTGGTCAGATCCATTCAGCATGCTCTACTGGTACAATGAATCCAACCTTCAATAACCTATCCAGTTCTGCCTTTACCTGTGATGCATAGTTTGGATTCATCCGGTAGCTGGTTTGCTTGATCGGTCTTGCTTCTGGCTTCAGCATGACCCTGTGTTGGTAGATGCGCGGGTCCAGACCTTTCATGTCTTTGTAATCCCATGCAAATACATCAGAAAATTCTCGAAGTAGCTGAATTAAGTTCGCCTGAAATATTTCCGGTAAGTTTTCCTTTATCTTAATAGGTCGTGGATTTTCTTCATCACCTACATTGTAAGTGGTCAGTTGGTCTTTTGGAACATAAAATTGTCGAGGCTTCTCTGTATTCTCAGATGGCTTAAAAAGTTGTTGTAGATCAGCGTCATCTATGGTAGCCTTGTCTTCTTTCATATCTTTTTCTGTTACAGTCATCACCGTACACACTGTAGGATTCCAATTATCTACAACAGATTGTAGATCAACAGTTCCTAGGGAGATCAAGTCAATGTTATTTTTCAAAAACTCTTCTTCTTCATCATCTGACAACCCATCTAGCATATGGACTGGTTCTGCAAAATACAGTCTAGCATGCAACTCGCAAGGTTGTATAGCATCTAATTTTACCACGTATTTATGATTATTATCCTTGAAAGTTAGTTCCTGTGCAGACCAATCTTGTATCACCTTAGCATGCTTCAGCCAAGGTCGGCCAAAAAGGAGATTATAATCAAGGGTGGATTCCGGTAATTCTAGTATGACAAAGGTCATTTTAAATGTTGTACCTTGTAAAGTTATTGGTACATTTCGTACAAGTCCTATGGGATGGACTCTTGATTGGTCGGCCATTCTGACAAAAAACTGAACTGGTTCGATGTTGGTCCACCCTAACTTTTTACACAGTGCAGCAATAGCAATATTGACACCAGATCCTCCATCAATTAGTACTTGTGTGATTTTATGATTTTTATACCATACCGTAATTAAAGGAACTGAATGATCGACCGTAGAATCAGGTTCCGGTTGCACTGTTGCTGTCACTGGAATGCAAGAAGGCACAGGACTGAACTGTTGTTGGAATTGCTGTCGAACTCCCGGTACTAGTGCAAGTAATTGGCCCAGAGGAAGAGTGATGGATGCTTTCGATAAAATTTCCCAGGCCTTTTGTGATTGGGTTGTATTTTCCACAGATTCTGAAGATGATGCGCCTGCTGAAGATGATGTGCCTGCTGTTGAATTAAAATCCTGTTGTTGTGTTCCTTCCTTGGTTAAAGGAGTCTGGGTCACCGGAATGGGATCTGGGAAGACTGGAGGTTCTGCAGTGGTCCATTGACTAGCTTTATCGTACATCCTTTGTTGTTCGCGTATGCCTGGTTCAAATATTTCTGCTGCTGGTTGTAGTTGTTTACCGGATCGGGTTTGAATTACTGCAGCGTGCCTTTCTATTGGTGTGATTTGTACCATATTAGCCATTGGGTTTTAACGTTCTTTCTTCCTCTGATCATACTCAGCTGCATCCTTATAAAATCTTCTAATGTGACCAAATTCGCCACAGAAATGACAGCGCGGTGGTGGAAAATTGGGATTTTTCGGTGTTGGTCCGGCCTGCCAGCGGTTTGCGTTGTAGTTATTATTTCTCTGTCCTCTATAATTTCGATATCCTTGTTGCTGGTTGTTTCTCATTTGCGGAGATACATAATGATTTGCTGGCTGCCCTGGTTCTTGTATAATTGCATTATTAGAATAAAAAACGTCATGTAAATTTGGCGATAGTGACTCCCCTTGGGATAAAACAATCCAAGTAGCCGGGTACCACTCAAATAGTGAAAGATGCACTTAACTACCTGCCAATGCTTGAATCCTGGGCGATGCATAAACCTACTCATCTGTGAGACAAAAAACTAAATATCTAGTCGAGTAATGCATATGTAAAATCAAGCATCCAACAACCTACTGATAGAGAACAACATCAAATGCATCTCCATAATCTTGAAGACTCAACCTAAACTTGTGTTTATAGGAGTGGCAACGGGTTTACAATCTTCAAGGCCAAAATGTTGCAATAATGTGTCAATATATTTTGTTTGACACAAAGCTATTCCACCATCAACTTGCATAAATTGGATGCCCAAATAATGATGCAAATTCCCCAAATTTGACATCCCAAATATGAGGCATGTAGATCAGCCTTAAAATCAGCAATTTGCTTCTCATGAGGATGAGTGAGCAGCATGTCATCAACATACATAACAATGATCAGAATCACATCATTTGCATGCTTAACATATAAGATGATCTTAGTTGGACTGTTCTCAAAACCATGTGCAATTAGATAGGCATGTATCTTTTCATACCAAGCACGTGGTGCTTGTTTCAAACTATTTAATGCCTTTTTCAATCTACACACTTGGTTTTCATGCCTCTTCTACACAAAGCCACGGGGGTGAAAAACATACACTTCTTCATGCAAGTCACCATTCAGAAATGCTAAAATCCAACTGATGTACATTCCAAACATGATGGGTTGCAAGTGCATAGATGCTACGAACAGTAGTCATTTGGCATGTAGGAGCAAAGGTCTCATTAAGATCAATGACTCTTTCTCGAGCATAACCCTTTGCAACAAGTCTAGCCTTATACATGTCAACTATTCCATCTGGCTTACACTTCATCTTGTATATCCACTTAGTACCAATGGCCTTGCCAGGAGGCAAGTCACATAAAGTCTAGGTACCATTCTTCATTATAACATCATATTTAGATTGCATAGCAGCCATCCATTTTTCAGACATTTATGCTTCATCAAAGGAGGCAGGCTCATTCTCATCACAAAGACTAGAGGCAACCATAGCATAGCAATCTGATGCAAAAGAAGCACTATGAGAGCCAGAATGAGTACAATATGATAAGGGTGCATCTAATTTGCTGTCAGACAAAGTCTACGCCAACCATTTTAGCATAGTTTTTGCCTCCTCAATATCAGTTCTCTCATCAACAAGTGCATCATGTAAATCTGCATAAGAAATTAAATGATATGCATTATCACATGAAACCTATAAGGGTTGAGAAGCTTCATTAGGACTAGCACTAGACTGTCCACCTGTAAAAAGAGGCAGCAAAGTGTCATACATGTCTTTGGAGCTAACTGATGTCTTCTTAGTACATGAAAGTAATGGTTGAATAGCATCTTCCACAAAAACAACATCACGGCTAACCAAAATGCGTTTAGTCTATGTATACAGGGATAGCCTTTACTTTCAGAACTGTACCCAACAAAAATACATTTCACTGGTTTATCATGCAATTTCTTGTGATATTGTTTAGACACTAATGCATATGCCAGACAACCAAAAACATGCAGGTGAGAAATAGATGGCTTATGACCATGCCAAGCCTCATATGGAGTGATAGGCTGCAATGCTTTAGAGGGACATATATTAAGTACATATGCTACACACGTAACGGCCTCAAGCCAGAAACTATGGTAAAGCCTAAATCTTGACCATACACCTTGCCATCTCCATGAGAGACTTGTTCTTCTGTTTAGAAAATCCATTCTATTGAGGTGTATATGGAACTATATAGTGATGTTTTATCCAACGTTCAACGAGAAATGCATTAAAGTCAGAAGATATATATCCCCCCCCCCGATCAGAATGGAGGGTGCCCATTTTACATGCTGATAGATTTTCAGCCAAAACCAAAAACTATTTGAAGCACATAAACACTTCAGTCTTTGTTTTCACTAAGGCCACTTGGCTCGAGCTACATAGCAATATTATGACTAAAGCCACTTGGCTCGAGCTACATAGCAATATTGTGACTAAAGCCACTTGCCTCGAGCTTCAAGTTGAAGCTTCCCATCATGTAGGTGCATAATGCATTTATTTTTTTTAGAGCTACATAGCAATATTGTGACTAAAGCCACTTGCCTCGAGCTTCAAGTTGAAGCGCACCATCATGTAGGTGCCTCATGTAGTGCTACTACCAAAACAATGGTGCAAAAAGGTCTTGCCTCATTTTAATATAGAATTCAATACTAAAAACTATCAATTTTAGAGAAGGCTTGAGTGAGTGTCATTTGAGGAAGAGGTGATGGATTAGCACAATGAAGAGAGATTATCTCATTGATTACCTTCCTAATAATATATGAATCACGTCAATTAAATTTCTTGTAACTTTGTGCCTGGACCTCCAAGCCTAATCATACTTTGTACTATTGTGAAACCTTCAACAAGATCTATAAATCACATGGTTCAACTCCTTAATTTTCTTTGTATATCTAGTTGAAACATGTTTGAGCTTCAAACATGGATAAACGATGTAATTACACTTAAAATGATTGAAAGTCATCAATAATGGGTTAGAGGATAGAATTTGGACTCTAAATCCTTAGTCACATGCAAAACATTACCATCAAAACTCAAAGAAAAGTGGTGAAGAAAGTTGAATAAAAGCTTTGAAGAAAAAGTCTCACTATTACTTCTCAAAAATGCCAAAAGCGGAAAAAACATCATCATGAAAGCAAGTGGATGGGGTTTTACAGTGCCTCCATCTTGTAAAAAAGATTGATAAGATTTGCAAAAACTTAGAGAATTTTCATGTGAAAAATAGGATCTACATTACCAAACTACATCATAAATCCAAGGAAACTTTCTACCCCTAGTCTTCCTTTTGCATGAAAAAACATTCATATGAAAATGTCTACATACACTCTTAAAAATACTTGAATCATGGTAAATGAATGCGAGAATACAAAGATAAAAGCCTCATAACAAAATATAGTCATCCTTTGTGTGTAGATAGAGACCATTGACTAGAATCGCAACTAAGAAAGCAAAGGGACCATTGACTAGAATTGCAACACACTATAAAATTATTTCATACAAAGAAAATTCACTTGTATTACGTTAGACAAGTTTTATACATGCTTTTATTGAAATTCAAAAAGCACTTGTACAATCATTTACAACCTAAAGTATTTTTTTATTTCAACTAACTTAAGTGATGGGATTGGAGAGTTTGGTTGCTAAAGTTCATGTCTCTATCCAAAGGTGGATAGAGGCAAAGCAAGGTAGATTCAACTTTATACTTGAAGAAGTAAGGTAGTGCTTTTATAAATGTGGATGACCTCATTCTTATAGGGAATGACCAAGAATCACGTGAATTATAAATCAAGAATAGATTTCAATATATCAAATTTGAAGTATTTATTGGGCATAAAGGTTGTATACAAACCAAAAGTTACATGTCTTCTTCAAAGAATGTGTATTCTAGGTGTGCTAGAAAAAATTGGCATGAAAAAATGAAACTTCTTGGCCAACCTAATGGAGGTGAATTTCAAGCTTAGCTCAATGTAAGGAGATGAATTTAAGAATTTCAAATTGTACATGCCAACTACTGGAGGTGATTTTAAATCTTAGCTTAGTATAAGGAGACTACATTAAGAATCTAAAATTGTTCAGGTCCACATGCCATGGTGAGAAGTAAAAACCAGTTCCCTCTAGGAATCAGTGGGCCTTTGGGTACTTTGATTGAAATCAGACTCCTTTTCTATCCTTATCCTTATTGTTATCCCTTCCTAGTCTCTACCCTTAGTAGGACCTTATGCTCTTTTCATTCCTAATTGGTGCAAAGCATTAAACCGCTACTTGTGTGGGATTCATGGGGCTCCATGAGTGTCACCCCCTTCATTTTTGTACTTTCTACGTAGCTCGAGCTACCAAGAAGATTAAATCATAAGATCAAACTTCATTTCTTTAAAATAAAAACTATTGTCTTACTTCTTTATGCAACAATCACAAGTTCATACATATGTTATGCCATGGGTGCGTTGTTTGAATTCATGAACTTTCTTTTTAGAAAATTGAAGAGTAGATCATAATATCAAACTTCCTTCTTTTTTTTAACTATTGGCTTCTTTATGCAACAATCAGAAGGTCATACATATGCGGTGCAATGCGCTTGTTTGAAGTCATGAACATTAATAGGGTTCCACAACTACATTCCTAGAAGTAGAGTGTTGACATATTTGAAGCATACTATGAATGAAGGTTTTTGCTATCCTTTTGGAAATGATATAAAAGTTATAGCTTACTTTAATATTGATTGGTTGGATCCAAAGAACATACAAGGAGCATAATTAGATCTAGATTGATGTAGGAGGAAGATTTGTGTTTTGTTAGATAAAGAGCCCCCCATACTTGTTATGTCTCAAATGGAGGCTGATTGGAAATCACTAGTCCAAGTTATGTGTGAATTAATGTGGATGAAGAAGTAATTTAAAGACCTAAATGTGAAAATGATCAAATTCCTACTAATTGTGACAAGATGGGTAGTGCATATCTTGCAATTTATCCAATGTTTAGATGCAACGAGTAAAGCTTTGAGGTTCACCTTCAAGGGATAAATTTTTTTCCAAGGATGTGCACGTAAAATATAATACCAAGGATGATCTATCTCACTTGTTTAAAACAAATTTGGATTGAAAAAAGATTCTCTTTCTCAAGCAGGTTGAAGCCAGAGGTGTAGTATTGGAATGACAAGTTCCAACCTTGAAATTCTAAAGAACAATTTTAGAAAAATGGGAACTATCCAATATCAGTGATCGATCACTCATTGGAAAGCCCTTAGTATCTAGCTTATGTCACTAAAAGAATTTGTTAATTGAATTCGGGAACTGAGAGCTATACTAGGTTTAATGGGTAGTTGTCTGAGAGCTACAAGGTCTTGGGCAGGGTCCAAGTTTCTTGTTGTGCATAGGAGGAGAAATATTCCATCATGTGGTTATAGTTTTGTGGACATATGGCATCCATGGTGTTAAGACATATGTCATCTATGCGGGGTCTAAGAACATGTGGCATCCCTAAACATGATTATACATAAAGGTTTAATTCATGGATAGGTGGTGCTTTGTATCCATTTTCCCTTC
>CM035426.1:18040722-18050722 GCA_020310875.1 Ceratopteris richardii | reverse complement strand
AAAGAGGTTGGAGAAGCTTGGAGAGGCTTAGAAGTAGAGTTGTCAGATGGTGAAGATGGTTCAACAAACCAGCATAGGACTAGACCTAGCTCTTTGAACATGTAAAATAGACTTGTAGGCTTGTGGTTAGTGCAGTAGAATGCAATAGGTACTTTGGAACATTAACAAGAAACCATGTTTTGTAGCAATTTTGAATAACAATTAGATATCGACCCATTGAAAATATGTCTAGAATGTTATTTTTGTATAAGAATTATTCAGTTTTACATTCTTTATATAGATTTTAAACATGTCAATATCTTATCATATAGATTTTGGACATGTCAATGTCTTATCATATAGATTTTGGACATGCCAATTTCTTATCTAGTGAAATTTTGACTACATTTTGAGCTCTTTTTTGATGAGAAAATGACAAAAAATGTCAAAAAATCACATGCTTTCACTTCATTTTTGTAATATATGTATACTGGTATAAAGGAATCTCAAACATAAGCTGCCATTTGCATGATTTTTGAAGAGAGTGTTCTCTTTTTATGACAGTTCTCATTTGTTACGACTCGCTGTTGAAACTAAAATTTAGTCAAAGATCCTCATTTTGAGAAGTGATAGAAGAGGAGAGGAAATCTCTAAAGACTTTAAGTCTTTCCTTAAAGACAAAGATATCTCTCATCAACTCACTATTGCTTATACTTGAGAACAAAATGATGTTGCAGAGAGAAAGAATAAGATGCTTGTTGAGATGATGTGTAGTATGATATCATCTAGAAAGCTTTCTCCCAAGTTTTGGTTTGATGTAGTACATACAACTAGTCACTTTCTAAATAGATCTTCCACAAAAGCATTAACGGTTATCACATCTTATGAAGGTTATAATGGGAACAAGGCGAATGTGAGTTACTTCAAAGTTTTTGGTTCACCAGCTTATGTTCATATTGAGAAGACAAATCATGGTAATCGTGATGTAAAATCCATCAAAGCTATCTTTATTGGTTATGCAATTGAGAGGAAAAAATACATATTTTATGTTCAAGATATATATGATATCCTACTCCCACACAATGCATATATTGCAGGAAGTAAGAATTATGATAAGAAGGAAGAGATTCTAGATTTCATAAAAGTAGATGACTATGCATTTTTTAGGAGGAATTTAGATTCTTATATCCAACCATACAAGGGGGATGATAAATCTTCTCAAGCCCTAAGATATGTACTTGCTAAAGGTGGAGAGAGAATTTGAAAACCTATATCAGTACCTAGTCCATCATCAATATCTCTTGATGCCCCAACTTATAAAGTTGGAGAAGGTTCTAGAGTTCCGAAAGAAAGAAATTGTAAACAATCCCCTAGACAATGGAACCAAAGTTTGATGCTTCTAGGAAGTCTCAAGGCTCAATAGATATATAGACAAACATATATATATATATATATATATATATATATATATATATATATATATATATATATATATATATATATATATATATATATATATATATATATATAGATAGATAGATATAGATAGATAGATAGATAGATAGATAGATAGATAGATAGATAGATAGATAGAAAGAAAGAAAGAAAGAAAGAAAGAAAGAAAGAAAGAAAGATAGATAGATAGATAGATAGATAGATAGATAGATAGATAGATAGATAGATAGATAGATAGATAGATAGATAGATAGATAGATAGATAGATAGATAGATAGATAGATAGATAGATAGATAGATAGATAGACATATAGATAGATAGACAGATAGATAGATAGATAGATAGATAGATAGATAGATAGATAGATAGATAGATAGATAGATAGATAGATAGATAGATAGATAGATAGATAGATAGATAGATAGATAGATAGATAGATAGATAGATAGATAGATAGATAGATTGCAACTCCTTTGTTTCTTTGAATTGACTTTCTTTCTTTAACTACTCCTTTGATTCTTGTACAACTCCAAACTCTTCCTCAAGCATACAATCAAGGCATCTAAGCCTTGGCAAGATTGTAATACCATATATGTGGGAGCTTTGAGTCCTGACATTGTAATGAAGATGATGGGATTCAGGCAGCACATTTATAGAAGCCCCAATCAGAATTCAAACTTTGGACTTTTCACATCTTTGAAATACAAAAGAAGCTTCAAAGAATGAGTGAGAACAAAGCAAAGAATGTTAGTGAAATGAATGCTAATTTTCATGCTTCACATGACTATGCGTACAAAAGATTGAACTCTTATCTTAAGATAGACTATGCTAGATTTCACTCTTCATTTTTGTGTGGACCTTCCTGCATTCACTTTCAAACCAAGAATCATTCTCATCAAACACAACATTTCTAGTGACCATAAATCCTTTGTTGGATGGATTATAAAACCTGCGACCTTCCTGATTCAAATCATACCTTATGAATATGCACTTCTCTGCCTTAGGGTCTAGCTTACCTTTGATTTGAGATGGAACATGCACAAAGGCAACACATCCAAATATTCCACAATGATCAAGTGATGGCCTCCTACCATGCCATGCTTCATATGGGGTCATCTCATCAAGTGATTTGGATGGCAACCTATTAATAAGATAAGTAGCAGTAGAAACACTCTTTGCCCACAAATAATTAGGTAGCCTTTTCTCATTAATCATTGACCTAGCTGTTTCCACAATCAACCTGTTTCTCCTCTCTACTACCCCATTTTGCTCAGGGGTATACCTTGTAGTAATCTCCATTTTGATACCTCTATTGTGCAAAAATGCATCAAATTCATTGGAGAAGTACTCACCTCCTCCATCTTACCTTAATCTCTTTAGACTTCTTCTTCTTTGATTTTCCATAGGTGCAAGATAACTCTTAAAACAACTGAACACTTCATCTTTATGCTTCATAATGTACAAGATAGTCCACCTATTGAAATCATCAATGAATGACACATAATACCTTGAGCCTGAAATTGAAGGGTCCTTGCTTGGTCCCCACAAATTTGTATGGACAAGTTCCAAGTAATCCTCATGCATGTAGCCTTTCGTTGTAAAGGGTAGCCTGTGTGACTTACCAAACTGACATGCACCACATTTATAGATCATGTGTTGCTTGGATACATTAGGTATCCCAAGCACACATTGATCTCTACATATTTGCTTTAAGGTTCTCTCACCAATATGCCCTAATCTTTTATGCAAAATCTCAAGCTCTGATAATGTTTGATCCTTGTAATTATAAAGTGCAATGTTTCTAGTGTCCTCAAGTTCAAATGTAAATAGTCTACCTATTTTATTCTCCCTTGGCAATTCTCTTGAATCCATGTTGTGGGTCCTCCACAAAAGCTCCATATTTGTTGAACCTAACCTGTAAACCCTTCTGATAGTTGTTATTGTAATTGTTATTGCTGCCATGGTTGTAGCCTTGATTATGGTTGAACCTTCCTCTTGATTGTGAGTAGCCACCTCTTTGACATCCTCTTCCTCTCTGATTCTTGTAGTTCCTATAACACTCATCTGTAGTGTGATTAGACAATCCACATATGTTGCATGGGGAAGAGGTGAAAGGTCTCCCGCTACCTTGCTTACCTCCTTTGCCCCTTCCTCTTGAGTTCCTACCTCTCCCTACATAGTTAGCTTGAGAAGTAGTACCTTCATCTTCAACCTTTTTGCTTTTCCCTTTCTCTTTAGACTTTCCTTTATCTCTCTATAGGGCAGAAGAGATATTAAATCTTGATATTTCTCCATTTTTCTTGAGCTTGGCTTCATGGGTGAAGAGTTGTCCCATGAGTGTGGTAAGATCTAGAATCTGCATGTCCATGTAAAGGTCCATAGCAGTTGTGAAGGTTTCCCACTTATCATATGCCTTGATGCCATTGATTGTTTGTCTCACTATTTGCTCCTCTTCAATATCCTCTACTATGCTTGGCAATTGATCAGGCACATCTTTGACTTTGGTCACAAAATCAAACATTCTGCTTGGGTTGCTTCCTTTGAGTAGTAAACTCAAGCCACAATTGATTTTTTCTAGCTCTTGTATTGGACGAAAAGTATGAAAACAATGTATCCCAATCTCTTGGGAAGTTTTACAATTCCTAATGTGTGGAAGAAGGAAGTCAGAGATAGAGTTAAGTAAGTATGAACTTGCTAAGGTATCTTTGGCACACCATGAGTTGAGTTTTTCAAGTCCTTCTCTTCTAGGATGTCCTTTGCTTGTCAAAATGGGCATCTCCTCATCTCCTGATACGTATCCATAGAGACTCCTTCCTTGTAGATATTTCGTCATCCTCAAGGACCATGCTGGGTAGTTATTCATGTCCAACGTATCAATAAAAGAAGGGAAACCATCTCCGATTTTACCTCAACTTACTCTGATACCATTGTTGGAAGAGATGGATGAATATCGCAAGAGGATGAGGTGGTACTGCCAAATCTTGCTTTGCACTAGCCTTATTTCACTTCATGGTTATGTAGTAGGCTCTCTTAGCTTGTAAATGACACCAAATAAGCACCTATGTACTTTAGAAATGATGCTTCAAACAATTAGATCAAAACAGATAACTTTGTAAATAGCTAGTCACTCAAGACTTGCTATTTTGGTCCTAACCTTTGGTGGATATTTTGCTCAGTGCTCATAGTACAGTAGCAATTAGGAAAATTCCTTCTGATGGTGTCTAATTAGCTTAGATAGCTAATGAATCCAAGTGGAATAACTTAAAATGATAAATCATACACTGAGCAATCACTTTAGCATGTAGATGCTTACCCCCGATTTTTTAGGAGCCACAGAGAGAATGACCAAAGAGCACTTCGGCACAGATTTATCCCAACTCACGAAAGCAATTTCCTTGAAATTTTGATAGCATGAAGTAGAATTGGAGCTGGTTCAAAAACGCTATAGAACATGACCAATGATAGAGGGATCACTGAGATGTGGTCATCACAAGTAAACTATTTTGAGTAGACATAGTAGAGATGGAGACAGAGATGATCAACGATGTAGTGTATAATAGAACAATGTTGTACATGATCATTGGCATAGAGATGATGCCCAATGATAGTAAGATGAGTAGGCTATGTTGTAAGCCACTCAATCTCTACAATTGATCAACAATAAGCTCAAGAATGGGGGCATACTGGCCACGAGATTACAAGTCTCTTATATAATGACTTTCTTCAAGTTTGAATTTGAAATTCAAATAGAGCTCCACCTAAAAGTACTCATTCAAGTTAGGAGTGGTTCTACGAAATGTGATTCGTAGCTCTTGCTTTCTCTAACTCCACGAGATCTCACAAGTGAAACACCTTTTACAAATGGTAAATGGCCAAGTATTACATGCCAAAGTTCACATGCTTGATGAAGTGATTGTACATATTTGTTTCCATGCCTAGCCAAGTGTGATGGCTTGGATATTTGCACCAACAAACAATGCTCTAAGCATGATAGCAATTAGCCTTATTCCTTTTGAATGATTTCTAATTGACCTAGAGAGCTACCAATCATGAGTAATTTAATGAAAAAGATGAACTACACACTGAGTATGTTGTTTAGCAAATAATAGGACTTGCCCGACATTTTTGGGATGCATTAGTCAACAAACCAGAGAGTAATGAAGTGAATATATCTCTCGATTAAGAGAAGCAATGATAATGAGATTATGTAGCTATAGAGTAGATAGTATAGGAAATCTATGATGCTTTAAATCATGACAAATGATCAATCATACAGTGACAACAAGCTCTCAGAAGTTCACTGTACTGTTGTAGTCATGGTAGAGAAGTGAAGTAAAGCTGTAATGAAAATGTATGTATTAGATCACATAAAAATACAATGTCATTGGAAATAATCTATTGCACAATGTGAGGGAAGTGACTCAGCTATGAAGTGAGCTCTCAAATTACATATGATGCCTTCAAAGTGGGTACATCATGTGAGTCTTTTGATTGAAGTACAAAGCACGAGTTCAAAGGATCAAGAAGGATTAAAGACGCATATCAAAGGTACACTATATTATTATAAATCCTAGTAATTGTAGACACAGAAGATCAAAGATGGGAGAAAGCTTGCAAATTGATAAGCTAGATAGGGAGAACTATCCAGCTTGGTCCATGAGGATGGAGGCACATCTCATGAGCAAAGATTTGATGGCATTCATTACAGGAGAAGAAGAAAAGCCTGAGTTTGAAGATCATAGTGTTCCAACTAGGGAGGAATTTGCAGGTTTGAAGAATTGGATGAGGAAGGATGCTCAAGCTAGGAGTATCATTTACATGGCTGTAAATGATTATCTTCTACCTCACATTAGAGGATTAGAAAGTGCAACAGATGTGTGGAATGCTTTGGAAGAGCATTTCCAAAACAAAACCAAGTCAAGGAAGTCCTCATTATGGGCATAATTCATAACTTTCAAGAAGAAAAGCTCACAATCGATTTCTGATTATGTGGCAAGGATGAAGGATATTGCAGATAGCTTGGGAGCAGTAGATGAAGATATTGAAGAGGATAAGTTGGTAAGGCAAATACTTACAGGTCTGAGAGGAGATGAGAAGTGGAAGCCTTTCATATTGTCCATAGAATTGTCACTAGATCACTTTATTCCTGATCTTGATCAATTGCTAGGACACATGCTAACTTTTGAGCAAGACATTAAGGGAGACAATGATAGAAGTGCAAGTCAGGCTATGTACTCCAAGGACAAGAAAAAGAATGACAAAGGGAAGCAATCAACTGATGACGAAGGAACTTCAAGTCAAGCTAACTTTACAAAAGGAAAGATGAACTTCAGAGGTAAAGGAAGAGGAGTTAAGAACAAAGACAATACTAAAGCTTGTTGGATTTGTGGCAGAACCAATCATTTGGCAAATGATTGTTGGTATAACAATCAAAATGGTGGAAGTAATAACTAGAGCTTCAATCAAAGAGGTAGAGGAGGCAGAAATCAAAGAGGAAACTTCAGAGGAAGAGGTGGTAGGACATCATATGCTAGAGGAGGTGGAAGAAGTTTTCAATCTCAATCCTACAACAATAACTATTATAACTATGCATCATATCAGAAGGATGAAATGACTCTTATCTTGAATGCAACACATGAAGCAGTACGAGAAGTCCAAAGGGTGTTCTATATTGACTCAGGATGTAGCAATCATGTGAGTGGCAATATATCATTGATGAATGATATGGAAGCAAAGGTGAATGGACATACAATTCAAACAGGAGATAACACCAAGCATAAAGTGGAGAGCATTGGTTTAGTGAAGACAAAGAGTGGGAGCACACTCTTAAGCAAGGTACTTTATGTTCCTACTATTCCTAAAAACTTGATAAGTGTAGGGCAAATTGTGGAGAAGGGATATGAAGTCAGATTCACAAATGATGGTGTTTATGTGCAAGATCCAAATCACGGATATAGAAATATCATTGGAGGTAAAAAGGAAGGAAGGTTGTTTACTGTCAAAGTCCAAGGTAATGTGGGACATGCTTTATTTACTTATGGAAGTCAAAAGATGTCTGAGTTAGACCTATCACATAAAAGGCTAGGTCATTTCAATGAGAGAGCCATAAAGGAAATGTCAAAGAATGATGTGGTGCTTGGTTTGCCAAATGTTGAAGGTCAACACATGGTGTACAAGTGTGAAGCTTGCCAATTAGGTAAAGCACACAAAAGTTCATACAATAAATCAGGGTACAAGTATTCAAATATGCTTGAATTGGTTCATACAAATGTGTGGGGTCCGTCAAGGGACTATAGTATAAATGGATCCAGATATTATGTGTTCTTTGTTGATGATGCAACCATATGGATTACTTTATTTGTAATCAAGGACAAGTCAGAAGTGTTCAAGACATTTAAGCATTATCATGCTTATGCAGAAAGGATTACATGACAAAAGCTCAAGAGGTTGAGATCAGATGGAGGGGGAGATTATTTCTCTAAAGAGTTTGATGATTATTTGTGGAATGCAGGTATAAAAAGAGAAGTAACTTGCAGGTACTCCCTCAACAAAATGGAGTTGCAGAAAGAAGCAATAGAACTCTTTTAGAGTTTGCAAGAGCAATGATGAAGGAAAAGAATTGTCCAAACTACTTATGGGCAGAAGCTATCAACACTGCAACATACCTTCTGAATAGGTTGCCTTGTAAAGCTTTGGACGGAAGAACACCTTATGAAGCATGGTGGGGTAAGAAACCTACTCTTGATCATTGTAAGGTTTTTGGATGTTTAGCATATGCTTATGTTCCTTCACAATTAAGACATAAGCTAGAACCCAAAGCAGAGAAGTATATGTTTATTGGGTATGCTGATAGATAGATGGGTTACAGATTGTGGAGTCCATCCACAAAGCAATTTCTTGTTACAAAAGATGTTACATTTGATGAGAAAAGTACATGGTATACAGGGACAACAAATGAATATGCAGATGTTGAAGAATTAAAAAGGAAAGGGAAGAAAAAAGTAAATGTGCATGAAGAAGATATTGATGATGTTGATTATAAAAGTAAATTGCAGGACAATGTTGAAGATGGGCCAAGATTTGATCTAGAATCAAATGAGGCTGAGACTTCAAGAAGTGCAAAGGTCAGAAGATCCTTGAGAGAAAGAAAAGAACCTATCAAGTATAGCTATGATACATCTTTCCTAACAACAAAAGATTATGCTTACATTGTGAAGACAAAAGAGTATCCAATCACATATGAAGAAGCTAAAGGTAAACAGAATTGGGAGAAGGCAATGCAAGAAGAGTATGATGCTCTACTTGAAAATGAAACATGGGAATTGGTGCCAAGACCAAAGAATCAAAAGGTCATTGGATGTAAGTGGGTGTATAAAACAAAAAGGTTTGCAGATGGAAAGGTGTCTAGATACGAAGCTAGACTTGTGGTCAAAGGTTATGCCCAAACTTATGGGGTAGATTATGATGAAACCTTTAGTCTTGTTGCTAAGATATCTACAATTAGATCATTGATTACTATTGCTGCTTGTAAAGGGTGGAAGTTGTCACAATTAGATGTGAAGAATGCATTTCTAAATGGATACATTGTAGATGAAGTGTACACGGAACAACCAGAAGGTTTCATGGATTCAATTGGATCAGATTATGTGTGTAAGCTCAAGAGAGCTTTGTATGGTTTGAAGCAGGCTCCAAGAGCATGGAATTACAGGCTTGTTAAGTTCTGGAATGAATGTGGATATCAAGCATCAAAGGTAGATAGTAGCTTGCTAGTGAAGGCAAGTGAAAATGGATATATATACATGTGTATTTATGTTGATGATATTATTGTCACAGGTACAGATGCTCAAGGAATCAAAGAGCTTAAGAAACAAATAGAGAAGGATTTTAAGATAAGTGATTTGGGAAACTTATCTTATTTCTTAGGAATGTAGATTGTGTATACTCAACATGGGGTATATGTTACACAAGAGAGATACTTGAAGAATCTTCTGGTCAAGTTCAACATGGAGGATTGCAAGCCTTCAACCAAACCATTGGAGGTAAATCATAAGTTGAGCAGATATGGAGGTGAAAAATTCAATGATATGAAGAAATATCAGAGTTTGGTAGGTATTTTAATCTATGGTACTTTGACAAGGCCAGACCTATCATATGCAGTAGGTGTGTTATCACAACTTATGCATTGTCCAAAGAAGACTCATTGGATTGCAGCTCAAAGGGTACTCACATATATCAAGGGAACTCCAAATGAAGGTTTATATTATGGATTTACTTCTGATACAAGAATCAAAGTGTTTAGTGATGCAGATTGGGCAAGTGATTCAGATGATAGAAGATCTACTCATGGTTATCTGTGCTATATTGGAGATAAATTAGTTTCTTGGTGCTCAAAGAAGCACCATACAATTGCTTTGTCTTTTAATTATTTTTGGAGACAATATGAGTTCATTGTATTTGGCAGCTAACCCTGTTTTTCATGCCAAGACTAAGCACATAGACATTCAGTATCATTTCTTGAGGGAAAAGGTACTTGATAAAGAGATTGAAGTATTGTATACTCCAACA
>CM035426.1:17770722-18025722 GCA_020310875.1 Ceratopteris richardii | reverse complement strand
ATCTTTGAGTAGCTTTTTATATTATAGGAATAAAGATAATACTTGTATCTATGGGTCTTCTATATTTTTAGGTATATTCAATTATCCTCACTATTGGATAATTGAATATTATATCTCATACGTTCTACCAGCCAAAAATGAAAGAGAAGAACTCTTAATGATCTCTCTAGATAAATTCTACCTAGATAATTCATTGTTGTTACGATGGAATAAGATAGCATGTACTTTAACACAAGAGGTGAGGACATATGGGCCAAAATTATCTTCATGTACTATCTTCTTTCCATAAGCTAGTCACAAGGGCACCAAGTTTGAAAATTATAATGATTTCAATAACGTTCTTCTTGTTATTTTAGTCCTTAACATTAGACAATATCATTCCATTCAAATGGTGCTCCATATTTGCCAAACCTTCAAGTTGATTTTTACACCATCAAAAGTTTTGATTATTCTTATCATAAGTTTTGTTCTTGTCTTTAGAAAATTAAGATAGGATTTCTTGAAATGCCTAAAAAAATTCATACTTGTGTCACCAATTAAATGGATAAAAGACTTAATTGCTCATGGATGGAAAAAGGCAAAGCACACATTGTATGGCTACCATATTATAGAAGCTAGAGTCCAAGATCTCATCTTGAATGAGGAAACACTATATCCAAAAAAAAAACTCAAGCAAACATCTAGAAAAAGACAAGACACTTTGACAAAAGAAGGCGGAAAACAATTAGAGACCTTGAAGGTGAAGATAAGTGATAGTTCACATGAAGAATTTCACCCACATAATCTAGGTGACATTCCACTAGATCTAGAAACAAATCATAGGATCTTGATGGACATCAATTTTCGTGTATGCTTGAATGATATACTTAGTCCCTAGTCATCCTTAGTATGCCCTAGCTAGAGAAACATAACCCATACACTAGTTGATTTTTTTTGTAATTATGGTATGAAAATCAACAGAATCTTTTGCACTAGGGAGCCAAAGCCAATATGATTAAGTTACATGATATATCCTATTTCAACTCAATAATCTAGTAAAGATGTTTTCGTAAAACCACATAGGTGCCATAGAAATCCAAGAGCGATCCTAAACACTTTTTGAACCATTCATAAGCTATCACCTGATGTGCTAGTCAAGTTATGTAAGAATATCCATGAGAATCTAGCCAAAAAGTTTATCTGATACTCCAAGTCTCCAATTGGATCCCTACTCTTTTCATAAAGAAGAATCATACAGTAGTGGATTATTGAGGTTTGAACAAGTTAATCAAGAGCAACCAATATCCTAATCCCTAAACTCAAAGACACCTTGGAAAAGCTATTTTTTTCACAAATAACACTATACAAGCTTGTTAAAATCTTTTTCAATGTAGGAAATGATGATAATGGAAGATGTCCTTTCACAAAAGGTACTTTTATATTGAAATGGTGTTATTACATTCAATCTCACCAATGCTCCCACAATATTTTAATAGATAATGAATGATATCTTCCTAGAGTATATGGATGCTTCTTTAATACTATATCTAGATATTGGAATAAGTTTTAGGGACATGAAAACCATGTAAGTACTACCTTGAAGAAACTTAAATAGAAGGGATCACATGCAAAACTATATAATTTTTTTTCCTTCAGAAAACATATGCAGAATTGTTAGGATATGAAGTCCACTAAAAAGAAGTGAGAAGTTCTCCCCTCCAAACATAAAACTATGAAATCCATGACAAAGTACTCTTATTAATCCCAAAAGCTTTGCCTCATAATTTATAGGGTGGAGCTAAAGAATTCAAACTCTATATAGATCACAAAAATTTTGAACAGTTCATGACCAAATACTCAAATGAAAATAATCCTACTGCATTAAATTCTTGTTATGTGAATTCGAATTTGTCATCATCTATCTCAACAATCATTTCAATTTAGAAAACAATTACCACTCAATAAGGAAGAGGATGAATTTGATCAAGGATGAAGTTTCAAATCCTCTACTAATAGCTATAGCTAATAAGGCAACATTGCCTTGATCAAATTGAACAAAAAAGATTCACCACATGATGATATATTGCAATGTATCAAGAAAAAGAATCAATAGGAAAGGAGCAATGAACTTAGTGTTCCAAGAAATGGATAACTATATTGTTCATTCTACCCCATGGAATCCAAGATTTTATATGCTCCATCAACATCATAATAATCAAAGAGCAAAACACTTTGAAGTTAAAAAAAACTTAGATGATATTTTATGAGGCTTTTGGTGGCCTTAGATATTAAAAGAAGTCAAGAGAGCTAAGAAGCCTTTGTAGAACATGCATGAGAGCCAAAGTGCCTAACCAAAAAACCACAGTTTCTCATCCATTACCATCACAGCGTGACATTCACCTTATTTTATACTGGATTTATAAGGGAAAATTATGGGATCCAATCAATCAGACAACATTATGATTTTGACAAAGATAAATGGATATGAATTATTCATTTTTCATCATCAACTTAATGGATGGTTCAACTATCAATAGCATATCATCTTTGTGCATTCAACATCCAAAGAAGATTGTGCATCGTTCAAAAAAAAGAATTCTAGGTTTTCAATTATCAATAACATATCATCTCCATGCATTCAACATCCAAAGGAGATTGTGCCTAAATCATTCAAAAAAGGAACACTAGGTGTAGTTATTGCAAAATTAAAGACTTTCATATGCTTTTCAAGGTTCGAATTGAACTTTAAAATATCAAAATATTCTTTTATCAATGTCCATTAATAATTAGCATGTTGGAGTTTGAGGCCTACAAAAGCACGCGAACAGCATAAGGAAGAAGAAGAAGAAGCTTGGAGCACAACACACAATATTGAATGTTTACCAAGAGAATGGACAAAGATAAGTGATCCAGTAGGGTTATAGGCATGTATACAAGCCAGGGGAAAAAACCTCCTAAAAGAGGGAAAAAAGTGCCCCAGAGATCCTAGTGTGTTCACACACATCATTACCAAAATATATCAATAAATACCCCCTGGGAGTGATGCGATGAACAAGGATTTGGCACTCATGTACAAGCAAGTGCCAAGCTATGTGGAATCAATCCACAAAAGGAAGTAAGTCCAAAGCTTTGCGAAAAGATTCAAACTTCTCCCTAGGCAGAGTCTTTGTGAAAAGGTCTACAATGTTCTCCTGTGTGGGCACATATGCCAAACCAATCTCTCCAGCAGAGAACTCTCCCTGACATAATGATAGTGCTACTCAATGTGCTTAGTGCAAACATGGAACATAGGGTTCCTTGCAACTGCCAATGTGCTCTGGCTATTAGTAAAGATGGTGGTGGCAAAAGACTAACCAACACCCAAATCAGCCATAAGGCTCTGAGCCACACACAACAGTTGTTGTGAAAGTTGCCTTATACTCAGCCTCACAAATAGAAGTGGCCATAGTAGGCTACTTCTTGCTCAACCAAGATATGCATGAGCTACCAAGCATGAAGCAAAAACCACTAGTAGACACACGGTTGTCATAGAAACCAACCCAGTTAGAGTCAAAAAAAAGCATGTAAATCTCGCAGTAATGATCCCTCCTTGGGATAAGACAACCCAAGTAGTCGGGTATCACTCAAGTAGTGAAAGATGTGCTTAATCGCCTGCCAATGATTGACACCTAGGCAATGCATAAACCTTCTCATCTATGAGATAGCAAACTGAGTATCTAGCCAAGTAATGCATAAGTAAATCAAGAATCCACAGCCTGCTGATAGAGAACAAGCATCAAATGCATCTTCAACATCATGAAGACTCAACCATAAACATGTTTCCATAGAAGTGGCAATAGGTTTGCAGCCATCAAGGCCAAAACATTGCAATAATGTGTCAACATATTTTGTTTTCCACAAAGCTATTCTGCCCTCAACTTTCATAAATTGAATGCCCAAATAATGATGAAAATGCCCCAAATCTGACATCTCAAATGAGGCATGCAAATCAGCCTCAAAATAAGCAATATGCTTCTCATTAGAACCAGTGAGTAGCGTGTCATCAACATAGACAACAATGATCATAAGCACATCATTTGCATGCTTAAAATATAAGCTGCTCTCAGTTGGACTATTCTCAAAACCATGTGCAATCAGGTAGGCATGTATCTTTTCATACCAAGCACGTGGTGCTTGCTTCAAACCATATAATGTCTTTTTCAACCTGCACACTTTGTTTTCATGCCTTTCTGCACAAAACCAGGAGGCTAAAAAACATACACTTCTTCATGTGCGTCACCATTGAGAAATGCAATTTTTATTTCCAAATGATGTACATTCCAACCATGATAAGCTTCAAGTACACAGATGCGATGAACAATGGTCATTCAGCATGTAGGAGAAAAGGTCTCATCAAAGTCAATGCCTCTTTCTTGAGCATAACCTTTTGCAACAAGCCTAGCCTTATACATGTCAACTATTCCATCAAGCTTACACTTTAGCGTATTTACCCACTTAGTGCCAATGCCCTTCTTGCTAGGAGGCAAGTCACATAAAGACCAGGTAAAATCATCATATTTTGATTGCATAGCAGCCATCCAATTTTCTGAATTTTGTGCTTCACCAAATGAAACAGACTCATTCTCATCACAAAGACTAGAGGCATCCATAGCATAGCAATCTGATGCAAAGGAAGCACTATGAAAGCCTAAATGAGTACTATATGATAGAGGTGCATCTAATTTGCTATCAGACAAAGTTTGCACTAGCCCTTTAGGCATAGCTTTTGCCTCCTCTATATCAAACCTCTCATCAATAAGTGCATCATCTAAATCTGCATTAGAAATGGAGTGATATGCATCATCATGTCGAACCTGCAAAGGTTGGGAAATTTCCTCATTTGGATGAATGCTAGACTGTCCACCTGTAAAAAGAGGAAGCAAAGTGTCATACACATTTTTTGGAGCTAACTAATGTCTTCTTAGTGCATGAAAGTAATGGTTGAATTGCATCTTCCACAAAAACAACATCATGGCTAATCAAAATGCATTTAGTTTGTGGATGATACAGACGATAGCCTTTACTTTTAGAACTCTACCCAACAAAAATACATTTCATTGCCTTATCATCCAATTCCTACATTGTTATTCGGGCACTAATGCATATGCCAGGCAACCAAAGACACACAAGTGAGCAACAGATGGCTTGCAACCATGCCAAGCCTCATATAGAGTGATAGACTACAATACTTTAGTGGGCACCTGTTAAGTACATACGTTGCACACATAACAACCTCAAGCCAAAAATTGTGGTAAAGCCTGACTCTTGAACATACACCTCGCCATCTCCATGAGTGACCTATTCTTCCTTTCTGCAACTCCATTCTTTTGAGGAGTATACAGCACTGTACACTGATGTTTTATCCCACGTTCAGTTAGAAATGCATTAAAGTCAAAAGACATATATTCCCCCCTCTGGATCAGAATGGAGGGCGTCGATTTTACATGCTAACAGATTTTCAGCCAAAACCAAAAACTATTTGAAACACATAAACACTTAGAACTTTTCTTTCAATGGATATACCCATGCATGCCTAGAAAAATCATCAATGAAAGTCATGAAGTAAAGGTAGTTCCTAAAAGAAGGTGTTTGCATAGGACCATAAAAATCAGAGTGAACAAACTGCAATTTTTGAGTAACTCGTACCCAACCATCTTTTGGGAAGGAGGAATGCTGCATTTTGCCCAAAATACAGCCTTCACAAACATGTTTACCAGGTGCCTTAAGTTTGGGCAGAGAGGACACCATTTCAGATTTCTATAGGCGTAGCAAACTAGCAAAATTCAAATGACCAAAGCATGCATGCCAAAGCTTTGCATCTGACATAGCTTGAGAATATTGAACTACACATGTTGAATCATTCACAGATTTTGCATAATCTATGAGCTTATATAGCCCACAACATAAAATGCCAGAAGCAATAATGACATCGCCATTTGACAGATCATGATCCGTACATCTGTCATCAATGAATTTCACAACCAAGCTGATATTGGCTAATACTAAAACTGATAATAGATTTTTCTTGATCCCTAGCAGAAATAAAGCATCCGAAAATGTAAAAGAATTAGCATCAACAATAGTCTAAATGATCTTACCAACTCCCATTATAGGATAAGAGGATTTGTTGGTGCATGTGATAGTATTTCCTGTAGGGGCAGGCTCAAGTGAAGTGAAGAAACTACACTGTGAGGTTATATGTTTGGTTGTCCCACTATCAAAGTACCAAACATATGAATCTCCTATAGACATACATTGTTCATGAGAAGATGGGTCATAACTGCAAACAGTAATAAATATCCATTCTTCATTTTGCACAAGATTTGCTGACTCTAATTTAGGTATAGAGGCCTCTGCAACAACCATTCCAGCCTCTTTTTTCTTTGCCTCTTTTGCAGCGAGTTTTGGACAACTCTTTATGACATGATCATTTCCTTTATAGTATTTGCCAAACAATTTCTACTTTTTGTTCTCTTCTCGTCTTTGACATCCTTCTTTGATTGTGTAGAACTAGCAGATTTCTACTTACTAGTAGACGAGCTCCATTTACCTTTGCCCTTCTGACTAGCCAAGAAATCTTGATATGCAACACGCATAATGGACCTGTTCTGCCTAGACTGGTCTTCTTGCAACAGAACAGAGATAACTCCTCAAATGTTAAGGCATTTGGATTGTATTTCATCATCAATCGAAGATTAGAAGCAAAACTCTGATATGAATCTGGAAGGCCATTCAGAACAGTTTGCACAAGTGAATTGTCTAGTAAGACTTCATCAACAAAAATCAATTACTCCTTCAAATCTTTGATCTTTGTCAAAAAAATATCCATTGAATCTCCTTCATTCATGTGCTCACTCTCCAATTGTTTTCGGAGGTAAGCAACACAAGCCTCATTCCTTGCCATGTATAAAGTAGTAAGTGTATCCCAAGCATCCTTTGTTGTTTTGTAGGAGTGAATGTGGGGAATAATGGCACGTTTGATAGACAAGGTTATCAATGCATGTGCCTGAGCATCTCTACCATCCCAACAAAGTTTCTCTATAGTAGGTGCAGTAGGAACCGTAGCACGAACAAGAACCAGAAGAACATCATCTTCAATGCTATTCGCATCATCTTTAGTAACTAAATTTGTAGTTGTGGCAGGATGTTTTTCAACACCCTGCACAATATTCCATAGTCCTTTTGCAACCAATACATGATGCATCATATAAACCCATAATGGGTAATTGGTACCATCTAACTTGTCCTCAATAGGCAACATATGAAATACATCACTGCTTTCAACCATGGCCACTAACTAAAATACCCTGATGTAGAAAAATGACTATCTTAAAACGTTGAGCAGAACTACCTTGTTGAGTTCTACTAAACTTGTAGCAGACTTCGAGATGCTTATATTGGCAAATCAAAACCTATATATATATATATATATATATATATATATATATATATATATATATATATATATATATATATATATATATATATATATATATATATATATATATATATATATATATATATATATATATATATATATATATATATATATATATATATATATGTGTGTGTGTGTGTGTGTGTGTGTGTGTGTGTGTGTGTGTGTGTGTGTGTGTATGTGTGTGTCTCTGTGTGTGTGCTTGGCACAAAAAGATGAAATTGCCTACACAGGCACTATGATAGTGGGTTCGGAAGCCAAAACGAGCTCAGATCGATTTCGACACCACATAGCAAAGCTGTTTGGACTCCTAATCTCCCTAAGAATGCTCACCAATTTCCGTGCGATTCTAAGACTATGACCGGAGGGGTGTCGAAGACGCCCTAGATGAAGCAATGACCTGCCTTGATAGCAATTGTTGGAGTTTGAAGTCTGCGGAAGCACGCGAACAGCACAAGGAAGAAGAAGAAGCTTGGAGCACAACACAAAATACTGAATATTACTAACAGAATGTACAAAGATAAGTGACCCATTAGGGTTATAGGCATATATATACAATCCGGGGGAAAAAAACCTCCAAAAGAGGGGAAAAAAGTGCCCTGACTGTCTTAGTGTGTTCACACACATCACTACCAAAAAATATCAACATAGTATATATGCTATTCAATTGTTAATTTTTAAACAATTATTTTTTTTCCACCAATTAAGTAGCTCTTAGAACTTTTCAGTTAGCCTTCCAATACAATTTAGTAAGTATAAAAGAGCAACAAGGTTGGAAATTGTAAAGGATCTCTATATTTCATTCAAGACACTTTTTGAAAGAGCTTGATCTCCTTGGAGTCATGTTAGCTGTGATCTTGGACTAGAGGCCAAAGATCTTTTCGAGTATTTGATTCAACTTTCTCAAGTTTTTTGAGTAAGTTTCTACACATACTCTCTCTATTTTCAAAAAAATTGGTACAAACGCTTGTTCTATCTTCATCTATATTCAATATTACTGGACTTCGCTATAAAGCTTTATGTTTTATTCGATTTTATCACAAAGGAAGTAGGCAAGAAGTGTTTGGATCCTAAATTTCCCCCAAGTAAGAAATTCGTTTATTTTAGTCAAACTTACATAGGTCCACTCAAATTACTCAAACTTTAGTATAATGCATATATGTAGTCTTCTCCTTAGCCTTGGGTTATGCTTGAGAAATAAGGAATTCTTACTCATAATTTGTGCATGTGTATGCTTTGTTTCCACATATACTACTTTGATACTTTGGCGCTTGTATTTTTTGTTTATGTATATGTACTTACATATCTTAGAAAAATTATGAGTACTTCTTAAAATTTTGTTCTCTTTGTACTTGTCTTTGTGCTCTTGTGAATGCATTTGTGAGTTTATGCATTTAATATTACTCCTAGTCTCATGCACTTGTTGCTACCTTATGCTTTTTGCAAACTTGTGTTTTCTTTTTCTTTTTTGTTTCTTAGAATATGTTAGATATATGAATCTAGAGAACATTGTAACATCTTTGGAATCCTATCACAAGATGACAAGTTACAAGGTTCAAAGAACCTTTCTTCATTGAACTTCATTATCAAAAATTTTTCTTTTGCTAAAGACTTATGAGACGACATCATTGGTAGGAGAAACCTTCAACAAGAGCTCCATTATGATTAAACATTTCAACCATAAGCCACAATTCCACAAGCAAAAAAAGGGACTAGAACCCTCAACTTTAATCTTAGAAAGGCTATAATCTACCATTAATCCACTTTTTCCATGCAAACTTTCTCCATTGAATGTCGAAATGTTGGTTGGATAGGCTGACTGTCCATTTAGTAGGCATTCACCGTGAGTTATCAGTGCTTTGCAGTAGACTAGCAAAGCCAACACCCAAATTGAAGGTGAACCCTTATAAGAACTTGACAAGAAGAGCAGAAGAAACAAACAATTGTTTAACAGTATACAAACCTCGTTGGTCTAAAGGATCATTATCCGTACCAACTACCCTGATTGAGAGGTTCATACTCAATTGTCCTCATAATCTTTGTCCAATGTTTTCCTTTAATCAATATTGTTTCTGATTTTGTATCATGCCAAAGCCTACAAAAACACACAAAGAATATATCAAACTGTTTAGAAAACATAGTGAAAAAAAAAATCCTTGGATTCGTTCTTTGGGAGAAGTTTAATCTTCTTTGTCTATTCAAGATCATGGAGCCTATATTCACCAACAAAGAAGGTAGAAAAGAGATTGCTTAGGTTTTTGTAGAAGCATAGTAATATCTAGTCCTCTACAAATTGATTCAAGCTCTTCATGGAAGCTTTCATAAAATAAGCCTCATTTTGAGTGAGTTTTTTTTTTTTTTTTTTAATGGAGGTTCGGCCGAGGCCCACTCCATTTTGAGTGAGTTTTTCTCATGCACTACAAGGGCATTTATTATGTCCTTATCAGCACACTCTTAGTTTTCTGTGGGCTTCTAGGGCTAGAAATCAGAGGGAGGCTATCAATGTTCTCACTACTTCCCATCATTTATTCTTATCTTTATCGAAGTTCACAGCAAATAATAGCATACGTGCAGATTCAGCTGTCTTGCTCGAGCTCACCTCATTCTTACATGCAGAATGCTCATCTCGATTTCGATTCCTCAACTATTTCATAGATTTTGATTCATCAAGTTTAAAACATTAGAACAAAAAATCAGACACATTCTGTTAGGTAAATATGGGCAATAACATATGCAGAACAAGAAATTAGACATTTTTTGGGAAAGAACAGAAGCAACAAATCCAAGGATTAGGAGGTGAGTTCTCATATTACAGAGTTCAAAACCTTCAAAAAAGGAATACGACAGATTCAGCTAGGAAAGAATGTGCGGCAGCGTGGCTTTCAAGGGTGACTACTTACGCAGTTGATAGATTACCTGCCTTTCACATGATTTGACAGGTGTGAAGATGACAATGCTAAGGCTGCCAGATAACTGTTCTCCTGAGAGCTCTCCAATAAGTGATACTAATTCTTGAATTATCAGAATAATTCTCAAGTTAAGACACCAAACAAATGAAAGAAAGCCAGGCCTATATCCAAATAATTTATCATTGCACCACGTACCTTCCAAATTGCAAGTTCACAAATAAGTTTGTATATCCAGTGTTTTTTTGAGCATTCATGAAATAATAACAATCAACTTGCGTCATCCTAGATGGAGGACAATTATAGTGCATTTGAAAAATTATGAAACCACTTAAAAATAGGGTAACATTATGTACATCAAGTGGAAAGAACAATTCCATTCCAATAGATGCAAGAGTTAATAAAAGATAGCAGGATTCTTCTAAATTGTACACATTCAAATAAAAATCATATGTTTCATTCCTTTCGAGAATTACATTTGATTTTCCTCAAATGGCAGTGTTCATTTTCTGATCCCTTGCACAATGCTTCGACTAATCCCTTTGTCATCTAAACCACTTGGTTCTGAGAATGTGAATAATGTTTGCGATGCAATTGTTTTGTATGTATGTATGGATCTTATCTAGAATAAATCGTATTCTGTAAGCATCCAACTGCAACTAAAGAACTCAATCTAAGAACCCTCTATACAAGAATGCATTTGCTGGGCAGATCATGTGCATTTGACATTCATCAAAATTCGATATTCTTCCTTTGAGATCATAAACAACACATTTATTTGACATGCACTAAATACACTGCAAATGGTGGGATATTGCACGCACACTTAGAAATGGTGTTTGCGTGGATGTTGGAATCTTGTACACCTCCTAGGCTGTGACAAGACTAGATCTTCACAGATTCACATGAATTAACCACCCGATAGCATCCATAGTGAGCGTTCTTGGCATAAAAACATTGTACGACCATCCTTAAGAAAGCCATTAGAAGGATGTCTTTTTGAACATTCACTATACATATTTTTTAATCTACAAATGCAATTCTTATGTCTAATTTGAGAGTCTGTCAAGTATAGCGTTTTTGACAAATAAATATCATGTAGCCCTCACAAAAAGCAAAACAAGAATTCAGGACGAAAATCACAGAATTTCCAATAGTAAAATTCCAAATATACCAAATGATAACTGAATTTCCAAAAATATGCCGAATGATAACTCAATTTCCAACAATACTTCACAATCTCGTTAACAACAATCAACATAAATTTTTCTACCTAAAACATTAATAAACATTGAAATGAACCACATAAAACCAAAGTGATAAACAAGCACGTGCTGTTGGATATAGCAGTTTACTGCCCAGATTTGCAACCTCATAATCTCACTACCAACAATCCATATGAAGCTTTTTTCCAGTTTAATTTACACAGTTTGAAATGAGCCATATAAGACCAAGTGAAAAGCAAAATTCCCTTAAATGTCACTTTACAACTTAGCATTTTAGCCTTAAGGATTTATGTGTAAAATTCCCTTAAATGTCACTTTACAACTTAGCATTTTAGCCTTAAGGATTTAAGCTAACTCCTCCATTCCCTTATATTATAGGGTAGGCTATCGAGGAACATTACCTCGATAAAATTGGGCAGATCAAGCAGAGAGTAGTAAGCCCTTTCTAAATGCTAAATACTTGCTTGAAACATTCACAGCCAACGTTTAAAGGAAAAAATGTTGTCATTTTGCTAGTATGCTTCATGTGCACACATTCCACAACCTTGCACACTAGCATAAAAAACTCCTACTTCATGACAAATTTTCTTCATAGTTATTGTTTGGCAAGCATGTTTTGACCTAAATGAAGTTAAAAATTTTGAAGGCCAAATGGCCTTCCTTGATAACCAAATATAACTCAACAGAACAAAAGTATGAGAGAAAAAAAACATAGGTAGACGAAAGCAGAAAGCAACCCAAAAAAAGAAAAAAGAAATTCCTGAGCAGTAATGGCTTCACATCATTGACCTCTATAATCAGCAATCCAAACATCTAATATCCTCAAACTAACGTTCTTCAATGCATGTTACTTCTTAACCTCATCTATAAACCAATTAGATCAACAAAACATAATATAGATGCCCCCTCCACAATAACCTGAGAAAACCATACGAAAGAAAAAACCTGAATAAAGACTTGAATATCAATGAAGTGCTTTAGAAGAGGTCACATTACCAAGATGTATGAAACTGTAGGCCAACATATGCAGGGAACATGAGGGATCTCCAGGATCTACCATAATGATACAGGTAATTGAATAGATTATTATCTGTCCCCTGTAAAATACAAGGCATACTATACAAAGAGAGCTGCAATAGCACTGCTGTTTGTAGCCTTGCAGCTGTCATAGGCTCAAATTAGGCACATAAAGAATAGCTCAGCTGATCAGAGCTGGACTTCCCAACTCTAACCGCAATCTGAAGTAAAGTACACGGACATGGAAAAGCATTGCATGCAAAAAAGGGGTGTTGCAGTTGCTGCAAATAACCTCTTTGCCTCTACATGAATGGAGGGATCAATAAACAAGGTCAATAAACCCACCCCAAAAAAGGAGTGATACTAATCCCATCAAGATCTCAGGACCCATTCAACACTATGTCGCTAAGATTTGCACCACCAAACTTTGGGCTTCCATCATCAAGGACCTTGCCATTTGCAGGCATTCGCTGCCTCTGGAGACAAAGTTAGACAATCAAACCTGTCACAGTCCAAGATTTTTAAAAATGAGGAAGATAATATGCAGTGCATACCCAATCAGATGAAATCTCTGCATTGGTGCCATTCATGAGTTTATGGAGCTCCTCTTTAGTTTGGCCATCTTTATCCTTTGTAGTTGATGGAAGTATTGGGGAGCCCCCATTTAAACTACGATCAGAAACCTCTGCATATGAAGAGGTAATTAGAACTTAATACCGTATGCCCTTAATTTGTTGACAAAGCTTGGTTAACATTACAAGCATCTGTACGCTTCCCCTCTGATGTCCCACAAACACAAACGAGTTTAGTGTGCTAAAAAGTGCTAGCAAATGATAAAGCATGGAAATGCATGGGCATGTATGAAAGATAAATGACTGACATCCCAGACCAATAACCAATGGCTCCATATAAAGATCTAAAATATCATACACCTGGCTTAGCATTTTTCAAACTCATGGAAGATGAAACATATGTAAGCAGAGATCACTCACCTGCATCATGGAGTTGCTTGTCTACAAAGAATGCAACCAAATTTACAGTATACCTGAAAAAAAATGAAGACTGCTATTACGAGGCTCCATCTTTGATCAAGAGTCGCAGAAAAGACTAAGGATTTACCAAGCAACCACCACATCCACTGAATAATGCTTTCTTGATGCTACAATTAAGAAGCTGAGAATTACAGCCAAACTCCAGGCTAGCTGCTTTATCCATCTGCATGAATCATGGTGCCAGGATCAGAAACTGTTGACAACAGAAATAGCATTAAAAACAACTCGACATTTGCCACCTTTTGCTTCCATATTTCTGATATGTAAGCACAAAGACAAGGGTGAATATCATGTGTGATGAAAAGATAAGGTCACCGCATCCATATACTACTCCATAAGGAACTGCAAATCATCCACGGAATCAGATAGGAAGCACATTGCAAACAGGTAAGCAGGATCGACCAGAGCTCTTATATTAAACGTACAGTTTAAGAATAGCACTTCTGAGACATTTTTTGGGTGTGGAAGAGATGCCATCTTGGACCCCTACAATAATCCATATAAATAATGGAAACAGACGAGCATAAGCAGAGGTCAAAACATGATGTAAAATTCCAAGCAGCAAGAAATTATGTCCAAAATGAATAAGAACTCTAGTAAATCAAAGATTAAAACCTTTCAGATATCAAAATCAATTATGTCCAGAATGAGTTAAATTTCTAATAAACAAAATTAAAAAATTTCAGATATCAAAAGAAATGGAAAACGCGTAGTGCACCTCTCGATCAAGCCGCGTGATACATTCCAGAAAGCCACAACACTTGTGAAAGATGTGACATTAAGAATTCCTTATTTTTGTACAAACATCATTCATCCAAACGTCTCCACTTTAAGAAAAATAATGTTTAATTACCTCCCGACAGTGATAATTTGGACCTGGTAATTGTGTGGCCATAAATGATGCTATTCTCAAAATTTGTGACACCTTTAGAGAGACAAAAATCACAATCATCTGTTAAGTGTCAATTGTGAAAGGATGACATCTGAATAAGACAGCTCCAAGTTGTAGCTGTGAACTTACCACCAAGATTGCAAGACACCTATACCAGACAAGAACGGTATAAATGCGCTTTGAGGTCAAGATAAAAGGATGAAGAGTCCACTGTGAACAGAGTAGAGAGAAAGTAAGTTATGAATGCTTCATAAATCCAAGCCTGCAATTATATTAACTTTTAATACTGAGAAAAGCTTACCAACACAAAAGAGAAAAACATGAAGGAAAATAGTGTCTCGCTAATGTAGGCTTTGTCAGCTCCAAGTTCCTGACCAAAGAAAGTTTGAACATAAGAACCAACAAGCTTGATCAGAAGCCCGCAGATAGAATTTTCAAACTTCTACACACTAATAGACTCCAGAACTACGCAATGGACTACTAAGAGCAGAAAGCAAGCTACAGGTAATCACAGCGGTAATCTATTGTTATTCCATCTTCCTTGGAATTTTTTTAGATAAGGCTAAGGCTCAATAAAGAGCAAACTCAGAATCAAAGGACAAGGGAGTGGACATGCTACATAAGAAGAAAAGGAGGCTCTTTCTTGAAACTGTCTAAAGGTATGGTCTGTGTCCCTATTCGGAATCCCAATGACCAGAATCTGTGAGCTATAATCAAGACATTCATATGCATCCAGACGGAGTTCACACGCATCCAGATGGAGTTCACACGCATCCAGACGGAGTCCATATGCATGCAGATCATGTAAAACCAAATGAGAGAAGACATCCATCGTTTCACCAAATGAAAAAGTGTCTTTGCTGTAACTTAGTTATATTGGCTGCCAGACCTCTGGCTGTATAATGCATTGAATGCTAATAACAAATAGATCATCAGATTCATTTACAAACTGGCTCAGGCCACAGTGATCACAAGCCACAAAATGAAAGGACTGCCCCCCCAAAAATGATAGGATTTATTAAGGGTAAATGAAATCTACACTCACTCAGAATTTCAAGCTTCTGTTATCAAGTATTTTTTACATAGACAACATGATTGAAGAGCATCAAGTTATTTTTCTGTGAGACTCACCGGAAGTAAACGAAAACCTATGTCTTGCAGCACGGGACCAGGCCTATGCAGGTAGTGCACAGCTCTAGCTGCCAAACCATGTAAATACTGTAAATATGGAGGGGGAGAAAAAGTCAGCAATAAAGGAATGGATTGCTATGTCAACTTGCCTAACGAGATGGCACAAACAACAAACGAAAGTGTGTTGATTCAGCTACCTGAAAAATCAGCCCAAAAAGCAAGAATTTCCACTTCTCTTTGAGAATAGGCCACTCAACTGAGTACTCCAAGGTTATTCTCCGCCATAGCTGCATTTACACAGAAAATTGTTATGGCATTAAGTTTTCAGGCCACATGTCCTGGCATGGCAAAATTTACCCATGGATAATCTACTCTTTGGTATGAATATATCACCAAACCAAACGGAATAAATGTAAACCAGTAACAGTCAGACATAAGTATAAAAGCATGTTCAAAATATTGATAGAAAAATCATGTCAATGACAATCCAACACAATCATCTTTCTGGGTTCCAAGATATGTAAGCCTATCCAGGGATATATCAATATGCTAGAAATTTCTTTCCCACAACCAGAGGAGGAAAACGATGCAGGATAAACTTAAGTGCAGTGTATGCGCTCCTCTAAAACTGCCTCCCTAGTTTCTGTGCAGGATAGTTCGTTAACTGTGAGGTAGAAAAAACTGAAGATAAATAAATAAAATGTAAAACATTAAAACAAGCAATGAAAAGCAAAAGTTTTGACGCAATATCTTCATTTCCTTTCATCTCAACAAATTTAATGTGCATAACCAGCTCTGATTTCAAAGAGCAGCTCTGATTTCAAAGAGTGTCGAATGAGTCGCAAGAGACATTTCTAAGCAAGCACAGTGACTCATGAGTGCTCAGCATCAACCTTCAGAAATCAGCATGAAACATGAAATGGTCAATAGGGAATATCAGGACTCAGATGTATGTTTCAATATCAAAAGGATGCAAAATAGATCAAAATGTAGGCCCGTTTGAAATAGTTTTGAGTTCAAGCTTGAGGAGGTCGCATGAATTCGTATATGTGTGCTTTTTGAAATATAAGTTGCCAAAAACATTAATGTCACTGATCCACAGGACATAGTGAGACTTGCCGATATCTCAGCTTTTTTTGGATGACCCATTTTTTATATAACCCAAGAGAGGAGAATCAGACTGCTTGCAGATGACAAAACAAAGAAGCAGGGAGGGGGGAACCAAAATGAATGTGTTAAACAGGCACTAATTTTGAGCCAATTCTAGGATACAAATACATAGCAAGTGCTGAACTCAAAGATTCTAGGGCATGCCCATGCCATTCCTGCAACCCGCATGTAATTCTTTTAGTGATGTCTTTAGAATACCTAGCTTACAGATATTTGGAGAGCATGGATAGAATGTTGGGCATTGGGGAATATACTTGATACTGATTGTTGGAGTTCCTTGAGAGAGAGTGGGCATGCTCATAGCACACTGTAATATGTATAGGTTCAATTCTGCCTCTCAATATTTACCTTCTGAAAATCATCCTGAAAGAGAGTAGAAAATATAACAATAATAGTACTTCCCAATTTCGTTCAGGAGAATCTAATGCCTTCAAGAAGACCTAGAATCCTTAACTCATCATGTTATGAAATAAGCCTTTTAATCAGAATTATATTGCTTATTCTATCAATTTTACTTTTTTCGAGTGAAAAGTTATATTTGTGTCATGTGATCCCTTCTGATTATAGCCCTAGGATCCAAGGAATAAGCATCCCACCTAAATGACGTAGGGCTATGCTTTCCCAAACTATTTGTAGAAAAGATAAATTTATAACTTCTTCTAATTACAGCCCTAAGATCCAAGGAATGAGCACCCCACTTAAATGGGAAAAGGGATATTTTCCCAAACTATCTAATTGCTATTGGATGTTGATATATTTTCCCCATCTCTAGGCATCCTAGAACAGGATGAGATCCTGAAGATGTCTAATATGCAATCTTTAGAGACAAGATGAAGATGATGGAATAGCTCGCCCTCTCTCCCTACTCCCCTTTCCCTTTTAAAATGCGCTTCCATCTAAGACTCTTGGTGCTTGTCAAAGGAAACTCTTAACATTGCATTATGTAAGGGGCTTATTAAACATCCTCCTCAAGCACTATCATCTCTACCAAGGAAAACTCCCGAGGCAAAGCCTATTTTGTTGCATAAATGAATATCCCATAATCAAAAGAATGCCCACTAAGTCATGGATGTTTTGGCACACCTTCAAAAATCTTATTGCAGAAGTTTATTTTTGGCTCAAGAGTTGAACCTCATGCAAAGATTAAAGTATAAGCTCAAAATGGAGCACACTGCAACATGAAATATGCTACAAGGAGATTCTGACAAATATTGCAAGATCCATAGACCTAATGACCAACAAGACAATATAATTTTTTGCATTAGAAATCGCACATAAAATGATGAGGCTATTTCAATATTTAGCATCCAAGTCAACGAACCCACAAGCCCTTGAAATTGAGATGCATATCCAAATTTAGAAGAACCATATTGATCAAACCAAATTTAGAAGAACCATATTGATCAAACTTATTACTATTGGGAATGCATGGGATTCATGGGATTTTGTCATAAATGACTTAATATTTGCCTATCCCCACACAATGGACATACTTATAAGCCATGATTAAAAAAGCATGGCACAAATAACACTTGAATAAGCTAAGACTTGAATCATGTTCTATCTATTTGTATATCTATCTATCTATCTATCTATCTATCTATCTATCTATCGATCTATCTACCTATCTACCTACATATCTATCTATCTATCTATCTATCTATCTATCTATCTATCTATCTATATATCTAACTTTCTTTCTTTCTTTCTTTCTTTCTATCTATCTATTTGTGTATCTGTCTATCTATCTATCTTTGTATCTGTCTCTCTCTCTCTATCTATCTATTTGTTTGTCTGTCTATCTATCTATCTATCTATCTATCTATTTGTCTATCTATCTGTCTATCTATCTGAATATCTATCTATTGAATTTCCATAGGTAATGAAATAGGTAGATAGTGAGCGTTTCAAACATTTCCAATGGTTGTTTGGAAATAAAAATGCCCTAAGCCCGTGTAAGCTTTCTCATTCTTATTGATCTCTAATCCAAGAAAGAAGTGAACAAGACCTTACTATAACATCTCAAATGGTTTCGATTGTTGACAAGGGCCAAAACAGCCTTCTTCCCCCATGTTGGAATCATCATGGGCTACAGGTAATAACAAGATCATCAACATAAAAGGATACAAATGGAAACAACTAATTTATGCAACTCCTTGCAAAAGAAGGAACTATTCGTTAACTCAAAATTTACATCTCCTACTTCATGCAATATAAAACCTTTTGCAACACGTAAACCTTGTTTTGAGCACCAAGCCACAATGTTGTCCTACATGTACCTCGTCTTTTCATGAATTGAAAAGGCTATGTTGACACATCCAATACACAATATCTTGATAGTAAGAAATCAAGAAGTGCCACAATACCTTGATAATAAGAAATCAAGAAGTGCCATCACAATATGTATTGTGCCATGAATTAAGTTAAGAAGCTAGAAGACAAATCTCTACTAGAGATCACCTTGAAAAGTGATGAGGTGGTCCAATCTTAGTGTAACAACATGAGAGAAGTCACAAGCACACATAGATATAAGTATAGAGGCACGTGTAGCTAGGTAGGTCCAAAACCAAGAAAGCTCCATGTGTGATCCTCAAGTATTTCACCATTGCTCTAGAAAGATGAGAGTAAAAATTGGTTTAATTTTACAATGAGAGTCTATTATTAAGAGGTTGAACAGAAGAAAATCACTCGAAAAGTAAAGGTGGCAATAGCTATGATTCCATTGATGAAAGAAGGGAATCCACTAAATTTTTGTGGTTGAAACAAATATGATTGATTATTATAATGCTACTTCGAGATGGCCAATAAGTAGCTTATGAAAGTAAAGAGTTATAGCTTCTTGAAAGAAACTAATTGATCTACGAATAGGGCCTCTCCATTATAATTCATGCTTTCAAGAAGTGGCACCATTATCTACTTCGTGCCATAGTGAGTATAGCATTTCAACAAAAGAGTATTAAGAGGTTTTCTAATCCAGCAAACCTCAAAAAAATCCTAGCATTAAAGGAATTAGAGAGAAAATATCCACAAAAGTGCCTAAATTAGATGAGAATAAGAATAAAATACTCACAAAATTCTCCATCTAGCTCCAAGATCACACACTCCAGAGAGACTTGAACTAGGAAAGTAATCATTCTCCCACTAGAATATCTTCCAATAATTACATAAGGTGGCACAACATATAATATAGATGAATGACAAGACATTAATTTGATTTTTTGTTATGAGCAGCTGAAAAGTAGTTTTAAGAAAACTAAATTTTTGCATGGTAAAGAAATGATTGGCCAATATTTGTAATGCCTTTTTTATATTTTGAAAATACAATGCAAAATGAATAAAAACTTCACCAAGATTAGTTGAATAATGCAACTCTAAATTTTAGAAAACTACTACTATTTAAAAGTTTAAATCAAAACCCCTAATTTTGAGCACATATAGAATTTCTCAAACATCACCCCCAAGTTCTATGAAGAGTAAAAACCTTTGATGCTGACAATGTGTTTATGTTGCTCAAATTTATCCCTTGGTATTGCCTTCGTGAAAATGTTCGCAACATTGCCTTCAATTGAAAGGTAAAGAAGTTCCACTTCTCCAACTTGCATTTTCTCAAGAACAAAATAATCATGCACTTCAATACATGCTTTGTATTTGTATGAAAGATCGAATTCTTTGCCACAACAATAGCACTCTATCTGTAAAACATGGAGTTAATAAAACAATTTCAAAACGCAAATCACCAAGCAACTTTCATGAGCAAACGTGTCATGTAAAAGTAATATAAGATGCTTTATATTCTTCTTCACACGTAAAAGTAGCACCAATACTTTGTTTCTTGCTAAGCAATGAAATTGATGAGTCTCCCATAAAGCTATAGTATCCTATAGTATGCTTGAAATGATTATTCATAGTATTTTTTGAGAAATTAACGAGAAAAAACAGTTAAATTTTTAAGATTGTTTAAGAAACTACGTCCAAAATTTTTCTTTTGCCTACCTTTCAAAGAGAATGTTCATATCACCCTCCACTCTTATTTCCAATGTCAAACCAAAATGGACCAATCACGTTTATATGTATTATCTTATATGTATTATCTGCTAACTATGACTCATTATTGGGTTATACCTCAATTAGGATTATTGTTTACAAAGGTCTTCCATATTGAGAATCATGTTCTATGAGCATCGTGGGAAATCTTTCCATCTTATCAACATATTTATCCCTGAACATAAAAGTAAAGTTAAGATCCATGTATTTATACACATTAGCTCATTCTTATCTGATTATTTAAGTGACTGAAGGTTTATTTTTTCATTTAATAGTAATAAAACTTTAATTGGATTCATCATGAATTTCAAAAGTATTGTTCATCTCAATCAATAATTTATTGATAGCCCACACTCCAAAAACTCTATTCATAGTCTAAAAAGAAAAGCTCGGACTTTGGTTTAATAAGTCCATTTACATAAGAAAGAAATTTTTGAAAGATCAAAATAGGAGAATTTTTTTATTTTCTTGATGTTTTTCAATTCTGATTTTTAAATTAAAATATAAATTTTCAAGTATCCAATAGTGTATCTTTCCATTTCATAGTGAAAAGTACTCAATCAACTAATTTCTTAAACTAAATTGTTACAAATATATGAACATCCATATAGTTCTTCTATAAAATGAGTGATTTTGTTTTGTTCACATGAAACGCAAAACTTTCCCATGAAATGCTTTTCATTTTTCTATTAAAAACCCTAATTTTATAAATGCTTTTTTATGTAAACCTTTTTTTGTTCTTGACAAAGAGAACCCTATAAGCAACAACTCTATAATAAGTTATATCATAAAAGCCTAAAAATTTGAAAAGCCTGATCTGGTTTTTGATGCGGAACACTAAATTTACTGAGCCTGAAACCAGCAATTGACAAAACATTAACTGTCAGTTTTTCCATTCTTAATGGGGTCTTAATAAGTTTTGAATGTGATATTTTACTGATGGTTTAGTCATATCTAACCTTATGATATTGCTAAAAACAAAACCACACATAAAAGCACACAACAAAAACAACATCCATAAAAGAAGAAAACAAGGAAAATGTGTAAAAGGCATTAAAAAAAATTATCAAATTATTAGAGTGAGAAAGAAGAAAAGAAATAAGCCTCTCAAATCGGAAAGGAAAAATAAAATTCTACTTGGATGTCTAAAGGCATCCCAAGGAAGAATTTCCCATTCATCTACTTCCTGATCCATAGCTATAAATCTCCATCATACAATCTTATCCTGTACGTCAAGCTACGTTTAAACTATTAATAGTCATCCAATCTATAAAATTACAGAGAGAACCACGGCTCTTTGATCAAATGGCATGAAAAGCTGGAGGCACAGTTCTTAGATTAGACGGACACACCCTCCTCCTTTCTCCTATTGATCATGCTCCCTCTAAGCTTTTATAGGCATTGAGACATCGACACATTGAGGGAATTGGAATTCTTATTATCGTCATCAGCTCCTTTACTGGGGGCTATAGTATGCACGAGGTGCCATTCGAGGGACTTTTTGACACTCGGTTGGTGCCTATTTAAGTGTGGTAGCTTCTAAGACTCTTTCTTCGCGGAGACGTTTAGACAACAATAAGTGGAGAATGAGAGGGCAAAAAATCGTTATTACTGAAGCAGCGTATGTGTATCACTAGGCCACAACAGGCACAGGACTAGAAACCATCACGAGATTTCTCCATCGAAAAGTCCTCGGTTTACGAGTAGCAACCAATCGGTGCAGCAAGAAGAGCAGAATAAGAGATCGGGCAGGTGGCAATGAGTGTAGCGATACTAAATACGAGACCGAAACCCAAAGTGACAGGAACCTACTGGCCACCATTCCTCAAACCCCAAAGGAAGATCTTCGATAGTTCGCGATCTTACATGAAGACCACCTAATGAAGGAACTATCTGCATGAAGAATTGCTATCAACCTCCAAGAACGGACGATAGGCAGTCAAAGGGAAGCGCAAGACCTCTCTCTCTCTCTCTCTCTCTCTCTCTCTCTCTCTCTCTCTCTCTCTCTCTCTCTCTCTCTCTCTCTCTCTCTCTCTCTCTCTCTCTCTCTCTCTCTCTCTCTCTCTCTCTCTCTCTCTCTCTCTCTCTCTCTCTCTCTCTCTCACACACACACACACACACAAAACACACACGCACATACATACACGGAAGACCAAGTGGCATGTTACCTTGGAGGATTCGCGAGCGATGTACATTACTTGCAATCAGGACTAGAGAATTGTGGGAGAACAGAAATGGAGGCAGGAGAAAATCAGCAATCGAGCGAGTATTCAGTCAAAGCTGTCGTTTCGAGGTGCGCTCAGAGGTTGTGGAATAGATGCATGCGAAAGACCTTTAAAGCAGGCAAAAGCGGGGGAGCAAGAGAGGTGTAGAAGGAAACAGAAAGAGAAATAATTTCAGCGTGAACAAAAATCTTGGTAGCAGACGTCAGTCTCTTCGGGAGCGTTTGAAAAACAACTAGTTCTTCTCCCCCAAGTCGAGCACCATGCGGGCGGCGCTCACAGCGCGTACGCCTGTGGGGAGGAGTGTCGGAAAAGTAAGAGAGGAAAATAGTGGTGATTATGATGACGACGATGAAATTGGTCTTCTGGGATCTCCTTCCCCCCATTCGGAGTCCCGACCCTTGGTCTTGCGCGCACTGAATGCTCTTCATTTTTGCCCTTTTTTTTTTTGGCTGTTTTCTTTTTCGCAGATGCTGGAGGTCCACTCCATATGGAAATCGCGAATATGTTCTCAATAGTGGCTGAGATGCCATCCCCACCGTCGAAAAGTCCCTCCAATATCAACGGTCAGTCTTCGCGGTCTACAAAAGATGCCTAAAGATCTCCACACTCGATCAAAGAATTTTCACCTAGCACATGGTAACCACATTACACCTCTTTGTGTGTCATTCTCATAATGCCAAATCTCTAGGGCCATTAAGTCCTCATGAGCTAGGAAGATTCTTGGTCTTTTTTTTTTTTGAGAGTACAATGAGTTGGAAAGACATGCACATCCAACTTGGTAAGGTAGAGGCACCCATGTTGGGGAACTCTGAGGCATCCAGCCCTAGGCGGGACTTGAACCTTGGCCATCTGCTTAAGAGTACAAGGCACATCCGCTAAACCACGCCTGCTAGATGATTCCTGGCTTTATGGTCTCTTGGCTGAATTTTCAAGACCTTTGAAACAAATGTGTCAGTAGGCCAATTGTTTGGGCGCTCACACCTCTTGAGGTGAAGATTGTGTGTTCAGTTCACATAGTGTGGGTAAGTTGTTTGGGCACTCACCTCTTGAGGTGGAGACTTTGTGTTCAATCTGTGCGAGCTGCTGGATATGTCACAAGTGTGGCCAATCTACCCTCATAATATATTCAGGCCATTAAAACTAGATGCCTTTGGGAAGCCCTTTTCTTATGATTCTTCGATAGTGTAACCCATGCTTTGTGGGATACATGTGGGTCCCATGGGTACCATGGTTTTCACTTGTACATTTTTTCTTTCAATATATTCAAGCTTAGGGAGATTAAGCTTTGGTCAAACTTTCTCTTTAAAAAAAGGGGGTGAAAGCTCTTGTTTTTACAGGTATGAAGAAAATATTAAGCCCAAGGTGTTGGCATATTAGCTCTTGTTTTTACAGAGTATGAAGAAAAGTTCAAGGCGAAGGTATTGGCATATTAGTTGAGTTATTTGCTTTTCAAGTCGCCCATTGGATTTCATGCTCCCTATCTTGTGGCATATGGAAGTTCCATAGTACTGTTGCTTTCAAAATTGAGATGATGTTACATTAGCAAAAAAATCCAATCAAGAATTTTCTAGCAAAATATCAATAATTAATCCAACATTTTGTGTGGTCAATAAGAGAGTGCTTCACTCATATAAGAGAGTTATTAGTCCAAGTCCCACTTAAGGGAAACTCTAATCTTGCCTTCAGGTTGTCAACCTAATGGGTCCTTCAAACTTCCTTCCAAGTTGGGTCTTTGGGCCATCACACACAAGTTAGGCTTTTGCCTCCAATCCATCAATACACTTGTGCCTTTGGGTTGTTTGATACCCCTACATGGTCCCATGGTTGTTGTGCCCACTCATCATGTACTTTCAATCCACTTGAAATGGGCCAACAAGCATCAAGCAATAATTGTGGATCGAAGGAGGTTGATGGATAAGAAGAAAAATAAAATGCTTCATTAACACACACACACACACACACTATATATATATATATATAGTGTGTGTGTGTGTATAACAATGCCATTCACCATGGCTTTTCTTTCCTCCACATAAAAATACAAAGTTCTTTTGACTATACTTTCTCTAACAACTGCTTATTTTTATCCCAAAAACCTATGATGATGGAGGAAACAAACCATTTTCTACCTAATCTATATCTACAAAACTGCTTATTTTTATCCTAGAAACCTATGATGATGCAGGAAACAAACCATTTTCTACCTAATCTATATCTACATAACTTTGGACATGCCTAGGAATTGGATCACCTTTATGTTTGGTGGTCCTTGTCCGATCTTGTAGCATAATGGGTCAACTGCTTCAGTTTGTCAATCAAAATAGGTGGAGGCTATATGTAGATGAAGTGGTTAGAGCACCGAATTCATGACATCTCAAACAAACATACTCAGGCAATTGCTTTGGGAAATGGATGTTAGTTCAGAGAGATCCATGAACTCTATGTTGACACTCATGAACTCAAGAAGACCAGCAATTGCTCAAGGAAATCAGTGATTGCTCGAGACACACAAAATGACCATATCTCTCTCAAGTCTCAAGTCAAACCCATCGTCTTTGGTGTGACCTACATGTGTGAGGGATACACTTTAAGGACTCCTATAGTGACCTTACAAGGATTGTAGGTTAAAAAAAATATATAGAATTATAGTAAAAATCCATCATTTTGTTTAAAATAAACAAATTGAACATTTGTGGGCATAGTTGTCTCATGCTTCTTTGTTGCTTCATCTCTTTGTTGACATATGAGTTGAGTTGTTGGCTTTTTTGAGATGACATGTGGCATATGGAAGGTTCCATGGGAAAGCATTACATTTTGGAGAAACGTCCAATTGGAAAATTTCAAACAAAATACAACCAACAAATAATCCGACTCATATAAGAGAAAGTTGGTTGACTCATATAAGAAAAGTTAGGGGGGACTTCAAGCTTTCTTCGAAACTTCCCAACAAGTTGGGTCTTTGGGCCATCATTCGAGTTGGGCCCCTGCCTTCAATCTATTAAATCATTTTTGACTTCGTGTTGTGCCCTCTCACCATGTACTTTAAATCCAATTTTATGGGTCAAAAAGCACGAGACTTTTATTTCAAACATAACTCAAACTCAAGAAATAATTATGGACTGACATAGAAAAGTAATGGACAAGAAATAGAAAAGACGATTCATTAAACCTATATATATATATATATATATATATATATATATATATATATATATATATATATATATATATATATATATATACACACACACATATATATATATATATACATATATATATATATATATATATATATATATATATATATATATATGTATATATATATATATATGTGTGTGTATATATATATATATATATATATATATATATATATATATATATATATATATATATATATATATATATATATATATGTATATATATATATATATATGTGTGTGTATATATATATATATATATATATATATATATATATATATATATATATATATATATATATATAACCATGGTCTATGTCAAGATGTAGACCATTCCATTCACCATGCCTTTTCAAATAAAAATAGAAAGTGATTTTGACTAGCTCAAATGGTACTCTCAAAACACAAACATATGGTGGTGGAGGAATCAAAACATATATTTGACCTTTTCTTTATCTACCAAAACTTGTAAATGCCTAGAGATTGGAACATATTTACATTTTTTATCGTATCTTGTAACATAGGGAATCAACACCTTTAAATTCTCAATCCAAAGTGTATTTTAATCCAACCAATTGCTCTCGAAAGTTTTATGCATATAAAATGGTTAGAGAATCAAATTCAACAGAATATCAAGCAAACCTTCCTAATGATTGCTCAAACAAACAATTGCTTTGGAAAATCAGTGATAGCTAAGATCAATCGATGATTGAATAAGGCAATTGGCAATCGCCCAAGACCTATGTAGATTTATAAGTAGTAACATCTCCCTCAAGTCTTAGGCAAAACATAGAGAATCTAAGGCACAACATCTCAGGCAAACCTACTTGATGATCGCTTCAAACATTCAATGATAGATGAGAATGATTGATGATTCCCTAGGTCAATTGGAAATATCTCAAGACATGTGAATATAAAAATAGTAATATCTTCCTCAAATCTCGAGTAGAGACAATCCTTTGGTATTTTGATATCACTTTAGCCATCGTTTTCATATTTCTATTAATCTAGGACTTTATTTATAAGTTTAGTAGCGGAAAATGATGTGGAACGGCTCATGTCCAAAAGTATAAACGACAAAAACCCTAAGTTGTAAGTAACTTTTTGAATGCAAGTGAGGGAAATATCGTCTTATTTTTTGAGAACTTTGATCTCTTCTCCTTCTTCATTTGGAGCTTTCATGGTGTTCTTGGATTGTCTCAATCCAACCTCCACCTATGGTAAGTGTTTTTCCATGCAATGAACGTGTGTTTCTTGCTATTTGTGTGTGTGTTTAGGGTTGAACCTATTTGAGACCTTATGCATGAGCTCCATAACTTTGTGGTGACAAGTCTTCATATACTTTAATAGATTTAAGATACTTGGATTGAAAATTAAGTTGATCTAAACCACTAGCCATCAATTGAGCTTTGTGCTATCAAGTCTACAACAACTTTTGGCATTGTTGTCGAGGATCATGATGCTCTTCAAGGTCTTGATTAAATTTTGAAGCTTGGGAAAGGTGATAAGATCCCTTGTTTGAAGAGTTATTTTCTACTAGTTTTCCATCATCTTCATCATTTTCTACTTGTTTTCTATTATCTTCATCATTTTCACCAATAGAAGAAGGTAGGAGAGTGTCTGAGCAATTACATTTCATCTTCTTGTTTATGCAATGTATAGTGTAGATTGGTATAGAAGGTAGTAAAAGAATGTAGCACAACATTTCTATTTCAAAAACTCAAAAATAAAGGTTAATTCCATTTAAAGATAGTCGACTACTCTAAACAAGGTAAAAGCCAATAGAGCAGTCATGTTTTGCACCTTCAGAGCTCTGGTGAGCTTGAGTGTTGACCTTCGGATCCCACAGAGCACGAACGCAGAGGATAGTATAGAAACAAAATCTCACAAAAGTACTCACAGAATAGAAAGAGACAAGAAACTTGACACCAAATTGGGTACAATCTCCCCCCACATACTCTGATGGATGAGTCTTGAATAAAAGGTATTTCTTATTATGTCTTGAATAAAAGATATGTGAGGGCGGCGCTTCAAAAAGCGTGCTTTTGCTTTATTTACAAAATCATGATTTTTGTTGATATATTTAGGTAGCGATGTGTGTGAACACTCTAGGAATGCTTATATATACGCCTATTGACCTAATGGGCTACTTATCTTTGTACATTCTATTGGTAATACATTTAGTATTGTGTGTTGTGCTCCAAGCTTCTTCTTCTTCCTTGAGCTGTTTGCGTGCTTTTGCAGACGTCTAACTCCAACAATTGGTATCATAGCAAGTCGCCGCTTCATCTAAGGCGTCATCGACACTCCTCATATTGCAGTCTCAGAATCACACAAATTTTGGTGAGCATACTCAAGGTGTTTCAGAGATCAAAACTGCTTCACTCTATGGTGCCAAAATCGTGATCTGAGCTCGTTTCGGCCTACGAATGCACTATTACAGCGCTTGTGTAGGCTATTTCGTCCTGTGCCAAAGGTATATACTAATTTTGATTCGTCAGTATAAATGTCTCAAAGGCTACTACAGGTTTAACAGAATTTGTCTCAATAGTTCTGTTCAACTTTTTGAGATGCAATCAATTTTCTGCATCAAGGTATTTTAGTCACCGGCCATGGCTGAAAGCAGTGATGTATTTCGTATGTTGGCTGTTGAGGATAAGTTGGATGGTACCAACTACCCGTTGTGGGCTTATACGATTTGACATGTATTGGTTGCAAAAGGACTATGGAACATTGTGCAGGGTGTTGAGAAATGTCCTATCACACCTGCAATTGTTACAACTGTAGGTACTGAAGCTGATGCAGAAGGTGTCGAAGATGATGATATTCTGCATATTCCTGTTCGTGTTGTGGTTTCTGCTGCACCTACTATAGAGCAGATTCGTTGGGATGGCAGAGATGCTCAGGTGCATGCATTGATAGCTTTGTCTGTCAAACGTGCCACTATTCCTCACATTCGCTCTTGCAGAAAAGCTAACGATGCTTGGAATACACTTACCACATTCTACCAAGCTAGGAATAAAGCTCGTGTTGCTTACCTCCGACAATAGTTGGAGAGTGAGCACATGAATGAAGGTGATTCTATGGACAGTTTTTTAACAAAGATCAAAGACTTGAAGGAACAGTTGATTTTTGTTGATGAGGTTATACCAAATAGCTCACTTGTGCATACCCTTCTGAATGGTCTTCTTGATTCATATTAGAGTTTTGCTTCTACTCTTCGATTGATGATGACAGGCAATCCAAATGCCTTGTCATTTGAGGAGTTAGTCTCTGTTCTGTTGCAAGAAGATCAGTCCAGGCAGAACATGTCCATTATGCGTGTTGCAGATCAAGCTTTCTTGGCTAGTCAGAAGGGCAAAGGAAAATGGAGCTATTCAATTAGTAAGCAGAAATCTATTAATTCTGCACAATCGAAGAGGGAAGACAAAGATGAAAAGAAATCAGAAAAGCAGAAATTATTTTGCTAGTACTGTAAAGGAAATGATCATATCATAAAGAACTGTCCAAAACTGGCTGCCAAAGAGGCAAAGAAGAAAGAGGTTGGAATGGTTGTTATAGAGGCCTCTACACCAAAAATAGAGTCTACTAATATTGTGCAGGAAGAAGAATGGGTGTTTACTACTGTTTGTAATTTTGACCCATCTTCTCATGAGCATTGCATGTCGGCAGTAGACTCAAATGTTTGGTACTTTGACAGTGGGGCAACCAAACATATTACCTTGCAGCGCAGTTTCTTCTCTTCACTCAAGCCTGCCCCTATAGGGAATACTATTACATGTGCCAACAACTCCTCTTATCCTGTTATGGGATTTGGTAAGATCATTCTGATATGCTTTATTTGTGCCAGGGATTGAGAAGAATCTGTTATCAGTTTCTGGATTAGCCAAGATTGGCTTGGTTGTGAAATTTGTTGATGATAGATGTACAGTTCATGATCTGTCAAATGGAGATGTTATTATTGCTTCTGGCATTTTATGTCGTGGGCTGTATAAACTCATAATCTATGAAAGATCTGTAAATGATTCGGCATGTGCAGTACATGATTCTCAGGCAATGTCAGATGCAAAGCTTTGGCATGCACGCTTTGGTCATCTGAATTTTGCTAGTTTGTTATGCCTGAAGAAATCTGAAATGGTGTCCTCTTTTCCCAAACTTGAGGCATGTTGGAGATAGACGTTTGCGGAAGCACACGAACAACACAAGGAAGGAGAAGAAGCTTTGAGCACAACACGGAATATTGAATGTATTACTAGAGAATGTACAAAGATGAGTAGCCCATTAGGGCAATAGGCGTATATACAAGCCGGGGAAAAAAACCTCCTAAAGAGGGAAAAAAGTACCCTGGCGGTCCTAGTGCGTTCACACACATCACTACCTAAATATATCAACAAATCTCCCCTGGGAGTGATGCGGTGAACAAGGAGCTGGCACTCATGTATAAGGAAGTGCCAAGCTATGTGGAAATCACTCCACAAAAGGAAGTAAGCCCAAAGCTTTGTGAAAAACTTCAAACTTCTCCCTAAGCAAAGCCTTCATGAAAAGGTCTGCAATGTTCTCCTACGTGGGCATGTAAGAAAATAATAGCACAACGGAATAGACCTATAGACAGAGTTGAGAGAAAAACACAGAAGATAGATGCAGACTGAGAGATAGAGAACTCAAATTCTCAGATTGCCAAGTGTAATGCAATTACAATGATGGTGATGTCCACCCATGCACTCCCAATGCGGAGCTTAGATGGCGATCTAGACAGACTCTAGATGAAGGGCTTACAAGTGCGCAATGCTATGTAAAGCTCAATCTGGGCCGTGCTTATATAGCTTTTACAAGGCGGTTTGGTATAGATAAACATAGTCGGGAGATACAAAATAGTTGGTAAAATATACGATCCAACAATATCTCCACGACCAGAAGTCCTACCGTTTCGGTCCTACGGGCCGGGGGGATAGGCCCCCGGACCCCGTAGAAGGGGGCAAGCCCCCCTCTGCACTCCCCCCATTAAGGTTCTATGGGGAAATCGTGCGATGCCACATGGTCTTTATTTTCACCTTAAATGGCAACCCAATGGCCTGGAAGTTTATGCCCTACCTAACCTAACGGCTAGGCTCACAAAGATCATCTACAACCATCAACGGTCACACATAGACCTCATCTAACTTGGAAGTTAGGGTTCCACAAATGTCCGTGCTCTCATAATGGCTTCTCCTCATAATGGGGGCCTTACAACTTAGAGAAGCATGGATCATTTGTGGTCACATGAGGTTGGAGTATTGAGCATATCTAACACCCCCCCTCAATGTCCACCCGATGGTGAACTACCTCCTTGGTCCAATCCCAAGCTTTGGAAAGTGTCAAAGAAGTTGCTCCCCAAGAGCCTTGGTGAAGATGGCAATAGCTTATCTCCACGACCCCATCCTCAATCAACTCACGCACATAGTGATACTGGATTTCTATGTGCTTGGTATGTGCATGGAAAACAGGATTTTTGGCGATGGCCATGCAACTTTGGTTGTCACACTTCAACTCTGTAGCCTCCTTTCCTTGTATTCCTATGTGCCATAGGATCCTCCTCAACCATACTACTTCACATGCTGCAATGCATGCAACTTTGTACTCAACTTCAGTAGAAGATAATGCTACAGTCGGTTGCTTCTTACTGATCCAAGAGAAAATCCCTGATCCTAAAGAAAAGCAATATCCAAAAATTGATTTTCTCATATCAATATCTCCTGCCCAATCTGAGTCACAGTATCCGACTAGAGATGATCCTTCTTCATAAAGAATACCATAATCAATGGTTCCTTTCACATACCTAAGTATCCGCATGCTTGCCTTCCAATGAGTTTGGCAAGGCTTATTAGAGAACCTGCTTACTACTCCAACAACATAAGAGATGTCTGGTCTGCTATTGCACAAGTAGATGAGACTTCCAACTAATTTCCTGTATCTTCCAATATCCATTGGAGGTGAAGTATCTTCAATAGATAATTTTGTGTTGACCTCCATAGGTGTAGAAATTTCCTTGCAATCCTCCATGTCGAATGCCTTCAATATCTGCCTTGCATACTTTTGTTGAGAGACGAAAATCTTCCCTGGTTCCTGCCAAACTTCAAGACCTAAGCAATAATGCATTAAGCCCAAGTCTATCATTTCAAATTATGAACTCAGGGCATCTTTTGTTTGTTAAAGAAGAGCATCATCATTTCCTGTAATCACAAGGTCATCTACATAGAGTACAAGCACAATTGTCTTCCCTCCTCTCTTTAGAACATACAAGTTAGCATCAGAAGCACATCTTTTGAAACCTAGGTCCAAGAGATACTTATCTATCCGCTGGCACCATGCTTTAGGGGCTTGTTTTAGCCCATATAATGCCTTGTTCAGCTTACATACCTTGTTTTCTGAATGGGAAGCCTCAAACCTTGGTGGTTGAGACACATATACCTCCTCCTTGAGGTCTCCATTCAGGAACGCTGATTTGATATCCATGTGATAGATTGGCCAATGCTTATGTGCAGCCACAGCTAGTACTACTCGGATAGTAGTCATTCTTGCAGTTGGGGCAAATGATTCACAAAAGTCAATGCCTTCAACTTGTGAGTAGCCCTATGCAACAAGTCTTTCTTTATACTTTTCTAGAGTACGATCAGCCTTGTATTTTAGCTTCCAGACCCACTTGGTGCCAATGACTTTACGCTTAGGGGGGTCGATCCACTAGCTCCCAAGTTCCATTCTTCATGATATTGTTGTACTTTGTTTGCATGGCAGCCCTCCAATTTGGATCATGGAGTGCCTCTTCCACATTGGTTGGTTCCTTTGCTTCTTCTTGAATGAGATCAGCCATCAAGGCTGTGTTTACAATATGGGCGCTTGCCTGTCTCTGTTCCTCTATTCTCTGTGGTCACCTCAGTCCATCTGCAACCTGTTCTAGTGACTGTGGGATGGGGTTTGCAGAATCATAGAGGTGCCCCACCCAATGTGGCAATGGCTTTTCCACTTGGGTGTCAGCAAGTTGGTGACTTTCAGACTCATCATCTGAAGATGATGCTTCCTTCTCTTGTGTAGAAGGGATAGCTCTTGCGCTAGGTTCATAGAGGATTGCCCCTTCACCTGATGATCAAATGGAAGCTCTCTTTTCCTCCTCCACTGCATGTGGCTGCTCCTCCTTAAACACCACATCACGACTCGCCATGATCTTCTTAGCCTCAGGTTCATAAAGCTTATAAGCCTTCTTATCTTCGTTGTACCCTAGGAAGATACATTTGATGCTTTTTGGTTGAAGCTTGTTTCTCTCCCTATCTAGAACATGTACATAACATTCACTTCCAGATACTTTGAAATGGGAAACAGAAGGCTTTTTACCAGTGTAGACTTCCTGTGGAGTCTTTCCAGCAAGTGCCTTGGTGTAGCTTTGATTCAAGTTGTAGATAGCAGTGTTGACAGCCTCTGCCTAAAATTGATTAGGCAAACCCTTTCCTTTCAACATGCACATTGCCGTCTCCATGATGGTTCGATTCCGACGTTCTGCAACACCGTTCTGTTGAGGACTATGTGCCACTGTGAGTTGATGCTTGATTCCCTTACTCTTGCAGAAATCTTCAAACTCTATTGATGTGAACTCACCACCATCGTCTGTCCTGAATTTCTTCATCTTCTTCCCTGTTTCAGTTTCAACAAGCTAAAGCCATTCTTTAAACTTACCAAAAGCTTGAGCCTTATCACGAAGGAAGTACACCCACATCTTCCTGCTATAGTCGTCGACAAGTAACATGAAGTAGGACGATCCACCCAAGGCCTGTGTAGGCATTTTTTCGCACAAGTCAGCATGCACCAACTCTAGAGGATAGCTTGCCCTGTTCTTGCTTTCTTGTGGAAACGCCTTCCTCTGTTGCTTGCCCATCATGCAAGCTTCACATGGTTCCTTTATTTCTGCAATCGATGGTAGGTGTGCAACCATACCTCTGCAATGCATCTCCTTCAGTACAGGGTATCCAATGTGGCCGAATCTCTCATGCCATAGCTTACTTGTGCCCACTTTTGTAGTGGATGTAAGAGCATAGAACTCATATAGGTTGTTCCTCCTTATGCCAGTCCCAACAATGTTGTTGTTACTGTCCATAATCTTAGCTCCTCTCTTACTAAAACATACTTGAGGACCTTGATCAGTTATAGAAGCTACTAAAAGTAGATTTTGTTTTATTTGTGGAACATACAACAGAAAAGCTTTTTGATATCACCATTAGAGTTAATGAAAGAAACCGTACCTTCGCCCTCTACAGGACATCTTGCATTGTTCCCTACCTTTATTGTGATGGGTTCCTTTAGAGGCTGTAAGGAACTGTAAAGGTCTTTTCTACTCGTCATGTGACGAAATGAGCCACTATCCAACACCCACGAGTCATCTGTTCCTGAATCTTTGGCCGAGGAGAACACCTCCTCTATCGTAACAAATAACTCAAGATCTGTTTTTGCTGTGTTGGAAGACTCCTTGCCGTTGCCACCTTTTGAAGAGCCACTCTTCTCTTCTGCATTCTTGATGCGAGAGTCTTGGATTCTGTGTCCTTTCTTCTTGCACTGGAAACACTCTCCCTTGAACTTCTTTTTGTCGTTCTTCTTTTGTCTCCATCTTTTGAAGAGTCTGCTTTGCCTCCTTTGGCATTTTATGTGAATGCAACATCTCCTTTGCTACCACCACTCCTTGCCTTGAGCTGCAGCTCCTCCTCCATGATTAAGGCACTAAATTCTTCAAAAGTTAGTGGTTGATGTCTGATTTGAGTGTTAAGAGCAGTTACCAAACCATCAAACTTAGGTGGACAAATTCGAAGACAACGATAAGCTAGCTCCTCACTTGACTTTTGAACACCTGCTCCTACCATTTGATCTTGTAGATTCTTTATGCGAGTGATAAACACCTCTGCAGTCTCCCCATCAGCAAACCATTCTACTGCAAGCTGATTCTCCAAGTTTTGAATCCGTGTCTGATTACCAGTTTCATATTGATTTCTCAATATGTTCCATGCTTCACATGCCATCATAGTATGCTGAATGAAAGTCAAAACACTATCAGAAGTACTTGTAACTAGAGCACAAAGCGCATCTGCATTTCTACGTTTCCAAGCACGTAGAAGATCAACATAAGGAGGAATCATTCAACCAAGATTATTTGGATCAGGTCTTTCTTGGGGCTCATGATCAATCGCAAGAACAATCTCCAAAAGCTCATACGAATCAAGAATAGAAGTGATTTTGAACTTCCACAGGGTGTAGTTCGTACCATCAAGTTTACCTTCTGTGAAGGCTGGTGGTCGTATCTGCAACATTGGGATGACCGGCATCATTGTTGCTCCTGCTTGTGCACCACCTACTCCTGTTGATGAACCACCTTGACTCCCAGTCGTAGATGATGATGTGCTGCTTGAAATCTTCTCTCTTTTGTTGTTCAGACCTCTACAACCTCTGCATTTCTGCTTCTGCACCACTCAGAGCCTCCTGAGCTCTGATACTGTGTAAGAAAGTAACAGCACAGCGGAATAGACATGTAGACAGAGTTGAGAGAAAAACGCAGAAAAAAGATAGACGCAGACTGAGAGATAGAGAACTCATATTCTCAGATTGCCGAGCGTAATGCAGTTACAATGATGGTGCTGTCCACCCGTGCACTCCTAATGTGGATCTTAGATGGCGATCTAGACAGACTCTAGATGAAGGGCTTACTAGTGCGCAATGCTATGTAAAGCTCAAGCTGGGCTGTGCTTATATGGCTTTTACAAGGTGGTTCGGTATAGATAAACGTAGTCCGGAGATACAAAATAGTCGGTAAAATATACGATCCGACAATATCTCCACGACCAGAAGTCCTACCATCTCGAGCCTACGGGTCGGGGGGGATAGGCCCCCCGGACCCCACAGAAGGGGGCAAGCCTCCCTCTGCACTCCCCCCATTAACGTTCTATGGGAAAATCGCACGACGCCACAGGGCCTTTATTTTCACCTTAAATGGCAACCCAATGGCCTAGAAGTTTATGCCCTAGCTAACCTAACGGCTAGGCTCACAAAGATCATCTACAACCATCAACGGTCACACATATACCTCATCTAACTTGGAAGTTAGGGTTCCACAATTGTCCGCGCTCTTATAATGGCTTCTCCTCATAATGGGGGCCTATGGATCATTTGTGGTCACATGAGGGTGGAGTATTGAGCATATCTAACAGGGCACATATGCCAAGCTGATCTCCTCAACAGAGAACCTCTCCTTGACATAGTGATAATGCATCTCAATGTGCTTAGTGCGAGCATGGAACACAGGGTTCCTCGCAACTGCCAATGCACTCTGACTGTCAGTGAAGATGGTGGTGGCAGAAGACTGACCAAGACCCAAATCAGCCATAAGGCGTCTGAGCCACACACAAGCAACAGTCGCTATGAAAGCTGCCCTATACTCAGCCTCACAATTGGAAGTGGCCACAATAGGCTGCTTCTTGCTCAACCAAGATATACATGAGCTACCAAGCATGAAGCAAAAGCCACTAGTGGACACACGAGTGTCATAGCAACCAGCCCAATCAGAGTCAGAAAAAGCATGCAAATGTGGCGGTAGTGATCCCCCCTTGGGATAAAACAACCCAAGTAGCCGAGTACCACTCAAGTAGCGAAAGATGCGCTTAACCGCCTACCAATGCTTGACTCCTGGGCAATGCATAAATTTGCTCATCTCTGAGACAAAAAACTAAATATCTGGCCGAGTAATGCATAAGTAAATCAAGCATCCAATAGCCTGTTGATAGAGAACAACATCAAATGCATCTCTAGCATCATGAAGACTCAATCGTAAACCTGTCTCCATAGGAGTGGCAATAGGCTTACAATCTTCAAGGCCAAAATGCTACAATAATGTGTCAATATAATTCGTTTGACACAAAGCCATTCCACCATCAACTTGCATAAACTGAATGCCCAAATAGTGATGCAAATGCCCCAAATCAGACATCTCAAATGAGGCATGCAAATCAGCCTTAAAATTAGCAATATGCCTCTCATGAGGACCAGTGAGTAGCATGTCATCAACATAAACCACAATGATCAGAAAATTAGCACCCTTAACATATAAGGTGCTTTCAGTTGGACTATTCTCAAAACCATATGCAATCATATAGGCATGTATCTTCTCATACCAAACACATGGTGCTTGCTTTAAACCATATAATGCCTTCTTTAACTTGCACATATGGTTTTCATGCCCTTTCTGCACAAAGCCACGCGGCTAAAAAACATACACTTCTTCATGCAAGTCACCATTCAGAAATGTAGTTTTAATGTCGAACTGATGTACATTCCAAGCATGATGAGCTGCAAGTGCACAGATGCTCCAAACAGTAGTCATATAGCATGTAGGTGCAAAGGTCTCATCAAAATCAATGCCTCTTTCTTGTGCATAACCCTTTGCAACAAGCCTAGCCTTATACCTGTCAATTGTACCATCCGGTTTACGCTTCAGCTTGTATACCCACTTAGTGCCAATGGACTTCTTGCCAAGAGGCAAGTCACATAAAGACCAAGTACCATTCTTCATTATAGCATCATATACAGATTGCATAACAACCATCCAAATTTTTGAATTTTGTGCTTCATCAAACGAACTAGGCTCATTCTCATCATAGAGACTAGATGCAGCCATAGCATAGCATTTGATGCAAAAGAGGCACTATGAGAACCCGAACGAGTGCGATATGACAGAGGTGTATCTAATTTGCTGTCACGTAAAGTCTGCACTAGCCATTTTGGCATAGTTTTTGCCTGCTCAATATCAGCTCTCTCATCAACTAGTGCATCATGTAAATCTGCATAAGAAATGGAATGATCTGCATCATCACATGAAACCTGCAAAGGTTGAGAAGTTGCCTCATTGGGACTAGCACTAGATTGTCCACCTGTAAAAAGAAAAAAGTATCATACATGTCTTTGGAGCTAACAGATGTCTCATTAGTACATGAAAGCAATGGCTGAATAGCATCTTCCACAAATACAACATCATGGATAACTAGAATGCATTTAGTCTATGGATGATATAGACGATAGCCTTTACTTTCAGAACTGTACCCAACAAAAATACATTTTACTGCTTTATCATCCAATTTTTTGTGATGTTGTTCAGGCACTAATGCATATGCCAAACAACCAAAAACACGCAGATGAGCAGCAGATGGCTTGCGATCATGCTAAGCCTCATATGGAGTGATAGACTGCAGTGCTTTAGTGGGATACCTGTTAAGTACATATGCTGCACACATGACAGCCTCAAGCCAGAAACTATGTGGTAAAGCCTGACTCTTGGCCATAAACCTCACCATCTCCATGAGTGACCTGCTCTTTGGTTCAACAACTCCATTCTGTTGAGGTGTATACGGCACTGTACACTAGTGTTTTATCCCACGTTCAGCCAGAAATGCATTAAAATCAGAAGACATATATCCCCCCCTTGATCTGAATGGAGAGTGCCCATTTTACATGCTGATAGATTTTCAGCCAAAACCAAAAACTGTTTGAAGCACATGAACACTTTGAATTTTGCCTTCAATGGATATACCCATGCATGCCTAGAAAAATCATCAATGAAAGTCACGAGTTAAATATAATTTCCAAAAGAAGTTGTTTGCATAGGACCACAGACATCACTATGTACAACCTGCAATTTCTGAGTAGCCCGAACTGAACCATCTTTTGGAAATGAGGAACGCTACATTTTGCCCAAAATACAGCCTTCATAAACATGTTTTCGAGGTGCCTCAAGTTTGGGCAAAGAGGACACCATGTCAGATTTCTCCAGGCATAGCAAACTAGCAAAATTCAGATGACCAAAGAGTGCATGCCAAAGCTTTGCATCTGACATAGCCTGAGAATCATGTATTGCACATGTTGAATCATTCACAGATCTTTCATAGTATATGAGCTTATATAGCCCACGACATAAAATGCCAGAAGCAATAATTACATCACCATTTGACAGATCATGAATTGTACACCTGTCATCAACAAATTTCAGAACCAGGCCAATCTTCTTAATCCCTGGCACAAATAAAGCATCTGACAAAGTGAAAGAACTACCATCAACAGTAGTCAAAATGATCTTGCCAACTCCCATAACAGGATAAGAGTAGTTGTTCGTGCATGTAACAGTATTCCCTGTAGGGGCAGGCTCGAGTGAAGAGAAGAAACTACGCTGTGAGGTGATATGTCTGGTCGGTCCACTATCAAAATACCAAACATCTGAGTCTACTGCAGACATGCACTGCTCATGAGAAGATGGGTCAAAACTACAGTCAGTAGTAAATGCCCATTCTTCTCCCTGCACAAGATTAGAAGACTCTGTTTTTGGTGGAGGCCTCTGCAACAACCATTCAAGCCTCTTTCTTCTTTGCCTCTTTAGCAGCCAGTTTTGGATAGTTCTTTATGATATGATCATTCCCTTTACTGTACTTGCAAAACAATTTCTGCTTTTCTGATTTCTTGTCATCTTTATCTTTCTTCTTCGAATGTGCAGCATTTGCAGATTTCTGCTTACTAGTTGAAGAGCTCTATTTTCCTTTGCCCTTCTGACTAGCCAAGAAAGCTTGATCTGCAACATGCATAATAGACCTGTTCTGCCTGGACTGATCTTTTTGCAACAGAACAGAGACTAACTCCTCGAATGACAAGACATTTGGATTGCCTTTCACCATCAACCCAAGAGTAGAAGCAAAACTCTGATATGAATTAGGAAGACCATTTAGAACGATCTGCACAAATGAGCTATCTGGTATAGCCTCATCAATAGAAATCAATTGAGCCTTCAAGTCTTTGATCTTTGTTAGAAAAATGTCCATAGAATCACCTTCATTCATGTGCTCACTCTCCAACTGTTTTCGGAGGTAAGCAACACAAGCCTCATTCCTAGCTTGGTACAATGTAGTAGTGATAGTGCATTCGGAGGCCGAGAAGAGCTCAAATCGCGATTTTGGCACCACATAGCAAAGCTGTTTTGATCTCAAAAACACGTTGAGTATGCTCACCAAAATTCGTGCGATTCTGAGACTGCAATCGGAGGAGTGTCGACGGCGCCCTAGATGAAACGACGACCTACTCTGATACCAATTGTTGGAGATAGACGTCTGTGGAAGCACGCGAACAACACAAGGAAGGAGAAGAAGCTTGGAGCACAACACACAATACTGAGTGTATTACGAGAGAATGTACAAAGATGGGTAGCCCATTAGGGCAATAGGCGTATATACAAGCCGGGGGAAAAAAACCTCCTAAAGAGGGAGAAAAGTGCCCCGACAGTCCTAGTGTGTTCACACACATCACTATCTAAATATATCAAAAAGGCACCCGAAAAACATGTTTGTGAAGGCTGTATTTTGGGCAAAATGCAGCATTCCTCCTTTCCAAAAGATGGTTCAGTTTGGGCTACTCAGAAATTGCAACTTGTACATAGTGATGCCTGTGGTCCTATGCAAACACCTTCTTTTGGAAATTATCTTTACTTCGTGACTTTCATCAATGATTTTTCCAGGCATGCATGGGTATATCCATTGAAGGCAAAGTCTGAAGTGTTCATGTGCTTCAAACAATTTTTGGTCTTGGCTGAAAATTTGTCAGCATGTAAAATGGGCACCCTCCATTGTGATCGAGGGGGGAATATATGTCTTCTGATTTTAATGCATTTATGGCTGAACGTGGGATAAAACACCAATGTAGAGTGCCGTATACACCTTAACAGAATGGAGTTGCTGAACGAAGGAACATGTCACTCATGGAGATGGCGAGGTGTATGGTCAAGAGTCAGGCTTTACCACATAGTTTCTGGCTTGAGGTTGTCATGTGTGCTGCATATGTACTTAACAGGTGTCCCATTGAAGCACTGCAGTCTATCACTCCATATGAGGCTTGGCATGATTGCAAGCCATCTGTTGCTCATCTGTGTGTTTTTTGTTGTTTGGCATATGCATTAGTGCCCAAACAACATTGCAAAAAATTGGATGATAAAGGAGTAAAATGTATTTTTGTTGGGTACGATTCTGAAAGTAAAGGCTATCGTCTGTATCATCCATAGAATAAACACATTCTGGTTAGCTGTGATGTTGTTTTTGTGGAAGATGCTATTCAGCCATTGCTTTCATGCACTAAGGAGACATCTATTAGCTCCAAAGACATGTATGATGCTTTGCCTCTTTTTATAGGTGGACAGTCTAGTGCTGGTCCTAATGAGGCAACTTCTCAGCCTTTGCAGGTTTCATGTGATGATGCAGATCATCCCATTTCTGATGCAGATTTACATGATGCACTTGTTGATGAGAGAGCTGATATTGAGGAGGCAAAAACTATGCCAAAATGGCTAGTACAAACTTTGTGTGAGAGCAAATTAGATGCACCTTTGTCATATCGTACTCGATGAGGCTCTCATAGTGCCTCTTTTGCATCAGATTGCTATGCTATGGCTGCATCTAGTCTCTATGATGCGAATGAGCCTGTTTCATTTGACGAAGCACAAAATTCAGAAAATTGGATGGCTGACATGAAATCTGATATGATGCTATAATGAAGAATGGTATTTGGTCTTTATGTGACTTGCCTGCTGGCAAGAAGACCATTGACACTAAGTGGGTTTACAAGCTAAAGCGTAATCCTGATGGAACAATTGACAGGTATAAGGCTAGGCTTGTTGCAAAGGGTTATGCACAGGAAAGAGGCATTGATTTTGATGAATCCTTTGCACCTACATGGCATGTGAATAATGTTCGGAGCATTTGTGCACTTGCATCCCATCATGGTTGGAATGTACATTAGTTGGATATTAAAACTGCATTTTTGAATGGTGACTTGCATGAAGAAGTGTATGTTTTTCAGCCCCGTGGCTTTGTGCAGAAAGGGCATTAAAACCAGGTGTGTAGGTTAAAGCAAGCACCATGTGCTTGGTATGAAAAGATACATGCCTATCTCATGCACATGGTTTTGAGAACAGTCCAACTGAGAGCGTCCTAATGATGTACTTCTCATCATTGTGGTTTATGTTGATGACATTCTACTCACTCGTCCTCATGAGAGGCATATTGCTGATTTTAAGGCTGATTTGCATGCCTCATTTGAGATGTCTGATTTGGGGCATTTGCATCACTATTTGGGTATTCAGTTTATGCAAGTTGATGGTGGAATGGCTTTGTGTCAAACGAAATATATTGACACATTATTGCAGCGTTTTGGCCTTGAAGACTGTAAGCCTATTGCCACTCATATGGAGACATGTTTACGATTGAGTCTTCATGATGCTCAAGATGCATTTAATGCTATCCTCTATCAGAAGGCTGTTGGATGCCTCATTTACTTATGCATTACTCGGCCAAATATTCAGTTTGTTGCCTCATAGATGAGCAAGTTTATGCATTGCCCTGGTGTCAAGCATTGGAAGGTGGTTAAACGCATCTTTCGCTACTTGAGTGGTACTCGGCTACTTGGGTTGTTTTATCCCAAGGGGGGATCACTACCGCCAGATTTGCATGCTTTTTCTAACTTAGATTGGGTTGGTTGCTATGACAATCGTGTGTCTACTCGTGGCTTTTGCTTCATGCTTGGTAGCTCATGTATATCTTCGTTGAGCAAGAAGCAGCCTACTCTGGCCACTTCCAGTTGTGAGGCTGAGTATAGGGCAACTTTCACAACGACTGTTGAGTGTGTGTGGCTCAGATGCCTCATGGCTGATTTGGGTGTTGGTCTGTCTTCTTCCACCACCATCTTCATTGACAGTCAGAGCGCATTGGCAATTACAAGGAACCCTGTGTTCCATGCTCGCACTAAGCACATTGAGGTGCATTATCATTATGTTAGGGAGAGGTTTTTTGTTGGGGAGATCAGCTTGGCATATGTGCCCATGCAGGAGAACATTGCAGACCTTTTCACGAAGGCTCTGCCTAGGGAGAAGTTTGAAGCCTTTCGCAAAGCTTTGGGCTTAGTTCCTTTTGTGGAGTGATTTCGACATAGCTTGGCACTTCCTTATACATGAGTGCAAGCTACTTGTTCACAGCATCACTCCCAAGGAGTATTTGTTGATATATTTAGGTAGTAATGTGTGTGAACACTCTAGGACCGTCGAGGCACCTTTTTCCCTCTTTAAGAGGTTTTTTCCCATGGCTTGTATATATGCCTATTGCCCTAATGGGCTACTTATCTTTGTACATTCTCTAATAATACATTCAATATTGTGTGTTGTGCTCCAAGCTTCTTCTTCCTCCTTGTGTTGTTTGCATGCTTCCAGAGACGTCTAAATCCAACAATTTTTCTAACTTTTCTCTTCTTCCCCTTTCTCATCTTCATAAGTGTTTTTAAGCACTAGTCCTATTTTTCTTTTTCTTCCCCATCATAAAGCATGATTTATATTATCATCATCTTTAAGATGCATCGTTTTCTTTGTTACTCATGCATTTTTTGAGATTTTAGTTTTGTTTCTAAGCATTTTCTTCATCGATAAGAAGTGCTTATAAGCACTCACATCATTGCCATTAAGAGTGTTTCTTAACACTCAAGTTCCCACCAATAATTCCCATCAATTTCATTTGAACTTGGAAGTCGCTGAAAGAGGATCGACAGGCTTCAAGTTTCATCCTACGCTTTTCAATGAAGATGCTCAAGCCATCATAAGTAGTTATGTGACAATGATGAGAAAAAGGGAATTTTCCTTGATGCCATCAACGCAATAGTCTCCTGCTATTGTTATGTCTAGACCCAAAAGAGAGAGGGCACAACCCTCTTCTAGTCATTGTCTGAGGTGAGTTACCTTTGAAATGAAGCACCCCACCATGATGTGGGAGCACCCACCATCCAACAAAAACGCTAGGATATTGGAAGGGAAAAGATAACTTAGAACTTAACCTTCACTGCCATAATTCGTAGAATTTGTGCACTTGCAGCTCATCATGGCTAGAATGTACATCAATTGGACATTAAAACTCCATTTCTGAATGGTGACTTGCATGAAGAAGTGTATTTTTTTCAGCCCCATGGCTTTGTGCAGAAAGGGCATGAAAACCATATATGCAGGTTGAAAAAGGCTTGATATGGTTTGAAACAAGCACCACGTGCTTGGTATGAAAAGATACATGCCTATGTGGTTGCACATGGTTTTGAGAACAATCCAACTGAGAGCATCTTATACCTTAAGCGTACAAATGATGTGCTTCTGATCATTGTGGTCTATGTTGATGACATGCTGCTCACTGGTCCTATTGAGAAGCATATTGCTGATTCCTTATACATGAGTGCCATCTCCTTGTTCACTGCATCACTCCGAGGGGGGATTTGTTGATATATTTAGGTAGTGGTGTGTGAACATACTAGGACTGTTGGGGCACTTTTTTTCCCTCTTTAGGAGGTTTTTTCCCTTGGCTTGTATATACGCCTATTGCCCTAATGGGTCACTTATCTTTGTACATTCTAGTGGTAATACATTCAGTATTGTGTGTTGTGCTCCAAGCTTCTTCTTATTCCTTATGTTGTTCACGTGCTTTCGTAGACCTCAAACTTCAACAAGTCTTGAAGTGTTTTACCCACCACATCATAGAACATTTCACTGTGAAATGTTACAACCCCCCTTGCTGCCCCAAAGAATTTATGGACTTCCACATGTGATTCTCAATCTAAAATTCATTTTGTTGTTCCACCCAATGCGTGAATACTAGGTCAGAGGACTTCTCAATTTCTTCAACTCGGCCTAGAAGAGTATGCGTTCTTCATTGTCCTAGTTAGTTTTGTGTATGGAACACAACTAAGCTGAAGTGCATACATATCTTTTTTGATGGCATGATATCATAATGAACGTTGTATGAATTATTAAATGACATAAAGACTTCGAAGAGGTTTTTTCATCCGTAATGGCAGTTCATAACACATTAAATGATAGGCAACGATTAAGAAAGTTGTGCATGCCATTAATAGGGACAATATGCAAAAAATTATAAAGATCTTGTATAGGCATGATGTCCATGACTAGACATGTCTAGCACTATGCGAATTTGTGGAAAAAAAATGTGATGTAGAGAATCGAATTGATATTTTGAAGGGACATGAATGTCATTATTGATAAGTTTGGGGTTTTCTATGCATAGATCTGTTATATAAGATTGCACTATGTAAGATTATTTTATGTAGTTGAAATGAGCTGATCCATTCATCTGTGCACATTAACTAATAATTATGGGGAATGCAAATGTAGCATACCATTTGCATTGTGAAGTTAAATAAGACTTCAAAATTATGATTGATGAATTGCGCAAATGTTCATCTAGCTTTACAAATAGTTTCAAGATATTTGAATTGGAATCATAGTATCTTATCACTGTAATGAGAGAAGTATGTGGAAATAAATTAAACTTGTTTTTGTTACATACTTCGGTTGAAGACATGTGACATGTACAAAGACTTTATGAGAAGAAATTTATAAAAATAGAGTATGTGGAAATATATTAAACTCTTTTTTGTTACATACTTCGGGTGAAGACATGTGACATGTACAAAGACTTTATGAGAAGAAATTTATAAAAATACTTGAAGAATAGTGAAATACTTTGATCTTATTTTGTGCACTTCGGGTAGCTTGCATGCTAAGTTGCACATCTTCGTCCAAGTATAAAACCGTTATTCCAATTGAAACTGGCTTTTCAATTTAATTGAGGATGCATTCACGTGCACATTAAGGAAAAGAAAAATATGTGATCAATTCAACATACATAAAAGTATGTGAATTAGACTTTGTTGACCATGATGAAAGCTATGTGCATAAATAAAATCAATAACTTGTATTTATACTTCTCCTCTACCCATGGAGATAAGAAGTGTTAGTTTGTTTGGAGTGACTTGGAAACCATTGCTTCATAGGCTCGATTGTGGTCTAAGTGTTCCACATATACCAAACATACTTTCCATCATCTAGCTCACATATAAGAATTCCTTAGTAGTAAAATGAAATCTCTACATTCCATTAACAAAGAAGTCTTTGGTTTGTCATCCATTACTTTTTGACTAAGTTGGATTGGAAGGGCATATATTGGCACTACAGTAAAATCTATATTTTCTCTTCCTTTTAGTTTGCCATATGAATGAAAAATGCATTCCTTTTGAGATTTAGATAATCCCTAAGTACCCATCCTCCTAATTTATGTTCAAACATCATCCTCATGATGAAACACCAAATAAGAGTTTGATAATGCAATAGTTTAGATCTATCCCTATGTTATGTTCTAGAGATATACATGCCTAGAGGAATGAGAAGTTCCCCGGTCGGGGGATAGCCAAGGCCAAAAGCCAGAGAGTTCATATGAGGTACCTACTCATGATGGCAAGATGAGTAGAGGGACATTAGAAAGAACTCTAGATGGTGACTAGGCAAGGGCTATAAATAGGTTGGGAGGTGAGTCTCGGATATCTCATTCTCCACTTCTCACATTTGGTATCAGAGCTAAGAGAGAGCTCTTTTGGAAATCTCACAACCCTCTTTTTTCATGCATTTTTCTCCCTTCCCCCTACTCGATGGGCATGGATATGGTGAGGAATGAGTGTCCCAAGGGAGTATGCAAACATTGGAGCTTTTTTCCATGCATCGATGGCTTCATACATGCATGGTGAGCTCCAATGTGAGGTAAGTGTGTTTCCACCAAACTTTTTTAGTCTGTTTTTTCTTTGTTTCTTGTCATTTTTGCAGATATGTCTGCATAAGCATGTAAAACATTGAATTCCGCACATTTTGATATGCACCAAGGGGGATAATCTCTGATGCCCAAGACGATATTGTTTCTAGAGTGTTACTGTTAGTGTCCATGTGAAAGGCCGAATGGCCACTGAACACTTCTTTGTATATGTTCTTTAATAAAACATATAGTGGTGTGGTCAGCCAAATACTATAAGTTCGACTTCATTTGTAAGACCTAAGAAGTCTGTGTTCATGCTCCCTGTGTACTGTGTTTTTCTATGTATTATGTAGCCTCTGTGCAGAGTACCATGTGTGGCACTTGGAGCTCGAATTTCTACTCCGAGGATATTGTTGTGGAGCTTTTGAGTAGGAGAGTGCATTGTGGTGCATCACCAGCAAATACTTCTCTGATATCATAGCATTTTGATGAAAAACCTTTGTTCCTTTTGTGTGAGCGAAGTGAGCACCCGCCCGCCCACCCAAGGCTTTTGACCAAGGCATAGGCCTTGGCATACCTTGTCATCTGAGTCACCAAAGTCACCGTTGGCTACACGTAAGGGAGAACCTCAATGATCAAGGAAGATAGAGGTTCCTGATACTTCTTGAGAGGTCATCCATCCCATTATTGTTCCCCGCAGAGCTCGCTTAACCCTGGCAATCTCTTGCCACTAAGCTACACTCTTGTGGTGTCTAAAGAAGGGGAAAGATTAAGGTTAACATTACCTTGAACATGTTTTGGTCTCTCAAAGCTTCATTCTTTGCTTTCAAAGCCTATTTTTGAAGCATTTTTGGGATGATTTTTGGAGCCATTCTGGAGTACTTTTGTGCATAGGTCTCTTCACACAGGTTCAAGAACATCAAGAAGAGGGTTCTTTGTACTTCTCCAAAAATAAATATTCACATTTGGGGTCATGTTTTCAGCCACACTCGTAAAACTACAGGTTTCTTGAAAGGTTTTCAGTTGTGGTGGGAATAACCACTGCAAATTTATGCAGGTTTATTGAACCTAAACAATAGAGTTGACAAACACTTGCAGGTGTTATTGGCTAGTTTTTGGGCTGTGCATTCAACCTTTCAATGCCATTTTACTGCATATATTGAGCATATGTACAATTGTGGATACTGCTTATGTACGTCCATGTGGTCATTAATATAGTGGTTGCATTTTTGCATAAAGCCCTTTGCATTTGATAAAGAGGGTCGTGGTGAGGTTTTCCTAACTAGGAGACACCTAGATGTCGGGGTCTCTTCGATGATGTAGGTGGAAGGCTTACACAACCTTGCCATAGGAGATGCATGATAGTTTTTCATAGGTTCTTGATAAGCCTAGTTGGCTTCTTTTGTGTAATTGATTATATGCAGTGGATTCAGTGACTCACTATGCAGGTAAACATAATAGTACTTGTAGTTTTATGAGATTTTGATACTAGTCATATGCTCATTTTGCAGAGGATACTCTGGAAATTTTTTTCTAGATTTTTTGGCTTTGTCAACTATACAATGGTCGATTTACTCCTTGATACACTTATTGGTGTGAGCACATTTATTCTCACATAATCCTTCTGGTTGGTCATTATTGGTCATTAATTCAATTTTTTGGGAAGATTGCTGAATCCTCTCCCAAAATCTGACACTTGGTCATCTTTCTTTGAGCCTTAGTGGTGTTTAGATTCTTTTAGCTCCATTATCATTCTATTCAGTTGTGTACCATCATGGCATCAGAGGTCTCAGGCATGTTTGGTGGTTCAGGGTCTAGTTCCAGTGTTCCGAGGAGGAGCTATAACTTGCAGGGAAAAGAACATCTTGAGATCCAAAAATTTGATGGCATAGACTTTTCTTTATGGAAGAATCAGATTAAATATGTGCTGATTCAAAGGAGGCAATGGAAGCCAGTAAATGGAATCTCAAAGAAGCTTGTTGACATGGATAAAGATGATTGGGATGAGTGAGATGAAATGGCCAGGTCTACCATTTGATTGCACCTGGCAGATAATGTTTACTTTATAATATTAGGCTATGAAAGTGTAGAGGAGCTTTGGAAGAAGTTATGCAATACATATGTAAAAGAGACGGCATCAAATAAAGTGTATCTGATGAGAAAGTTATATGACCTTCGCATGAAGGACAAAGATAGTGTTGTTGCTCATCTAAATGAGTTTGATGCTATATTCTCCCAGTTACAGGCTCAGAAAATGGATATGGATAATGAAATGAAAGCAGTCTTGTTGTTGTGCACCTTGCCATCATCATGGGATATGTTTTCCACAGCTATTAGCAATGGTGCGCCTAGTGGTAAATTGGTCTATGATGACATATGTGGAGCTGACATATGTGGAGCACTCTTGAGTGAGGAGATTCATAGAAAATCTATGGTTGGCACTCAAAGTGGAGATGCATATAATGTTTCTGATTCTTACAAAGGAAAGAATCAGCAACGTGGCAAGAGCAAGAACAAAGAAAAGAATGGTCAACATAACAAGAGTAGAAGTAAATCAAGGAAGAGGCATATCGAATGCCATTATTGTCATAAGAAAGGACACATGAAGAGAGATTGTCATGCATTAAAGAATGCTAAAGGTAATGTTATCAGGATCTTGCTCACACGCACACAGAGGTTACGGATGCAGAAAACACATAGAAAAATAGACACACTAGGAGATGAGACAAAACGATGTGGTAGAGTATCATGCAATATCAAAATAATATAGTTTAACAAATAAACACAAAAACAATATTTAAAGAAAGAAATGCATGGAGTTGTGGCAAGAACTTAGTTGATTGTACGACCACAAATGAATTAAGGCATGAAGTGATTGTCTTTGAATTAACTAGAATTTACATCGATGTCTTGAGTTTGCTCCAAGCACCCAGCGTGCGCGGTAATTCGAGCGGTTGACCTGATCCACCAACGTCACTTTCTTGGCATTTTGTGTGCACCCATAACTGCACAAGAAGCCGTCTACAACGCAGTATTGGGTGCAATCTCCCCCCATGCACTCTGTTTCGACAGTCCACTATGTATAGAAATTTTTGATTATGTCGAAAAGAGTGGTTACATGAGAGCGGCTTCGAAAAGCATGTGTGAAAGTAAAAATTGGTGACGTTTGTAGAAAGCCGTTGCTTTTAATATCAGAAATTACGGTCTACAATGACCCTTATTCTAATAACCACTTGTCTAACTATTTCTAACAATAGAACCTTCTATGCGGGTTCATTTACAAACTAAATTATAAATCGGATTATTGATGTCCGCCCTAAAGTTGGATTATCGATGTCCGCCCTTTCACTCCTTTCACGCCCTCACGGACCTTCAGCTGCTATATCAAAAACATCAAAACACATTAATACATTAATAAATTAACACTCCAACAATGCCTTGTTCAACACATTCCATAATTTATAACATGCCCCTCAGTTGAAAAAGCAGCTGACCTCAGTTGATAAAATAAAAATAAACATGGATGGCCAGTCACATGTTCCATCATTGAATGAAAATAAGCATGTTCCATGTAAAAAAAACATGCATGGAAATGTTCATGGAGGAATTACATTAATGTGTTTGTGTATGATATGTAGAAATTAAGTGGTCATAATGAGGTGTTAATTGTGTTTTATGTATCCATTGACATTCTTCAATAGAGTGATTTTTGTACTTAACTAAATATCAATGATATTGAGTATCTGTGCGTGTAGTAGTGACATCATGATCAATTATTTTCTCAAGAACTAAGATTTCAGATTGTTCTTCAATTAAAGGAGGGTCATGAAGAATTGGAGTAAGTGGTAAAGTTCCTTTAAATGGTTTAAGTAAACTAATATGAAAAGTGTTATGTAAATTCCAATGAGATGGTATATCTAATCTAAATGAATATCATTAATCTTTTGTATAATGCGAAATGGTCCATAATAGCGTGGTGAAAGTTTAACTTTAGGATGCTACAAAATATTTTTGAGACGTCTTTTAATGATACACAACCACACAAGATCATTTTCCTTGAATTTCTTAGCTAATCATTTTGTATTCATATTACATGTATATCGCTCTTGACTTTTTCTAATGTGCTCGTGAACATCGTGGAGTATAGAAATGTGATCTTGAGCAATAGAATTAGCCATCGGAATGTCAGTTTGGGTGAGTGAGATGGGCGTGGGAAGCTTTTTGTCATAAACAATTTCAAAAGATGCACAACCAGTAGTGGTGTGTGTGGTGTTAATGTAAGCAAATTGAAGCAATGGCAACTTTTCATCCCAGTTAGTGGGACTATCTAATGAATAACAATGCAATAAATCAAGAATAGTACTATTAGTAGCCTCACTTTGTCCATTACTTTTGAGATGAACTGCAGAACTAAAATCTATTTTAGAACCAAAATGATGAAATAAGGCAACCCAAAAATGATTACAAAATCTAACATCACGATGAAATAACATTACTTTAGGAAATCCACGATGTGGGAAAATGCATTTAATGAATAATTTTGCAGCCTGGGTGCAGACAAAGTTTTTCTACATGGAATGAAATATGCATATTTACTAAACCTATCAACTATTGTCCAAATCATATCATTATGTTACGAAGTGATGGGAAGACCTGTGATAAAATCCATAGAAATTTGTTCCCATGGTTCGTTCAGAATGGGAAGTGGCATTAATAATCCAAATGGTTTACCATGATGACATTTTACACGTTGACATACAATGCACTGAGAAACATAATCTACAATATCTTTTTCCATTTGTGGCCAAAAGAAGAAATCTTTGCAGGTAGAAATGGTGCTTTGTATGCCTCTATGACCCATGTAAGATGGTTCATGCATCTTTGATGAAAAAATCTTTAAAAACTTGTCGTAATCTATCTAAAACATCATCTATTCGAGAAATAGGGTATCTGTTCTTTATTGTGATCTTGTTAAAGGCTCTATAATCAATGCACATTCGATAAGTTTTATTCTTCTTTTCTACTAAGAGAACTGGTGCTCCAAATGGGGAAGAACTAGGACTTATAAGTCCTTTCTGTAGTAGGTCTTTTACTTGGTTTTCTATTTCCTTTTGGTGTAGTGGACCATGTCTATAAGGTGCTTTATGAGGAGGAGAGCTAACAGGGACTAAGTCTATGCTATGGTCAAAGGATCCTCGAGATGGTGGTAGTTCATAGGGATACTCAGACATAAAACAATCCTTATACGTAGTCATGAAAGGTTTATGTGCATCAAGAAGTGTATGAGTATAATCATTGATGACATTGATAAAAACAATGCATGAATTGAATCCTTTCCTAAATGCACGTTTTACTTGAGTATGACTAATCAATGGAAATGGTTGGAAATCATGCCATGAAGACAAAGTAATGATTTGACCTTTAAATTCAAAGTTGAAGGTATGTGTATGGTAGTCAATGTGTGGGTTATAATGATGACAAAAAGGCATACCTAGTATAACATCATAAGATTGTAAAGGTGCAATTAAAAATGTTCGTGAATCAACATATGGGCCTAATCTAATCATAACGTCTTGCACTTCTCGTGTTACATTATAATGATTACCTTGAAATGAAGTTTTTACTTTATACAAGGAAGGAAAAGTTTTTAATTTAAGTTCTTGTACTAATAAATGTGAAATGAAGTCATGTGAACTACCAGCATCATGTAAAACTTTAACGAGTTTTTTATTTATAGTACCCTGCATGTAAAGTAGAGAATGAAGAGAGATATCATTACCCAAGGTACTTAAGTCCTTCTCCAATGATTCCTCTGTCCAAAGAGGAGGAATTTCTTCATTATGGGCCTCCATGTTATGTAATTGAGCTGCAGCTGATTTCATGTTAAGAGCTCACAATCGAAACTTTGCTTTTGTATGTCTAGGTTTACCACAATTCCAATAGGTGATTCGTGGTTGCTTCTGTTGGGCATCCATCACTGTAGTTTGTAGGGTAGGTGGTTTGGTAGGTTTCTAACAATAGAACCTTCTACGTGGGTTTATTTACAAAGTAAATTATAAATCGGATTATTGATGTCTGTCCTAAAGTCAGATTATCAATGTCCGCCCTTTCACGCCCTCACCTATCAAAAACACCAAAACACATTAATACATTAACACTCCAACAATGCCTTGTTCAACACATTCTATAATTTATAACAGGTAAAGGACAGAATGTTGATGAGCATGTTAAACACTTACCTGCACCATCTACTTCGACTGTGAAGATTGAAGAAATTAATGCTATTTCTGATGATGTTGATGTGTTACACTTGATAGTACTATGCCAACTGAGGCTCTTATGGCTGATTCTCTTTTCCACACATGGCTGCTAGATTTTGGTGCTTCTTTCCATGTGACACCACATAGAGAATGGTTCTCTAATTATGCAACAAAGTCTCTTGGTACCGTGAGACTTGGTGACTCTTACCAGCGTGACACTGTGGGGATTGTAGATGTGGTTGTGTAGTTCATTGATCGTTCAAATTTACTATGCTTAATGTACGCCAGTACCTCAGTTATCACGTAGTTTGATGTCAGTTGGTCAACTTGATGACCTTGGTTACAAGGTGGTCTTCTATGCTTAGCCCTTTCACATATCAAAGGGCAATATGGTTATTGCAAAAGGAATCAAAGTTGGCTCACTTTATCCTTTATTTGTATCACAGAAAGAACACTAGTTAGCTGTTATTGAACAACCTATGGATTGTATTTGGCATTGTCGTTTGGGCCATATATCTCGTGGTGGAATGGAAAATCTTTCTCGTTCTAGCTACTTACCTGTGTTATCTTTCTCTGATTTTTCATTTTGTGAGCATTGTGGATATGGAAAGAAAACTAGAAATATGCATAGAATGCACATAGACTCTTCAATGCAGCCTTTAGATCTCATTAATAAAGATGTGTATGGTCCTATGCCCACAAGGTCATTAGGTGGTCTCTTTACTTTGTCACTTTCATTGATGATGCTACTAGAAAAGTTTGGGTACATCCTATCAAATCGAAGGATGAGGTATTCACTACTTTTAGAAAATGGCTTGCTTCAGTTGAGATTGAAAAAGGAACTAAGCTCAAAGCTTTACGTTCAAATAATGGGGGCAAGTATACCTCACATGAATTTAGAATAGAACTATTCAAGATAGAGTAGTCTCTATGCTGCATCATGCAAACCTTTCACAAGGCTTTTGGGCAGAAGCAGTATTGACTGTAGTTCATGTGGTTAACCTTTCACCTAGTACTGCCAAAGGTCTAAAAGCGGCACAAGAGTTATGGACAAGAAAGCCACCATATTATGATCATCTTCGAGTTTTTGGGTGTGAAGCATATGTTCATATACCCAAGAATCTTAGACAAAAGTTGATAAGTCAAAGAAATGCATTTTTCTTCGATATGGTTGAGAAGGACAATTTGGATATCTCTTATGGGATTTTGAAACATGGTCAGTGATCAAAAGTAGTGATGTCATTTTCAATGAGTCTAACACTACAACATATCGAGGGTATACCGAGGCTGTTACCGAGGAAAATGAACGGGCACAATTTCTTCGTGACATCGGTGTCACAGTCGGTATGCGCATTGGAAACATAACGTCGATATAGGCACCAGTATAGTCGTCGATAAGAGCATCGGTACATGCATTGATATAAGCACCGGTACATGCATTGATATAAGCACCGGTATTACCGATGCTTATACCGATGCCCATAGTGACGACTCTGCTGGTGTACTGACGCCCATACTGACGACTCTGCTGGGTGTACCAATGCTTATACCGATGACCATATCTGCACAATTTTTTTTGGGCAGAGTGTGTTGTCTTTTGCTACGTCATGATGTTGTTTAGCAAAAGACAATACACTCTGCCCAACTCTAAATCGAGTACATGTGATATGTACTCTAATGGCAACCAAAACATGATTTTATATGAGCAAAAATGAACCATGAATCATGTACAAAAAGTTGTATATTCCATAAATGAAGGATGTACAAGAGTGTGGCAAAGCACTTCCATATAGGAACCGAATACAAAATGTGACAAAGCACTTCCATATAGGAATCGAATACAAAATTATGGTACATCATTGCCACATAGGAGTGTAATACAAAATTGTGGAAATGTGACAAAGCACTTCCATATAGGAATCGAATACAAAATTATGGTACATCATTGCCACATAGGAGTGTAATACAAAATTGTGGCAAAGCACTAACATACATATACACAAGGGGATCAAAACATTTACACCTACAATCTTGCAACAAAGCATATGTGTAAAATGAGACAAATTGACATGACATTTATAAACAACAACTAAAAATACAAAACCAAGCTATAAGTTTACCTAATCATAGATTCTCCCACGAAATGATTGCACCGCGTCCCTCTAAGTCTTGCAACAGTGCAGCCAATCCATGATGATATCCATAAGCTTCTTTGGTTCGCGTCGGAGGACAACCCACTTCCAACTCCTATAATAAACATGCGAAATGTTAGATTATCATACATGATGTGCTTAACACAAACAAATTCAATAATTAAGATGATACTTACAAATTGGTAGTGCATACTGTCGTATCTGCTGCTACCTAAATGCGACGTTCCAACCGTATCTAAACATGTGGCCGCCGCATCTCGCGGTTGACGATATTGATAAGGAGTATGTTGCTGCTCATCCTAAATCGATTCCCATTCTTCAACATCTAACCGTAGCGGCTTTGGTAAGCCTGCTCTGAAAGCATCGCGAGCTTCGGACCGCTGATGAGACATCACCTCGCGTGCCGTACGCTGAATCCATTTTGAACTCACAATAGGATTCCCAGGTGCTGGCTGATACTCTTCATATATCAATTGTGTGATATAATTTTTAGAATCCTTATCTTGTTCGCTCCATTTTAACATGATAGAATGTCCAAACTCTATGGAGCAAATCTGTCGAATGCGCTGACGCATGCACTTTCCGACTGCATCCATGACTCGAGCTCCATTATGTATGTGATATATCTTGGAGTCGTCATGGTCATGTGCTCCCCAAGGTGTACGTGGAGATCCCATCTGATCCAATGTGGAGATGTTAAAATGCATGTGTGTATGCATATGCATGTGTGTATGCATATGCATGTGTGTATGCATATGCATGTGTGTGTATGCATACACATGTGTATGCATATGCATGTGTGTATGCATATGCATGTGTGTATGCATATGCATGTGTGTATGCATATGCATGTATGTGTGTATGCATATGCATGTGTGTATGCATATGCATGTGTGTATGCATATGCATGTATGTGTGTATGCATATGCATGTGTGTATGCATATGCATGTGTGTATGCATATGCATGTGTATGCATATGCATGTGCCTATGCATATGCATGTGCCTATGCATATGCATGTGTGTATGCATATGCATGTATGTGTGTATGCATATGCATGTGTAAGCATATGCATGTGTGTATGCATACACACATGCATATGCATGTGTGTATGCATATGCATGTATGTGTGTATGCATGTATGTGTGTATGCATATGCATGTGTATGCATATGCATGTGCATATGCATGTGTATGCATATGCATGTGTATGCATATGCATGTGCATATGCATGTGTGTATGCATATGCATGTATGTGTGTATGCATATGCATGTGTATGCATATGCATGTGTATGCATATGCATGTGTATGCATATGCATGTGTATGCATATGCATGTGTGTATGCATATGCATGTGTATGCATATGCATGTGTGTATGCATATGCATGTGTCTATGCATATGCATGTATGTGTGTATGCATATGCATGTGATTGTCTTGATGCCAATATCTCAACTAACAGAAGGTTCGTGTTGTATCAATACAATACAACTTCCTAAAGAAGATCTGTGGATATGTGAAGCCGTATTGTATTAATACAACATGAACCATTTATTAGCTGATATACATTGTCGGTGATGCTATTGATCTTCACTTGTTGATGCCTTCTCAACCCTTGAGCTATAAAAAAAACATATGCATACATACTCACATGCATTATAAAGAAAAAACATAAAATCATATAACGAAGAATGCAACCTAGTGTGTATGCATATGCATATGTGTATGCATGTATGTGTGCATGCATATGCATGTGTGTATGCATGTATGTGTGTATGAATATGCATGTATGTGTGTATGCATATGCATGTGTGTATGCATATGCATGTATGTGTGTATGCATTTATGTATGCATATGCATGTGTGTATGCATATGCATGTGTGTATGCATATGCATTTATGTATGTATATGCATTTGTGTATGCATATGCATTGTGTATGTGTGTATGCATATGCATTTGTGTATGCATGTATGTGTGTATGCATGTATGTGTGTATGCATATGCATTTGTGTATGCATTTGTATGCATATGCATTTGTGTATGCATGTATGTGTGTATACATGTATGTGTGTATGCATGTATGTGTGTATGCATATGCATTTGTGTATGCATTTGTATGCATATGCATTTATGTATGCATGTATGTGTCCTATGCATGTGTGTAGGCATATGCATTTGTGTATGTGTGTATGCATATGCATTTGTGTATGCATATACATGTGTATGTATATGCATATGCATGTGTGTATGTGTATACATTTGTGTATGTGTATGTGTGTATTTGTGTATGCATATGCATGTGTGTATGCATATGCATGTGTGTATGCATATGCATGTGTGTATTTGTGTATGCATGTGTCTATTTGTGTATGCATATGCATTGTGTATGTGTGTATGCATATGCATGTGTATGTATATGCATTTGTGTATGCATATGCATTTGTGTATGCATGTATGTGTGTATGCATATGCATTTGTGTATGCATGTGTATGCATATGCATTTGTATGCATATACATTTATGTATGTATATGCATTTGTGTATGCATATGCATTGTGTATGTGTGTATGCGTATGCACATGCATATGCATGTGTATGTATATGCATATGCATATGCATGTGTGTATGTGTATACATTTGTGTATGTGTATGTGTGTATTTGTGTATGCATATGCATTTGTGTATGCATGTGTGTATTTGTGTATGCATGTGTGTATTTGTGTATGCATATGCATGTGTGTATGCATATGCATTTGTGTATGCATGTATGTGTGTATGCATATGCATGTGTGTATGCATATGCATGTGTGTATGCATATGCATGTGTGTATGCATATGCATGTGTGTATGCATATGCATGTGTGTATGCATATGCATGTGTGTATGCATATGCATGTGTGTGTGTGTGTACATATGTGAGTGTGTATGTATATGTATATCTCTCTCTGTCTCTCTATGTCAATCGAAAACAAAACAATCACTTACATCGATGTAATTTTTTGGATCGTTGTCGTCAAAATCAACTTAAAGTTGTCCTTCGTCGAATTTCCAAAGGCTTGATCCCAAAATCTCTTGCAAATCTAAAGAGAGAAGATATTAGAAAAGGAAAAACATAAAGAAAGAAAAAAGAGTGCTACAGTATGTGCAATATACTTACCAAAACTTCAGATCTAGAAAAATAGAGGTGTGCGTAGAGAGAGAGAGAGGGAGGGAGGGAGGGAGGGAGAGAGAGAGAGAGAGAGAGAGAGAGAGAGAGAGAGAGAGAGAGAGAGAGAAAGGGAGAGAGAGAAAGAGTGACAAATAGAGATATGTTGCTCGTGCACACAAAGTCGACAGTAGGAGATCTAGTTTCAAAACGCGATGAATGTCGAATTTTTGCTCTCGGGCCCCATTAAAACACGGCATCGATATGAGCGTCGGTAGTTCCCAGTAATTTACCGATGCTTATACCGACACTCATACCGGCGCACATGTACCGATGTGTACATTGCCTAATTGGTTTGCCAAAGTTTTTCGACGGTCATACCGACGCCGAATTGTGACCGTCGGTATGCAGAACGTCGTTATGCCCTTGATATGTTGTAGTGAAAGATGCATAAATAGCCCATTAAGGAGGTTGAAGTGAGAAGAGTGGTATTTGAGGATACTAGTCCTCTAGTTAGGATGCATAAAAATGCTGCACATAGGGACATTCAAGAGAATGTACGATCAGATAAGTCTGCACATGTTTCTGTTCAGCAACCATTGAGATGCTCTACACGTGTCTCACATCCACTTGATAGATATGTTCTAGGTTTAGATTTTTTTATGCTAACAAATGCCGGTGAGCTTTCTTGCTACAAAGAGGCTATGCAAATAGAGAATCATGTCAAGTGGGAGCGTGCCATGAAGAGTGAGTTGGATTCTATTCACAAGAATGGTACTTGGGGTTTAGTACCTTTGCCAAAGGGCAAGAAAGCTTTACCATGTAAATGGGTATATAAGTTGAAATTCACATTAGATGGTGCTTCTCCAAAGTATAAAGCAGGACTTGCTGCAAAGGGTTTTAAGCAACAACATGGTGTTGATTTCGAGGAAGTCTTCTCTCTAGTGGTCAAGATGACTACCTTGCACATGTTGCTTGGATTTGTTGCAATGGAGGACTTAAAGCTAGTACACATGGATGTGAAAACTGCTTTCTTGCATGGAGATCTTATAGATGAGATGTATATGGAACAACTAGAGGGTTATGTAGTTCCTCGCAAGGAAAGTCTAGTTTGTAAGCTCATGAAGAGCTTGTATGGACTTAAACAGTCTCTTAGACTATGACACCAAAAGTTTGATGCTTTTATGAAGTCTCAAGGCTATTCTCGAAGCAATGAGGATCATTGTCTTTACATAAAGAGACGCTCAGATGGAAGCTTGGTATGCTTGATACTTTATGTCAAGCAAACATATTCTTGGCATGCACATTACTCATGATAGGATTTAAAGATGCATATACTTGTCTCAAAGTGAGTACATATCCAAATTACTTCACATGTTCAGTATGCAAAGTGGAAAGGCATTGAGTACACCTTTACCCACATATGTGAAATTGAGCAAGGATGATTGCCCCAAATCAAATGAGGAAAAGGAATTCATGACCAAAATTTCATCAGTCTACTATTGGTAGTCTCATGTATGCTATGGTAGCTACGAGAACATGCATTGCATTTGTAGTGGGAGTTGTGAGAAGATATATGTCTAATCCTGGCAAGAAACATTGGGAAGTGCTCAAGATGATTTTGAGATATTTGAGTGGCACTAACGAAAAGTGTCTATGTTTAGGTAGAGGGAAAGCATCCATTACTGGTTATAGAGATTTTGACTTTATTGGTTGTGTAGACAATTGTAAGTCTACATCAGGGTACATTTTTTTTGGAGATGCTATCTCTTGGAGATCTCGTCTTCAAGAATGTACAACTATTTCCACCATAGAAGCAGAGTCTGTTGCAGCAAGTGAGGCATGTAAGGAAGCATTGTGGCTTTCTTGTCTTGCTTGTGATATGGGTTTACCTGAACATGTACCTCGTTTGCTCAATGATAGTCAAAGTGCCATTGCTTTGGCTAAGAATCCAGTCTATCATGCAAAGACCAAGCACATTTAGGTGATGTATCACTTCATTAGAGATTGCTTAGCCACTGAGCGTATTTTTTTTTAGAAGGTTTACACTCGATATAATGCTACCGATGCTTTTACTAAAGCTCTACCACAAGATAACTTTCGACACTGTTGTCACTTGATGAGAGTTACTTGATTCATGATCTTACATAGTCACTTGTATACTGTGTAACATGCCCATAAGGTGGGAGGTATAGTTTGTATACTTACACTCAAGTATTCTTTATCATTCTTTATTTTTTTCTCAAAGTTACTTTGGCCATATTGGCCTTTGGTAGGAGATTCTTACTATTAGTGTCCATGTGAAAGGCCAAATGGCCACTGGAAACTTCTTTGTATATGTTCTTTAATAAAACATATAGTGGTATGGTCAACCACAGACTGTAAGTTCGACCGCATTTATAACACCTAAGAAGTCTGTGTCCGTTGTGGTCGAGATTCAGATTCGAGATCGACAATCGAGCAGAAGACACAATTTAAATCTTTTCTAGAAATTAGTACATCTAGACGATGCTTAGAATCTTGCAATGGCTAGTGGCACATGTTTGGGGGTAGTCTTTGTGCTCGCTTGAAGGGAAGCAGTTATCTCCTATACGAGTCTCCTTTTTACTTTTATGCATTATAGTGAAGTTGTCATTTACAATGTGGCCTAGTGTGTGTATTATAGCTTTTCAATGACATCGCAACCATGTGTTTGCTATTCCTAAAGTTTAATGATGTCCACGATATAACAGAAATAATGCACCTTGAGTTAAAAAACGAACCAGCTGGCTCTGCAAAAAGCATTGAAATGATCCACAATGGACAAAAAGGGAAGAAAATGAAGAGCAGGTGATGCCCAGGGGGGTTACATTTTTGGAAAGAGCCATCTGGAAGGGAGAGCGTGCGAATTTGGGGATAGAACACGAGAAATCAATGAGCAAGTAGTACATACGGAAGGCAAACAAAATGCAGTAATGCTGGATGATTAGAAGCGAACAATATAAATTCATGAAAAAGAGCAGTCACGTATATAGAAGGCAATTGTAAGGCCGTCAAAATATTATTTAGCCGAATCCTTGTAATTAGAAAAGTTGCGCACCAAAAGGGTGTAGCGCAAGTGTTGTATCATTTCTTTGTAATCAATAGAGTATGCGTGGAAGAGAAGAGAGAGGCATCGTTAGCCTGCTCGGTCTGGACGATAGTCTGGAATTGATTTCGTGTTGGAGTTATATCAATTGTAGAGTTTCCTGTAAAGTCAGTTTTGAAGTAAATTAGGTACTGTGTTAATGTTACTGTGTTGAAGTGAAGTGTGGCGGTATTGTAAAGAAGAAGTGAAAGTGCTGCATATAAAATTACGGTGATTGTTAAGATTGTTATGCGCCGAAGTGTAATCGCATCTTCTATAATTGTTCGGGATGAATCAATGAAATTGATAGTCAAAAATTAAGTAGTGAATTGGGAAAATACATATAGGTCCTCTGAATCATCAGACCCCTGACCATCCCAAGAACCCACGAGTAAGAATAACTGTAACAATTTAACATTGGCACCAGCCATGGGGCATGGAGTCACCAGTCAGTGCAGAGACTTAGAGTTGAGAAGAATCCGATGATATATGCTTGTAACACGTTCCGGAGAATCGTACTTGAAGTAGAGAAGGGATCAGCTTCCCTGGAAAATTCCTAGCGCATTGGGCACACCTCCGAGTAGCAGTGGTGACGGACAATCGTTGGAAGGAAAGCGAGAAATCTGGGCTAGTGGAGTAACACCTCAACATTTCCTTGTATAAGGATTACATGGTGTACCAGAAGTGCAACCAACCCCATCTGCGGAAAGTAAGATTGAAGAAGTAAGCACTGGTTTCGGTGGTAGTGTGGAAATTTTCGGTAGTAGTTTGTGGAATTCCAGTGGAACGTTGGATAATTTTGGGGCTGGGTTGCTGAATTTTGGTGAAAGTTCCATTCTTGGTTCTGATTTTGAGGGAACTAGTGTACTGTTGAATGAAATTTTTGGTGAAAAGCTCACTACAGAAGTCCATTACGACGAAGGGCAATTGGCTGAAGGCGTGAGGGAACGACTGAACAATATCCAATTACCAGAGAGCGTACAAGATGATGGGACAACACAACAACAATTAGGGTTAACTAGTTCAAATCATTCGGCAGTAACATTTCCCCTTGATTCAAACACCATGAGTGGTTGGCAGCAGTAACAACACCAATAGTAGCACCAACGTGAGCATCTAAAGTATGCATGCATGAATATATATATGTGTGCACAAAATTTTCAAGCCTATAGATGCACATCAAATTTCACATGAGCTACATTGAAGGTGCTTGATCAAAATTCAGTTTGAGTTCGAGTGGGAAAACCTCGCCATCGAAAGCTTGATATCTCCTCTTTGCACCATTATGTTTTTCGATGCATTTTAGAGTATGCATGTATAGGGCCCCCTACATGGCCGTGCATAGACATAATGACTTTGTATGCCCATGCACTTGATTCTTCTTATTTTTTCAAAAAGTCTTGTAGATGCAGACATGAAGATTGGTGTGGCGTGGCCGGAGGATGCACTGGTTTAGAGGGGGTGGATGTGGTCGAGATTTAGATTCCAGATCGACAATCGAGCAAAAGACGTCAATTTGAATCTTTGCTAGAAATTGATATATCTAGAGAATGCTTAGAATCTTGCAATGGCTGGTGGCACATGTTTGGGGGTAGTCTTTGCACTCGTTTGAAGGGAAGTAGTTATCTCCTATATGAGTCTCCTTTTTGCTGTTATGCATTATAGTGAAGTTGTCATTTACGATGTGGCCTAGTGTGTATTAAAACTTTTCAATGACATCACAGCCATGCGTTTGCTATTCCTAAAGTTTAACGGCGTTCACGATATAGCAGAAATAATGCACCTTGAGTTAAAAAACGAACCAATTGGCTCTGCAGAAAGTACTGAAATGATCCACAATGGGCAAGAACGAAAGAAAATGAAGAGCAGGTGATGCCCAGAGGGGTTATGTTTTTGGAAAGATCCATGTGGAAGGGAGAGCGTGCCAATTTGTGGATAGGACACGAGAAATCGATGAGCAGGTAGTACATACGGAAGGCAAACAAAATGCAGCAATATTGTTGGATGAGAAGCGAACAATAGAATTTCCTGAAAAAGAGCAGTCACGTATACAGAAGGCAACGATGTTTAACTAAGAATAATTGAATGAAATTCTTTTGGGAGACGACAACCCGCTGTATGGGGGAACAACGTAAATCGAAAGGTTTCTAGTCTTGTTCTTTCCCAGAACGTAAAGGAGGTCGCATATATAAAGGCTTCTTGCACATGTTTTTTTTGTTTTGGGAGAAAAAGCTTCGTGTTTCCTTGTTTTGGACAGAAGAGTAGCAGCGAATGAATTCCTTGTCATGAATCTTTGGCGGTGTTTGTAAGAGAGGGTTGAAGACACCAGGTATTAGAGAGGAGAAAACCATCCTTTGCTGTCAAAGTGAACAAGGTCCGTGTCCATATGCGAAAACAACTGAATGAGTAAAAATGCTTTCGTTCATTTTAAATGACAAGGATGACCCGAATTTCTGACAAATATTGCGAAAGCGTGTGCCTACACAATATGAAGAATGGAGCTATTTTTGGTTTCTTCTCTATAATTCGAGGATGGTTCGGATGGAAAAATAGGAAAAGTAGAGTAACATGCACACCTGCTCAAATAGGAGGACGAGGAATGAGTGGGCAATTTTTAACAAAGACATTGTTATGAGGGCATGTAGTGCCCAACAACACATATTAGAAAATTTTCTTGTTTGTAGGTTTCTTGAGTTAAGAAAGTGGTTTACTGACCCCTAGGCTGATGCCTATCATTGTATCAGGGTTATTATTTTTATAGGCTTCATTTTTCTTAGGAAATGCTATCGAAATTTTTGTAGCCACATGGCGTTATATGCCATGTGAGAGAAGAAGATGCATGAGTGGATGCATGCATACATAGATGATATAATTTCTAGAAAGGTAAAGTGCATGATGCATTTTTTTCTATATAATACAATTTTATCTATCATCATGATGAGTTAGGATGAGCATAAAGTATGTGATAGAAGTAGCATGTGATATGCTTATGATCATCCATACAAGTACTAGATGGTTGTATGTGATTGGTTGTGGTAAGTTTTAATGAATGTGCAAGAAGCACAATGACTAGAATGACCTCCATAGATATTCATTTTTAGTAAAAAGTGGATACTATGTAAAGAATCGATTTTCCATGAGGTAAATTGGATTGCTAATTTGTTTTTATAGATATAGATGATCATTGTATGCATGGATATGTATCCATGTCACAATCCATCCAAAGAATGGATGAGCATGTCTAACCATAAGGATTAACATGTCTCATCATTTTTATGTTAAAAAAACAACTGAGGAAATAGTTAGATAGGTAGCAACCTCAAAGAGATTTGGATGATGCTCTTTGAGGAAATTCCCAAATGCATTGAAATTTGGAGGTTGAGTTTTTTGGAGGCTTTTCTTTAAGCTCTCCAATTTTCAAGTAATTTGGATACTTTTACAAAGGTCGAATGACCTCTGCACTAGAAGTGCTGCTAATAGTGGTAGAGGCCTAAAACAATTGACATATGCCTGTTAGAAAGGGAATTTCTCTTCATTGGTAGATCTAAATTGCATGATTTTTATTTAATATGAAAGCTTTACACTTGATTCTCATAGTAATTTTGATAGATTTTTAACACCATTTGATCGTTCAAATGATCTATGCACATGAAAGTGTAGCCTCTGGAATTTTGGCAATAACCAGAGATCATGTCACACATACTACTTTATTTGATATGCCTGAGGTTAGGCCATGTCTCATACATAGTGAGTATGAGGTGAGCTAGATGCTTAGCCTAGTGGGCTATGAGTGTGCACACATCTACTTACCATTTTTTCAGTGTATTTAGTGGAATCACATTATGGTCCTCATCATATTTGGGAGTGTTAGATTATTACAGTAATTTACTAGAGATATATCATTCCTAGTTGGGAATGATTTTATCATAGTTATGATCAGACAGTGATGGTTAGAGATAAAGCACGTTTCATCCACTTGGAACAAGTTGCATGTTATTATTGAGAAGGGGGTGGTTGTTCCACTAATTTATGTAGTTTTTCAACATGTCTTCACTTGACATGAAAAGACTTAGTTCCATAGAGTGGATTGGTATTTAGTTGGTATGGGGCATATTTTTATCCATTGTTTGGATTATTATATATTGGATATGATAGATTGAGATCTTAGTCCATAGTTTGAATCATTGATAGATTCACATCTTCGATTCAGAGTTTGGATCATGATAAGACTTTTTTTATTTTATTTTCATTAGAGTGAGTAAATCAAGAAGATTTACTTGATCTTAGAGATTAAGCACTATTTGGAAAAGATTTCCATTTATTTTTAGTATTTTCCCACAGAGATTGGGCCATAGTCAAATTGTTTTCTATGAGCATAGTATTTTTCATTACTCTAGTGCAGTAAGTGATTTTGCACAATTATACCATGTGACAAGCTATGAGTGGTTATTTTAGGGAGACTAGGACAAGCTGCCAAGGTCTCTACAAGTGACAAGCCATCACAAGTTAATGGTCAAGGTCTAGGCATAGGGAGTCTGAGGATATTTCAAGTACTTATCATTGGGCCTCAGAGGGATTCCCATAGTATGCCCTAGGCAAGGAGTACCATTTATTGGTGGAAACGTTAGATAACAAGCAGAGAGACTAGTTGTCTACTTTTCAGCATCTAGTATTTTACACACCTAGCACACTCTACTCTTATTATTTGGAATCACAGATTTTGATTCCCATATTTATAGCTCCTTCTATATCATTGAGGACAATGATCTTAAGAAGGGGGAGAGAGTGTTATATTCAAGAAATGTACATGCCTGGAGAAACGAGAAGTTCCATGCTCAGGGGATAGCCAAGGGCAAAAGCGAGAGAGTTCATATGTGGTACCTACTCATGATGGCCAGATGAGTAGAGGGACCTTAGAGAGAACTCTAGATGGTGACTAGGTGGGGGTTATAAATAGATTGGGAGGTGAGTCCCAGGTATGTCATTCTCCACTTCTCAAACCCTACGTCCTAAAAACTCTAATGAGAGGATTCATAACTCTACTCCAATTTCGACTAAAGTCAGTAATAAGATCATCTCATCTAGTCAAGGACCATCACTCGAAATGAAGATAACTACAGTTTGTAGAGTTTCCATGCGAGATTCAATCTAACCATTTATTTTATGATCTCCCCATTTCCTTTTATAAAAAAGTGCCACTCCTAAAAATTAGAAAGTGAATATCTCATTCTCTCTCTCTCTAATATCATCTAAGGAAAGAAGCTCTAGTAGTGGAATCTATTCCACTTTCCCTTTCCCATTGATAGAGATTCTCTAGAATCCAATTGCTCTACTCATCCATAATTGAGAACACGTACATAGGTTTTCCATGTTTTTCCTTCCAAAATAGTGAAGAATCAAACTCCCTTATGAAGGAAAATATAGTGAAAAGTAGAGTAAATGAATTCTTTTTTAAAATATAAACTAAGAGGTGTTTTCTAAACACCTCTTCTCTCTAGTGGAAAACATATTCTATTCTTCTCATATGAAGAAATCATGTTTTCCTTTCCTTTTTATCTTTCCAAGAACATGAGATTAAGTGAGACCTTTGAACTAAAGTGAGATCTCTCCTCAATCTCTGAGCTAATACCCACTTCTCCTTTCCTTAAAAGAGATATTTATGAATTCATTTGAAACTTTGTTCCATACTAATGCCTAATCCCTCATCACATACGTTCCTATAAAGGTGGAGACCAAATCTGTTAATAAGAGTGAAGGTTTATGTGGTGAAGAGTGGAGAAAAGAAATTCCTTCTTAAGGTCAAAGCCCTATGCTAAAATGGTCAACAATGATATGAAATGATACCATAGTAAGCAGATGTGTATCCATACTAAAGAAACTATTTCTGCCAACCATCCTTTGTGCATGGAACTATATGATCCATCCACATTATTGGAATTATCCTTCCCGAAAGCTATAAAGTGAGTATGTAATATCAATGGAGATAAAATCACCCATTACATACTCTATTGGAAGAATAGATATTTCCTAAACTATTAAGGATAACTCCTAGTCATAAGGAGATGTCTACTAAGAGCTCTCCTCTGATCTAGTGAGACATGCCCCCATGACTGATGAATCCTTTTCTCCATGGCCATAGAAGAGGAGTGCTCAAAAGCAAGTCATTCTCGCCCTCCCATACCAGTAGAACCTTCTTTCGATTCATGGTTTCATACCTACACTAAACCTAATGTATATTCCATACATACACAATGGAATATGTAGATGGACTCTAATGAATCCCATATGTAGGTGGACTCTAATGAACCTCATGTCCTCGAACTAGTGTAGTTTGGTTCTAGTCAAGATGTGATAGTGGATATCCCTTTCTAAACTTGTTCCTAGGTACCAATACTAAGTCTAAGTACCTTTCTATAGATCCTAATATGCATATATGTATTGGATACCCCAAATATTCCTCACTTAGGGATCTATGTTGTAGTCGTAGAGCTAATGGCAAAACTGTGGCCTTTTGAATCATCACTCGAATCATATTAGCACCCGTCAAAGCTCTCTCATGAAACTCATCTCAATGATCCCATCTAATTGGTTTCCTTTAGTAGTTTAACAAAAATGCTTCACTACATACTCAAGTGATGTGCATAAGTGAAAGTAGTCACTTTTTGGGCATACATCAGGATACCCCATAGTCTCCTAATCATATCGTGAGACTCTTTAAAGGTAAGTAAACCTTTCATACATTGGAGACAATCATAAAATGTATATCACGTAATCCTCTATGCAACGTCTTGAAACCTATAGGATTTCTTGTGCACATTCCTAATGGTGAAGGCGTATCTCCTTCCCATTAGCAATCTTGTGGTCTAAATCCATAATGATTATTTTTAGGGATCTAATTAGTAATGAAGTTGCCTTGTCTATGATGCTTTGATGGTCATAAGTCCATCAAGTACATGCTTACAAGAATCCTTACACCTTGTTGATGTTTGTAGAGAAGGCATGTTACCATGCTATAAAATTATTACCTAAAGGTAAGTGCGCATATAACACCATGAGGTGGGAAAAATCTTGACATCATTGCCCCAAGGAAATGGAGTTCCAAAAATTTTTAACCATAACATCAAACATAAGGCCTTGCGAGCCAATGGCACATAGACCATTCACTATAGCATAGGGCTTGGCAAGCCCATGGCATACAAACCATATATATGAACTCCATAACCTGCAAAAACATAAAATGCTAGCAACAACATCTTTGTTGCATAAGTTGTACTTCCTACAATCATCTTTCCTACAAACCATCAAAAAGTGTATTCCTAGCAAGTTGATTCATCCTTTAGAATTAGAAAAATGACAACATTCAAAATGGCTACTTATGAAAATAGCACCTACAAATTATGTGAAAATCAAGCAAGAGGGTTACTATGGAGATACCTAAAGCTTACGTTTTCTTGAAATTTAAGGGAAACCTTGACTCTAGATGAGAATATATATCCCATACCCCCATGCACATAATTTTTCCTAAAAAAAACTTTGCCCAAAGCCTATCCTTTGTTTTGCCAAAAAAGGAGAGTTACTATGATTAACTACCAAAAATAACAAAAAAGTTTCATACTTGTGCTTTGAGGTGGTATCTCCCCTTCTCAAAAAATCCCATGCAAATGATCTCATGACTTGATCTGTATAGTAATAACCGCATGTGCTTGTCCAAAAAAAATTCTCTTGATCATTGTACATGGTTGGGGAGGGAACAATTTTCCTCCCCCCCCTCTCTCTCTCTATCTCTCTCTAGCAGCTTCGTGTAGAGGAGGAAAATATGCCAATGATTCTTCTTTGGTTTGGTTATTGTATCTTTATCCAATATCATTAGTGGCTTGTTAATAATCAATATCTTTCTCTGTTATGGCCCTCCAAGAGTACTTGATTTTTTGTATGAATGGTTGCAAATACATCAATAGGAGAGGACCTTCCGTATGTGGAACCTCGTCGGGCATCAGTCTGTTCATATTGGAGCTACATATGTCCAAAGTGGGCACCTCATTGGGCCACTCACAAGGCTTCTAGAGGGAGAGTCCACTCTCCTCTTTAGAGGCTCATAAAGGAGCTCAGTAGAGTCCCTCGACTGCAGTCAGATCCACCCTTTCTTTGAGTAACTATGATTGTCCTCTTCTCTCATAGAGAAATGCACAGAAGAACCCGTTCTTATACCATATATGATGTTCCAATGTTACATTGATCATAAAAACAAGTCAAACTAATGATGTGTTACATACTGAAATTCAAGATGATGTTTTGATTATTGAATAAGGGAATTGTGAACTTCCTCAATATATTTCGCAAATAAGTATGTCAAATGATGTTAATAACAATTATGTTGATGATGATAAGACTCTGCAAAAATGTCATTTCCTTTATCGTGATGAATTGTTTGTACATATTGATTCTCATTTATTCGATAAACATAAACATGAGGTTTTTTGAATCTATCCACAATTCCTTTTGTCTTAATTTTACATGTATTTATGATGACATTGATTCTATTAAACATGTGATGAGAATTTGGATATAGTTCTAGGAAGATCTCAAGATTTGACTTTCAAGTCGATTACTAGAAAAACAACAATGCTTGATTGAATCATTATTGTTTTGTGCACAAATGGACTTTCATGAAGATTTATCTTGGAGTATAGTGTTTTGCCTTTTTTTTAGATAAATTTTTTTTATAATATTTTGATATAGTTAGTGATGTGTGTGAACACACTAGGACCATCGGGACACTTTTTTGCCTCTTTAGGAGGTTTTTCCCCCGGGCTTTTATATACACCTATAAGCCTAATGGGTCACTCACCATTGTTCATTCTCTTGGTAATACATTTAGTATTGTGTGTTGTGATCCAAGCTTCTTCTTCTTCTTCCTTATGCTATTCGTGTGCATCCGTAGACCTCAAACTCCAACACTTGGTATCAGATCAGCTTGTCACTTCATCTAGGGCATCATCGACACCCCTCCGGTCATAGTCTCAGAATTGCACGAAATTTGGTGAGCATACTCAAGGTGATTAGGAGTTCAAAACTGCTTTGCTATGTGGTGTGAAAATTTCAATTTGAGTTTGTTTCGACCTCTGAACGTACTATCACAATGCTTACGTAGGCAATTTCATTTTTTTTTACCAAAGATATATACAAGTTTTGGTTTGCCAGTATAAGCTCCTTGAAGTATGCTACAAGTTTAGTAGAACTTGACAAGGTATTCCTATTCAACTTTCTATGATACAATCATTTTTTTGCATCAAGGTATTTTAGTTAGTGGCCATGGCCGAAAGTAGTGATGTATTATGTGTGATGGATGTTGAGGATAAGTTGGATCATACCAATTACCCATTCCAGGCTTATATGATGCATCATGTATTGGTTGCAAAAGGACTATGGAATATTGTGTAAGGTGTTGAAAAATGTCCTATTACACCTACAAATGCAATTGTTGAAGGTGATGCCAATAGCATTGAAGATGGTGATATTCTTCAAGTTCCTATTTGTGCAGTAGTTCTTGCTTCACCTACTATAGAGCAACTTCATTAGGATGGTAGAGATGCTCAAACATATGCATTGATAGCATTGTCAGTCAAACGTGCCATTATTCCTCACATTTGCTACTGCAAAACAACAAAGGATGCTTGGGATACACTTAACACTTTATACCAAGAAAGGATGGAGGCTCATGTTGCTTTGAGACATGAATGAAGGAGATTCCATGGAAAGGTTTTTGACCAAGATCAAAGATTTGAAGGAGTAGTTGATTTTTGCTGATGAAGTCTTGCCTGACAGTTCACTTGTGCAGACTGTTTTGAATGGTCTTCTAGATTCATATCAGAGTTTTGCTTCTACTCTTTGATTGATGATGAAAGGCAATCCAAATGTCTTAAAATTTGAGGATTTAGTCTCTGTTCTATTGCAAGCAGATCAGCCTAGGCAGAATAGGTCCATTATGCATGTTGTAGATCAAGCTTTCTTGGCTAATTAGAAGGGCAAAGGTAAATGGAGCTCATCTACTAGTAAGCAAAAATATGCTAATTCTGCACAATCAAAGAAGGATGACAGAGATGAGAAGAAAACAGAAAAGGAGAAATTTGCAAATACTATAAAGGAAATGATCATGTTAGAAAGAGTTGTCCAAAACTGGCTACAAAAGAGGCTAGAATGGTTGTTGCAGAACGAAGAATGGGCATCTACTACTGTTTGCAAGTATGACCCATCTTCACATGAAAAATGTATGTCTGTAGTAGACACAGATGTTTGGTACTTTGATAGTGGGGCAACCGAGCATATTACCTCACATCACAGTTTCTTCACTTCACTTGAGCCTACCCATACAAGGAATACTCTCACATGCACCAGCAACTCCTCTTATCCTATCATGGGAGTTGGTAATATCATTTTGACTAATGCTTATGGTAGTTCTTTTAGTTTGTCGAATGCTTTATTTGTGTTAGGAAAAAAAAAATATGTTATCAGTTTCAACATTAGCCAAGATCGACTTGGTTGTGAAATTTGTTGATGATAGATGTACAATTCATGATCTCTCAAACAACAATGTCATTATTGCTTCTAACATTTTATGTCATGGGCTATATAAGCTCATAGATTATGCAAAATCTGTGAATGATTCAGCATGTGCAATTCAAGATTCTCAGGTTATGTCGGATGCAAAGATTTGATCATCTAAATTTCGCTAGTTTGCTATGCCTGTAGGAACCTGAAATGGTGTCCTCTCTGTCCAAACTTGAGGCACCTGGTAAACATGTCTGTGAAGGCTATATTTTGGGAAAAATGCAACATTCCTCCTTCCCAAAAGATGGCTCAGTACAAGCTACTAAAAAATTGTAGCTTGTCCATAGTGATGTTTGTGGTCCTATGCAAACAACTTCTTTTGGGAACTATCTTTACTTCATGAATTTCACTTATGATTTTTCTAGGCATGCATGGGTATATCCATTGAAAGCAAATTTTGAAGTGTTTATGTGCTCCAAACAGTTTCTACTTTGGCTAAAAATCTGTTAGTATGTAAAATGAGCACCCTCCATTCTGATTGAAGGGGAGAATATATGTCTTTTGATTTCAATGCATTTCTGACTGAATGCGGGATAAAACATCAATGTATAGTGCTGTATATACCTCAACATAATGGAGTTGCTAAAAGGAAGAATAGGTCACTCATGGAGATGGTGAGGTGTATGGTCAAGACTCAGGCTTTACCACATAGTTTTTGGCTTGAGGCTGTTATGTGTGCAACATATGTACTTAATAGGTGTCCCACTAAAGCATTGTAGTCTATCACTCCATATGAGGCTTGGCATGGTCCCAAGTCATATGTTGCTCACATGCGTATCTTTGGTTGTCTGGCATATGCATTAGTGCCTGAACAACAACGCAAGAAATTAGATGATAAAGCAATGAAATGTATTTTTGTTGGGTAAAGTTCTCAAAATAAAGGCTATTGTATGTATCATCCACATAGTAAATGCATTTTGGTTAGCTGTGATGTTGCTTTTGTGGAAGATGTTATTCAACCATTACTTTCATGTAATAAGGAGAAATCATTTAGCTCCAAAGATGTGTATGACACTTTGCTACCTCTTTTTACAGGTGGGCAATCTAGTGCTAGTCCAAATCAAGCAATTTCTCAGCCTTTATAGGTTTCACATGATGATGCAGATCATTCCATTTCCGATGCAATTTTACATGATGCACTTATTGATGGGATGACGAATATAGAGGAGGCAAAAACTATGCCTAAATGGCTAGTGCAAACTTTGCGAGATAGAAAATTAGATGCACCTCTATCATATCATACTCGTTCATGATCTCATCGTGCTTTTTTTGCATTAGATTGCTATGCTATGGTTGTCTCTAGTCTTTGTGATAAGAATGATCTTATTTCGTTTGATGAAACACAAAATTCAAAAAATTGAATGGCTGCTATGCAATCAAAATATGATGCTATTATGAAAAATGGTACCTGGACTTTATGTGACTTGCCTCTTGGCAAGAAGGCCATTGGAAGTAAGTGGGTATACAAGCTGAATTGTAAGCCTAATGGAACAATTGACATGTATAAGGCTAAGCTTGTTGCAAAGGGTTATGCTCAAGAAAGAGGCATTGATTTTGATGAGACCTTTGCTCCTACATGCTGAATGACTACTGTTCATAGCATCTATGCACTTGCAGCTCATCATGGTTGGAACGTACATCAGTTGGACATTAAAAATACATCTCTAAAAAGGCATTATATTTTTTGAAGCAAGATCCACGTGCTCGATATGAAAAGATACATGCCTACCTGATTGCACATGGTTTTGAGAACAGTCCAACTAAGAGCACCTTATATGTTGAGCATGCAAATGATGTGCTTCTGATCATTGCTGTCTATGTTGATGACATGCGGCTCACTAGTCCCCATGAGAAGCATATTGCTAATTTTAAGGCCGATTTTCATGCCTCATTTGAAATGTCAGTTTTGGGTTTATGCAAGTTGACGGTGGGATAGCTTTGTGTCAAAAAAAATATATTGACACATTATTGTAGTGCTTTGGCCTTGAAGACTGCAAAACTATTGCCATTCCTTTGGAAACGGGTTTACAATTGAGTCTTCATGATGGTGGAGATGCATTTGATGATGTTCTCTATCAGTAGGCTATTGGATGCTTCATTTACTTATGCATTACTCGACCGGATATTCAATTTGCTATCTCACAGATGTTTGCATTGCCTAGGTTTCAATCATTGGTAGGCAGTTAAGTGCATCTTTTGCTACTTGAGTGGTACGATGTATCTGACTACTTGGATTATTTTATCCCAAGGGGGGATCACTACTGCCAGATTTACATGCTTTTTTTGACTCTAACTAGGCTGCTTGTGATGACACTCATGTGTTCATGAGTGCTTTTTAATTCATTCTTGGTAGCTCATGCATACCTTGGTTGAGCAAGAAGTAGCCTACTATGGCCACATCTAGTTGTGAGGCTGAGTATAGGGTAGCTTTCACAGTGACTGTTGAGTGTGCATGGATCAAATGCCTTATGACTGATTTGGGTGTTGGTCAATCTTTTGCCAGCACCATCTTCATTGAACAGTCAGAGCACATTTCCAGTTGCAAGGAACCTTGTATTCCATGCTCGCACTAAGCACATTGAGGTGAACTATCATTATGTCAGGGAGAGGTCCTCTACTGGAGAGATCAGTTTGGCATATGTGCCCAGACAGAAGAACATTGCAGACCTTTTCATAAAGGCTCTACATAGGGAGAAATTTGAAGCTTTCCGCAAAGCTTTGGGCTTAATTCCTTTTGTGGATTGATTCCACATAGCTTGGCACTTCCTTACACATGAGTGCCAACTCTTTGTTCATCGCATCACTCCCAGTTTTACATGATTTTACTAGCCATGGCTCCTCGCGCTCCTCGCGTGCCATTCTTTACATAGATAATTGCTTTCGGTCTCACCTCCCACATGTCAAGCTTAACTTGTTCTCTACATAATGAGTAACCCAATGAAAGGCTCACATGAGAGTTCTAATAGGATCTTCTCTCAAGTCCTCTACCAAGTGGGGCAAGTTGCCTCAAATGATGCCATGAACCATATGTGCCATCTCAGTTAAGAAGTTGTGCATCTATGATGTGACATTTCCTTCCCATTGAAAGCAATTTCATCCTCGAAAATGTAAGTGACATGTCCGTAATGGTAGAAGAAAGTGCTCGGACTCCCCTGAACCCCATGTACTCTATGTACATGGTCATATTTGTGTGTTGTTTCCCAATATTCTTCCCCTTAAGAATCCTCTTGAGAGATCTCTCAAAGGTGGGAAACTGTATGAGTGGTGCCTACTATCTCCCATGTATTCACTACTTCCAAACTATCACTCCCATAACGTATATCATCATCCAAATGACTCAAGTCCATATGATGTATACTCTATGGAGTAATATGGAGTAATAGTAGGGAAAGCAAGTGTAACATGCCAAGCTTATAAGCTTGACCATACCATAATGGAGATAGTAAACCATAGAATCCTATGAAATATAGAACAAAGTCCCATAACAAGTGATTCTAAACCCATCTAAGACTAAATGATAGATGCCCTCATATCACTCTAGGTCTTGATAACCTTGAGCGTAATCACAAGCAATAATTTAATCCATATTACCTTGTGAACTATGCAAATCCATCATCTAGCTCATAGATAAGAATTTCTTGGTAGTAAAATGCAATCTCTACATTCCATCGACCAAGAAGTCTGTGGTTTGTCATCCTTTACCATTGAACTAAGTTGTATTGGAAGAGCATCTATTAGCACTAGTGCAAAATGTAAAGGTTTCTCTTCCCTTTAGTTTGCCATATGAATGCAAAAAACATTCCTTTAGAGATTTAGGTAATCCCTAAGTACCCATCCTCCTAACTGATGTTTACACATCATGCTCATGATGTAACACGAATTAAGAGTTTGGTACCCCAACATGTTAGATGTATCCCTATCTCCTAGAAACCCTAAAGAGAAGAGTCATACTCAACTCCCAGTCTCACTAATGTTAATAACTAGATCATCTCATCTAGTCAAGGACTATCACTGAAAATAACTTAACTGCTTCTCTCTAGAGTCTATATGTGAGACTCAATCTAACCATCATGATTAATTGATCTCCATTTTGCCTTGATAGAAGAGCGCCACTCCTAACAAGACAATCTAGAAGAGAAAAAGTGAAACTCTCTCTCTTTCTCTCTCTCTATATAATCTCCTCTAAGGAAAAGAGCTCTGGTAGTGGAATCTATTCTAGTTTCCCTTTCCCTTTGAAAGAGATTCTTTTGAATCCATTTACTCTACTCATCCATAATTGAGAACATGTATATAAGTTCTCCATACTTTTTCCTTCCAAAATAGTGGAGAATGAAAGTCCCATATGAAGGAAAATCACAATCAAAAGTAGAGTAAATGAATTCCTTATGAAATACAGACTAAGAGATGTTTTCTAAACATCTCTTCTCTCTAAAGGAAAACATATTTTGTTCTTCTCCTATGAAGAAATCATGTTTTCCTTTCCTTTTTTCTCTTTCAAAGAATCATGAGCTAAAGTGGGACCACTAAGATAAAATGAGATCGCTCATCAATCTCTTAGTTCATTCCCACTTTCTCCTTTCCTTAAGAGAGAAACTTATGAATTTATTTGGGCCTCTCTTCCATACTAATGCATAATCCCTCATTACATACATTCCTATGAAGATGGAGAACAAATCTCCCCTAACTAATGAAGGTGTATCTAGTGAAGAGTGTAGAAAACAAATTCCTTATAAGGTCAAAGCCCTCTGCTAAAATGGTTAGCAATGATATGGCATGATACCGTTAACACATGTGTATCCATACAAAAGAATTATCTTTGCCAACCATCCTCTGTGCATGCATCTATACGATCCAATCAAAATAGTGGAGTTATCATTCCTGAAAACCTCAAAATGAGTATGAGATACCAATGGTGCTAAAATCACACATCACATTCTCTAACTGGAAGAATAAATCTTCCCTAAACTATGAAGGATAACTTCCAGTCCCAAGGAGATGTCTACTAAGAGCTCTCCTCTGATCTAGTGAGACATGACGCCATGAATGATGAGTCCTTTTCTCCCTAGCCATATAAGAAGAGTGCTCAAAGAGAAGTTGCTCCCATACCAGTCTAATCTTCTTCCAATTCACAGCATCATACCTACAATAAATGGAATATATATTCCATATATATGCAATGGAATATGTAGGTGGACTCTAATGAATCCCATATCCTAAAATCATGTTAGTGGACTCAAATGCATCCCGTGTCCTCAAACAAGTTAGTCTGGTTCTAGTCAATATGTGATAGTGGACATCCCTTAGAATTCCAAACTAACTTGTTCCTAGGTACCAAGACTGAGTCTAAGTACCTCTCTATAGATCCTGATACATATATATATTAGGCACCCCAAATGTTCCTGACTAAGGGATCTATGCTCTAAATCATAGAGCTAGTGCCATGACTATGGCCCTCCTAATCATCACTCGAATCACATTAGCACCCATTGATGCTCTCTCATGAAACCCATCTCTGTGATCCCATCTAATTGGTTTCCTTAGAAGTGTAGTAGAAATGCTTCACTTCTTACTCAAGTGATGTGCATGAGTGAAACTAATCATTCTTTGGGTATTCCTCATAATACCCCATAGTTTCATAATCATACTATGAGACTCTTTTGAAGATAAGTAAATCTTCACTACCATTGGAGATTATCATAAATATATCTCTCGTGCCTATATGCAACTTCCTATTACCTATAGGATTGCTTGTGCACATTCCTAATGGTGAAGGTATTTCTCCTTCCCCTTAGCAATCCTATGGTCTAAATCCATAAGGATTAGTGTAGGGATCCTATTACTACTGAAGTTGCCTTATCTTTACAAGTATGATGGTCCTAAGTCCATCAAATACATGCATACAAACATGCTTACACCTTATTGATGTTTGCAGAGAAAGCATGTTACCATGCCATAACATTCTTACCTAAAGGTAAGTGCATATATAACACCATGAGGTGGGAACAATTTCGATAGCATTTCCCTAAGGAAATGGAGTCCCAAAAAATTTTAACCATAAACTCAATGGCACACATGCCATCCAATATAACATAGGGCTTTGCAAGCCCATGGGATGCATGCCATATACTCATACATGGACTCCATATCCTGCAAAAACATAAAAATAAATGCTAGCAACAATCTCTTTGTTGCATAACCATGTAGTTCTTGCAACCATCTTTCCTACAAACAATCAAAAAGTGTACTCCTAACAAGTTGATCCATACTTTTAGAATTTAAACAACAATCAACATTTGATATATGCATTCCAATCCATACATGTACATACAAAACATGCCATAATATAAAGTAAAATGCCTGAAATATAAAGCATACATCCTTGAATGGTTTTGTATTGGAATTGCATGCACCGAATCCTTTTCGACGAGCTTCGAGACCTCTGCACCTTCCTCCTCAGATCCTAACATAAACTTTGAAGTGTCCGACAACATCAGATCACTTCCCAAAACATGAAGCATGGTCAGATGATTACCAAAATAATGCAAATTTATCCAAAAAGTGAATATGTAATCCTTCTTTAGACCTGTAAAAATTTTTTAAGACTTGCAAATAATCATAAAATGAAATATATATCATGTGCAAATGACTCAAAGTGAAATTACTTCAATCGCCTCCCTGGTTTGTAAGATATGGCTCCCGGAAGGTAGTTGCCAAAAATTGTTCAGACTTTGTAGACCTACACAAAACTGCAAAAATACATATTTTAAAATTTCTTTTCATAAAATCAAAATAGAACTGTGATCTTTGAAAAGAGCCATAGCACATCCAATTTGGAGTTTTCTGGCCCAAGATATGCCTTCTCCAAGCATGACATGCCAAACTAGTGGAATGGTGGAGGGGCTAGAAAAAGTGTTAAAATGTGATTTTTGGAGTGCCCAAAAGCATTCGTAAATCCTAGAATTCTCTCCATAAATGTAGAGAGTACTATATGCATATTCTTGGAACTATTTTCACCTTCCCAAATCCTCCCTTCGTGCATGCTAATCTACTCTCCAAAAGAGGATTAAATCAAGATTTTTACTTTCATGCAAAAACTTAAATGGGAGATTTTAGCAAGCTTTTAATCCACTCCTAATGTGGATCTTTCTTGGATTTTCTCATTCTCCATGGTAATACATACACATACTTCATGTATGTATGCATTAATCCATGGGAAGCTTCTTAAATGGCCTCTTTTCTTACTCCCAAATGTGGAGTTTGACAAAATTAACATCTGCATTTTTTCCAAAAAGTGCGGGAAGGGGGTTTTTGAGGAAATAAAATTCCTCCTTAACTTATCTTTATAATGAATCTAATGCTTCAACTGTGAAGTACAGATGATATACTCTCAGTATATATACTTTTTCCCATCCATCCATAGCTAATGCACTTGTTTTTCCCTCTTCCAAATTGGGAATTTCTTAAATTTAGGTGCTGATTTTTTTTCTCAAACAATGATGGAAGGGGGTTTTGTGGAGCTTCAAACTCCCATCATATTGAGACAATATTTGAATTTCTTGATTTTATATGAAATTCCATACACTATACTATATGTGTGCATGATGCTTTTCATAAATCTATGTAAAATCCCACTTCATATTGTTGGGAATGATGGATGGACACTCCAAGAGATTGAGTAGGTACTGCCAAAACCTGCTTTGTACCAGCCCTCTGATGCTTCAAACTTGATAAGTGGACCTCCTTAGCTCTCCAATGACACCATAAAATGGCCTATGTACTTTGGAAATGATGTGTGTAAAGATTGAATCAAAACAGATAACTTTGGACTTCAAGATCTCAAGAAAACCTTCTATTTATGTCTTAACACCTGCGAGATCTTTTGCTCAGTATGACCAGCACAATAGGAATTGGAAAAATTCCTTTTAGGGGTATCTGATTAGCTTAGCACGCTAATTATTCCAAGTGGAATGATATAAAAAGATCAACTATACTTAGAGAAATCAATTTAGCAAATAAGCCTTTACCCCCAAATTTTTAGGACTGTTGTAGACATTGACCAGTGATCACCTCGATGAGCTTTTCTATGAAATGGTTGAATGGAATCTCTTCAAATTTTGATAACATGTAGACAACGTTGAGCTGGTTCCAACAAGCTTTAGATATTTGAATTTGGTGAAGAAATGATTGAGATATGCACTTCACAAGTTGACAAACTTTCAGGTAGTATGACAGAGAACTTAGAAATGAACAATGAGAATGTATGTATTAATGAACACTTGTATACAATACCATTGGCATGAATATCATTGCCTAATGGTGTAGATAGGTGTGGGCTAGAGTGTAGGCCTCACACACACTCAGAAACAGTAAGGAGAAGCTCGGGAGTGATGAGTTCTAACCACGACTTTTTCATGTTCACTTTTAAGTGATTGAGTAAAAATTTGAATTCAAATTTAAACTTTTGACTCCCTATGATCAAGCTCCTATATCCTAGGAGATATTCCTTCAATCAGAGAAACCTTTTTTCCACGAATTCCTTTAGGTAGGTCTCCACAAAGATTCCAAGTCAAATGTGACTTTTACAAAGAGATAAAGTTGTAATTAACCACTAACATGAGTTCCTATGCTTCTCCATATGTGTATGGACTTTAATGTATCCTTCAAGCCAAATGTGTAGGCTTGTGTCTTGCACCAACAGCTCCCCCTCAAGCCAAACATTTTGGCTTGGTCTTCATCTTTAATCTTCATGTATATCCTGTAATCCAATCATTGCTTTGAACTTGCAAAGTTTGGTACCATCCAAAGCTTTTGTCAACAAATCTGCACATTGCATGTTGGTTGATACATAGGTTAGTTGAATATCCTTGCTTAATAACTTCTGTCTCACATAATGGTAATGGACCTCTATGTGTTTGGTCCTAGCATGATAGATAGGATCAGTTGCAAGGTGAAGTGAGCTTGTATTATCTCCAAAGATCATTGGTGACCTAGTATATAAACCCAATTCTGTATACAATAGCTTGATCCATATGGCTTCTTGTGTGGCATTAGCCAATCCTCTATACTCTACCTCTGTAGAGGATAAAGCAACAGTAGGTTGCTTCTTTGAAGACCATGATATTGGTTTATCACCTGCAAATGAAATGTATCCGGAAGTGCTCCTCCTATCATCCTTGCATCTTGCCCAATCAACATATGAATAGATCTTGATATCAAGATCTAAAGTATAAGGAAAATACAAACCATGATGTTGTGTACCCTTGAGGTACTTTAGAATTCTTTTGGCAGCTTCTAAGTGAGGTACTCTTGGCTTGTGCATAAATTGACTTAGCAAACTAACTCCATATGCAATATCTATCCTTGTTAAGGTAGCATAGTTCAAGCTACCAACCATGCTTTGATAACCTGTAATTTCATTAATTTCATCACCTTCATGGGCACTTAGTTTTAGGTCTAATTCCATTAACATCATTACCTATAAGTATGATGTCATCAACATAAACACAAAGGTATATTACCTCTGAATTACTTCTCTTGATGAATAGAGAAGTATCTGCCTTGCTCATGACAAAACCTTGGTCTTGGAGGTATGTAGTTAACCTGTAATTCCATGCCCTAGGTGCCTGCTTCAATCCATATAAAGCCTTTTTCAATTTGCAAACATATGTTACCTTCTTAGGGTCCTCATAGCTAGGAGGTTGTGACATATATACCTCCTCTGAAATCCATCCATTCAAGAAAGCATTCTTGACATTCATTTGGTACATGTTCCAATTTTTTAATGCAGCTACACTTACCAACACTCTGATTGTTGGCATCTTGGCCACAGGTGAGAATGTCTCTTCATAGTCAATGCCTTGGGTTTGTGCAAAACCCTTGGCTACCAATCTGGCTTTTTACCTGTTAATTGACCCATCAGAATTTCTTTTGAGTTTATAGATCCATCTGGATCCTATTACCTTCATGGATTCCTTCCTTGGTACTAGCTCCCATGTGTCACTTTCCTTGAGTGCTTCAATCTCCTCATCCATAACTTCTTTCCATTCTGTCTTGGTCATGGCTTCTTCATATGATCCTGGTTCTTCAATTGACAAATCTTTGGCAAGATAAACAAAGTGTTTAGTAACAAGAGATGTATCATACCCATATCTGATAGGTTTTTTGCTCTCTCTTTGTGACCTTCTGATTGATTGAGTTGAAGATTCAGGTATGTCTTCAAGTTTCTTCATCTTCATTTTGCCCTTGGACTTCCATGCCTTGAACTCTTCAAGGTTGATAACATCTTCATCATCTGAATTTGAGTCTTCATTCTGAGTAGGTTCCTCCTTTGCAAGACTTGGAAACTCCTCTTCCAAATCATAGGGTAGTTTAACCTTCCTGCATTCATTCTCATACCAAGAATCATTTTCATCAAAGACAACATCTCTACTCACCATGAATCCCTTATTTGAAGAGTTGTAGAACCTGTATCCTTTTTGATTCAAATCATATCCAATAAAGATGCACTTCTCAGCCTTAGGGTCTAGCTTACCTCTTATCTGAGAAGGAATGTGTACATATGCTACACATCCAAATATCCTGCAATGGGCTAGTGAGGGTCTCTTACCATGCCATGCTTCATAGGGTGTCATCCCATTAAGGGACTTAGATGGTAACCTGTTTATAAGATAAGTGGCAGTAGAAACACTCTCTACCCATAGATAGTTAGGTAACTTTTTTTCATTCAACATAGACCTAGCTGTCTCAACAATCAACCTATTTCTTCTCTCAGCTACCCCATTCTGTTCAGGAGTATACCTTGTGGTGATTTCTCTTTTAATACCTCTGTCTTGCAAGAAGTTTTCAAACTCATTGGAGAAGTACTCACCTCCTCCATCTGACCTTAGCCTCTTCAAATTCTTCCCTATCTGATTCTCAACAAGTGCAAGATATCTTTTAAAGCAATTAAACACCTCATCCTTGTGCTTCATGAAGTACAATACAGTCCACCTGCTATAATCATCAATAAAAGATACATAGTACCTTGATCCTGAGATTGAGGGGTCTTTGGTTGGTCCCCATACATCTGTGTGAACAAGTTCTAGGTAGTCTTCATGCATGTAGCCTTTCCTTGAGAAGGGTAACCTGTGAGACTTCCCAAATTGACAAGCACTACAATTATATATCATGTGTTGTTTGGAAACATTGGGTATTCCAATTAGACATTGATCCCTCCATATCTGCTTCAAGGTTCTTTCTCCTACATGTCCTAATCTTTTGTGCCAAATCTCAAGTTATGAAAGTGTTTGATCCTTATAATTGTATAGTGCAATATTCTTTGTGTCTTCTAGCTCAAAAGTGAAAAGTCTACCTGATTTTTCTCCTTTATCAATCCTCTTGAACCCATGTCTTGGATCCTTCACAAATGCTCCAAATTGATTGAATCTAACCTGCAAACCTTTCTCCACAATCTGTCCAACACTCATCAAATTTTTGGTAATGGTGGGTACATAAAGTACCCTACTCAACAAGCTCTGATTTCCATCACAAGTCTTAACACTTCCAACTTTAACTACTGAGTGCTTGGTGTCATCACCTATTTGGACTTGATGCTTACCTTTTGGTTGCTCTAGATTAGAGAGTAGTGCTACATTGCCAGCCACATGATTTGAGCATCCTGAGTCAATGTAGAATAGGTGGTCATCATTTGTACCTGATTTTGAAGTCATGTTCATGATCAGAAGAGAATCATCCTGCTCTTCTGTATAGTTGTTGTAGTTCTTTCTGGATTTGAATCCTCCTTGGTAATTGCCATTGTAGTTGTTGTTGTAATTGTTGTTGTAGTTGTTGTTGTAGTTGTTGTTGTAGCCTTGGTGATGGTTGAATCTACCTCTTGACTTTGAGTATCCACCTCTTTGGTATCCTCATCCTCTATGATTCTTGTAATTTCTGAAACACTCATATGTAGTATGATTTGATAAACCACAAATGTTGCATGGTGAGGAGTTATAGGATCTCCCCCTACCTTGCTTACCTCCTCTACCTCTTCCTCTTGATGATCTACCTCTCCCTGCATAGTTGGCTTGGGAGGTAGTGCCTTCATCTTCGACCTTCTTGTTCTTGACTTTATCTTTAGACTTCTTATCAGTGTATAGGGCAAAAGAGTTATTACCTTTGGATGTGTCTCCATTCTTGTTGAGCTTTGCTTCATGAGTGAACAATTGTCCCATGAGAGTTGTAAGATCTGGAATTTTCATGTCCATGTAAAGGTCCATGGCAGTGATGAAGCTTTCCCATTTGTCATCAGCCTTGATCCCATTGATCACTTGCCTTACAATCTGCTCTTCTTCAATCTCTTCTCCTATGCTTGCTAACTGATCTGCTACATCTTTAATCTTGGTCACAAACTCTGAAACAACTTGCTTAGGTTGCTTCCTTAATGTGGTGAATTCAATCCACAACTGATTTTTTCTAGCCCTTGTGTTGGAAGAGAAATAAGATGACAAGGTTTCCCAAGTCTCTTGGGATGTATTAAAGTTCCTAATATATGGCAAAAGAAAATCAGAGATGGAGTTGAGTAAATAAGACCTTGCTAATGCATCCTTTGCACACCATGTGTTGAGCTTTTCATGTTCTAAGTCCTTTGTTGGCAATCCTCTTGTTTTGAATGAGGGCAATTCCTCATCTCCTGAGATGTATCCATAGATACTCCTTCCTTGTAGGTAGGTCTTCATCCTTAGAGACCATGCCTGATAGTTGTTCCTGTCTAATTTATCAATAAATGAAGGAAAACCATCTCCCATTTTACCTTAGTTTGCTCTGATACCACTGTTGGGAATGATGGATGGACACTCCAAGAGATTGAGTAGGTACTGCCAAAACTTGCTTTGTGCCAGCCCTCTGATGCTTCAGACTTGATAAGTGGACCTCCTTAGCTCTCCAATGACACCATAAAATGGCCTATGTACTTTGGAAATGATGTGTGTAAAAATTGAATCAAAATAGATAACTTTGGACTTCAAGATCTCAAGAAAACCTTCTATTTATGTCTTGACACCTGCTATATCTTTTGGTCAGTATGACCAGCACAATAGGAATTGGAAAAAGTCCTTTTAGGGGTATCTAATTAGCTTAGCAAGCTAACTATTCCAAGTGGAATGATATAAAAAGATTAACTATACTTAGAGAAATCAATTTAGCAAATAAACCTTTACCCCCAATTTTTTAGGACTGTTGCAGACATTGACCAGTGATCACCTCGATGAGGTTTTCTCTTAAATGGCTAAATAGAATCTCTTCAAATTTTGATAGCATGTAGAAAACTTTGAGATGGTTCCAACAAGCTTTAGATCTTTGAATTTGGTAAGAAATGACTGAGATATGCACTTCACAAGTTGACAGACTTTCAGGTAGTATGACAGAGAACTCAGAAATGAACAATGAATATGTATGTATTAATGAACACTTGTATACAATACCATTGGCATGAATATCATTGCCTAATGGTGTAGATAGGTGTGGGCTAGAGTGTAGGCCTCACACACACTCAAAAACAGTAATGAGAAGCTCGGGAGTGATGAGTTCTAACCATGAATTTTTCATGTTCACTTTTATAGTGATTGAGTATAAATTTGAATTCAAATTCAAACTTTTGGCTCCCTATGATCAAGCTCCTATATCCTAGGAGATATTCCTTCAATCAGAGTTAACCTTTTTTTTCCACGAATTCCTTTAGGTAGGTGTCTACAAAGATTCCAAGTCAAATGTGACTTTTACAAAGAGATAAAGTGGTAATTAACCACTAACATGAGTTCCTATGCTTCTCTATATGTGTATGGACTTTAATGTATCCTTCAAGCCAAATGTGTAGGCTTGTGTCTTGCACCAACACATATCCCTTTCCCAAGATGGCTACTTATCAAAATAGCTCTTGAAATTTATGTAAAAATCATAAAAGTAGACTATTTGAAGGGCACCCTAAGCTTAATTTCTTATATTTTGAGGTATTTCTTGAATCTAGATGAGAGTATACATCTCATACCCTCCAAACTTATGATTTCCCTCAAAGGGATTGATTCTCAAACCCTTCCTTGCCCTTCTCACAGAGTCAGAGCCTTGTCTTTTAATTCCTGAAAATAATAAAAATGCTCATACCTGTGATTAAAATGAAACGCCTGTTGAGATATCAAGCTCAACATGTGATGATCCAGGATGACACGTACCAGTTTTTCGTTTCTCTGACATGTATAGTGGTCATACCGATATATGTTAGGGATACTTCATTGAGCTTTATTAGATTTATCTACCGAGAGTGATGGCACATTTTTTTCTTGCCAGCTCACTCATTCGCGGATATTAGGTTTTTCTGTATGTACTGATCTTTATATATTGCACTTGTTGTATTCTTGTTTTTAGGTCATTCTTGTACATTCCTTTTATGTAATAGAAGAAGAAGAAGAAGATCATTCTTCCTTGCCTCAATCTGTGTGTGTGCTTCTCCTTGAGAGTGAGAGTGTGTGTGTGAGCTCTCTTCCTTATCTCCTTCCTCGTGACATGGTATCAGAGCCAGCGTAGCTGTAGAGAGCTCGTGGAGAAGGCGACGGTGAAGACTACGCGGCAAGGCGTGGAGAAAACGCGATTTCACAAACGGCCTCCGTTTGCTACAAAAATCATCGTGAAGGTAGAAGACCTCAAAATATTTTCGAGAGTTATCCCTTTAGGGTCACTTGTTTTTGTGAGATCGAAGTTTCGGAGCCATCTCGACCTCCATTTCGAGCCCGTAAGGTGGGGCCCACAGAAAAACCAGGTCAGTTTCAGAAACTGTAACTTGCGTTGTGTTCGGCGACACTCATATATTCCAGATCTAGAATTTCAAGCGATTCCGTGTACTGTTTATACACGAAAACTGTGTTTTTCTGAGATCGAACTGTCACGTCATAGTGTGACAGTGTTCAAGCAGAAGTGCTGCTTGTAGTGTTTTGCAGTGTTGTGAATTGTTGCAGAAATGGCAAACACAGATGGAATGAGTCAGCTTATGAGCGATAAGCTGGACAAGAACAACTTCCATGCTTGGAGATTCAGAATGACGAATTTCCTGATGGGAAAAGGCTACTGGAAGTACATCGAAGGAGAGAATGAAAATGCTCCGTAGTTACCAGAAAGGAATCGGACTGCAGATCAGTTAAGAGCATATGAGGAATGGAATCAAGGAGCACGAAAGGTAATGTATTGGCTATCTGTTAGCATACAGGATAGCATGATTGGACACATATAGGATGCCAAGACTCCAAAAGAGGCTTGGAATAGCTTGGTCACTTTGTATGAGACTAATACAAAGGCACGGAAATTGCAACTCAAGAACGAGCTGCATACATTGGAAAAGAAGAGCATGTCGGTAAGTGACTACACTCTTAAAATCAAAGGCATATGTGAGTCACTTGCATCTATTGGCGTGAATGTAGATGATGATGATAAGGTGGAAGTGTGCCTTCGTGGTTTAGGAGCTGCATATAAGCAGTTCAGAACTTCCATACAGACCAGGGAAAATATTCCGAATTTTGCTGATCTCATATCTATGCTGATTATTGAAGAAAAGAATCTTGGTGAGGACTCAAACTACCAAGGAAAGCCCAGTACTGAGCATGTATTCTACTCTGGCAGAGGAAGAGGCAGAGGTAGAGGTTTTGGAAGTGGAAGAGGAAACAGTAACCAAGACCAAGGTCAACAACAGAATCATGCAGGAGGAAGAGGACAGTTTCGAGGCAGGGGGAGCCAAAGAGGTCGCAGAAATTTCCAAAGAAATGATTCAGGTAATGATAGTAGAGGATGCTGGAATTGTGGTAAACCTGGACACTTTGAACGTGATTGCAGGTTAAAGAATCAAAATAACAGAAGGCAACAAAACAACTATGCATCCACAAGTGTAGATGATTCTGAGAAGCTGTTTATGGTTCAACATCACATGATGAATACGATGTCTGCTGGTGTTTCAAAATCGAATGATAATGTCTGGTATGTTGATTCAGGTGCTTCAAATCACATGACCAGTCATGCAGAATGGTTTAGTAGTTTGCAGAAAATGCCAGTTCCTGGATATGTTGAAATAGATGATGATACATCGCATCCTATTGAGCATACAGGAAACATAGCATTGTCTATGGAGGACGGGAAGGTAAAACATCTTGCTGATGTGTTGCATGTTCCAAATATAACAAAGAATCTGGTTTCTGTTGGACAAATGGTTGATGAGGGATTACAAGTCAGGTTCAATGCTGATGGATTATATGGAGAAGAGTACAAGCAGGATGGACGATTGGTTGCCAAAGGAAACAAAGTGGGTAGGATGTTCACCTTAAATGTGAAGATTCTTGAAATGAATGCAGCCATGTTTGCAAAAGGTGGAGGAGTTATTGCAGATATAGAGATATGGCACAAACGGATTGGACATGCAAACTTGCAAAGGCTGAAAATGATGCAGTCAAAGGAGATTGTCCATGGACTACCAAATTTCAAAGTTGCAGAAATGCAAAAGGTATGTGCAGCATGTCGATTTGGTAAACAGTCAAGAGCATCATTTCCACATGACAAGCATGTTAGTGAGAATGTACTAGAAGTAGTACATACAGATGTTTGGGGTCTAGCAAAGACCACATCTATGGGCGGTTGCAGGTTTTATGTTACCTTCATTGATGATCATACACACAAAGTATGGGTATATTTCATGAAAGAGAAGAGCGAGGTGTTCACTCACTTCCAGAATTTTAAAGCTATGGTGGAAAAGCAGATAGGGAAGTACATTCAAACATTAAGATCTGATGGAGGAGGTGAATACATGTCAAATGAGTGCAGTAGTTTTCTAAAAAATCATGGACATCTCAAAGTTTTTGGCTGTATTGCATATGTACATGTTCCAGGTGAGTTGAGGACGAAGCTTGATCCGAAAGCAGAAAATGTGTCTTCATTGGATATTCCCTTGAGCAAAAGGGGTACAAATGTTATAACCCACTCACACGACAGGTGAAGGTGAGCAAAGATGTGCTATTTGATGAAATGTCAAGCTTCTATGCAGATGCCAAAGAAGGACTGAATCTTGAACCAAATGACAAAGAAAATGCTGAAAAATCTAGTGCAGAATCTCAAGTTTTGAGTGGATCGGATGCATCACCAAGCAATAGTTCCAACTCAAATCCATGGAGTGGAAGATTGCGTGGAAATTTTAGTCCAGCCAATTCATCAAATACATCCAAGAAAGACTCCAGGAGTAAGAAGGGCACATGTAGATGATACAAGAAGAAGTGACCCAGGACCAAGAAGATCTGGGAGGATGCGTAATTCAGTGCAACGATTGACATATGATAGTTACATGGCTCGCCATTGTGCCTACATGACAAAGGTAATACAAGATGCTGAACCTTCTTGTTTTGAAGATGCAATTGGTAATGCAGATTGGGAAAAAGCTATGGAATGAGGAGATGGCTGCACTTTATGGAAATGATACATGGAAGCTGGTTCCATTGCCACAAGGAAAGAAATCCATAGGCTGCAAATGGGTTTACAAGGTAAAGCATAATGCTGATGGTAGCATAAGCAGGTATAAAGCACGATTGGTAGCTAAAGGTTATGCACAAACATATGGCATTGATTATGAGGAAACATTCAGCCCTGTAGCTAAAATGTCTACTGTCAGAACACTTGTTGCATTAGCTACAACAAAAGGATGGACTTTGCATCAGATGGATGTGAAGAATGCTTTCCTACATGGTGAGTTACAGAAAGAAGTATATATGGACCAGCCACAAGGATATGAAGATTCAAAGCATCCAGAATATGTTTGCAGGTTGCAAAAGGCTTTGTATGGGCTGAAGCAAGCCCCTCATGCATGGCATGCAAGGATTGCTGATTACTTAACCAACATTGGGTTCTCTATGTGTGATGTAGATCACTCACTATATGCAAGGAAGGCTGATGATGGCATCACTATTGTGGCTATTTATGTTGATGACCTGATTGTAGGTGGTGATAATGAAGAAAGCATCAAAGAGGTAAAGAAACTTCTTATGCAGGAATTCGACATGAAAGATCTTGGTGTGCTGCGCTATTTCTTGGGCATTGAGTTTATACATACTGAAACAGGTATATGGATGTCGCAAAGGCAATATGCCTTGAATATGCTGCAAAAGTATGGTATGGCTGGTTGTAAGCCGATTTCTATGCCATTAGATCAGAATTTGAAATTGGATACTACATCAGGCGAAGCATTGGAAAATGCTACTATGTACAGGAAAATTGTGGGAAGTCTTATATATCTCACAATTACAAGGCCTGATCTAAGTTATACTGTTGGACTTGAAAGTCAGTTTATGCAGGTTCCTAGGAAGCCACATTTGGATGCTCTGAGGCGCACTCTACGTTATGTGAGTGCTACTTTGGATTATGCATTGTTTTATGAAGCTGGTGTGGAGTTGCAGGTTCATGGATACACCGATGCAGATTGGGCTGGTAGTACTCCAGATAGAAGATCTACTAGTGGCTTTCTTTTCTCACTTGGAGGTGCATCTATTACATGGAGCAGCAAGAAGCAACCCACTGTTGCTTTGTCGAGTACAGAGGCTGAGTATAGAGGTGCTGCAATGGCAGCATGTGAGGCATCATGGCTGGAGATGTTACTTGCAGATTTAGGTGTGGAAGTGCAAAAGCCTATCACTATCTATTGTGATAATCTTAGCAGCATACAGTTAGCACAGAACCCTGTTTTCCATGCTAGAACAAAGCATATCGAGGTACATTATCACTTCATCAGAGAGAAGGTATTAGCAGGTGATATTGATCTTGTTTATGTGAGAACAGATGAGCAGGTTGTTGATATTTTCACCAAAGCACTTGGAGCTCAGAAGTTAAAGAAGTTTCGAGAGATGCTTGAATTACAGGATATGGCGTTGAGCTTGAGGGGGAGTGTTGAGATATCAAGCTTAACATGTGATGATCCAGGATGACATGTACCAGTTTTTCGTTTCTCTGACATGTATAGTGGTCATACCGATATATGCCAGGGATACTTCATTGAGCTTTATTAGATTTATCTACCGAGAGTGATGGCACATTTGTTTCTTGCCAGCTCACTCATTCGCGGATATTAGGTTTTTTTGTATGTACTGATCTTTATATATTGCACTTGTTGTATTCTTGTTTTTAGGTCATTCTTGTACATTCCTTTTATGTAATAGAAGAAGAAGAAGAAGATCATTCTTCCTTGCCTCAATCTGTGTGTGTGCTTCTCCTTGAGAGTGAGAGTGTGTGTGTGAGCTCTCTTCCTTATCTCCTTCCTCGTGACAACGCCATCCTCTTTCACTTTGGAATCATGGTACCGAGAAGCTCATGGAAGGGATGCTCTTCATTCACGTACTCTTCAATGTAGTAGGTGCATCCAATTTGCATCTCCCCTATATGTTCTCGATCCTCATTTGAAGATGCCTTACTAGCACTTAACTCCTTAGAAGTTTGGTGTAGTGCCAATTGACCTTCCTTCTACACCAATAGGTTTGTCTTTGATATTGTTTTTGTTGGAGTTAGACGTCTGCGGAAGCACACGAACAACACAAGGAAGAAGAAGAAGCTTGGAGCACAAACACACAATACTGAATGTATTACTAGAGAATGTACAAAGATAAGTAGCCCATTAGGGCAATAGGCGTATATACAAGCCGGGGGAAAAAAACCTCCTAAAGAGGGAAAAAAGTGCCCCGGCGGTCCTAGAGTGTTCACACACATCACTACCTAAATATATCAACAAATCCCCCCTGGGAGTGATGCGGTGAACAAGGAGCTGACACTCATGTATAAGGAAGTGCCAAGCTATGTGGAAATCACTCCACAAAAGGTAGTAAGCCCAAAGCTTTGCGGAAAGCTTCAAACTTCTCCCTAGGCAGAGCCTTCGTGAAAAGGTCTGCAATGTTCTCCTGTGTGGGCACATATGCCAAGCTGATCTCCCTAGCAGAGAACCTCTCCCTGACATAGTGATAATGCACCTCAATGTGCTTAGTGCGAGCATGGAACACAGGGTTCCTTGCAACTGCCAATGCGCTCTGACTGTTAGTGAAGATGGTGGTGGCAGAAGACTGGCCAACACCCAAATCAGCCATAAGGCGTCTGAGCCACACACACTCAACAGTCGCTGTGAAAGCTGCCCTATACTTAGCCTCACAACTGGAAGTGGCCACAGTAGGCTACTTCTTGCTCAACCAAGATATACATGAGCTACCAAGCATGAAGCAAAAACCACTGGTGGACACACGAGTGTCATAGCAACCAGCCCAATCTGAGTCAGAAAAAGCATGCAAATCTGGCGGTAGTGATCCCCCCTTGGGATAAAACAACCCAAGTAGCTGAGTACCACTCAAGTAGCGAAAGATGCGCTTAACCGCTTTCCAATGCGTGACTCTTGGGCAATGCATAAACCTGCTCATCTGTGAGACAGCAAACTGAATATCTGGCCGAGTAATGCATAAGTAAATCAAGCATCCAACAACCTGCTGATAGAGAACAGCATCAAATGCATCTCCAGCATCATGAAGACTCAATCCTAAACCTGTCTCCATAGGAGTGGCAATAGGCTTACAGTCTTCAAGGCCAAAACGCTACAATAATGTGTCAATATATTTCGTTTGACACAAAGCCATTCCACCATCAACGTGCATAAACTGAATGCCCAAATAGTGATGCAAATGCCCCAAATCAGACATCTCAAATGAGGCATGCAAATCAGCCTTAAATCAGCAATATGTGTCTCAATAGGACCAGTGAGCAGCATGTCATCAACATAGACAACAATGATCAGAAGCACATCATTAGCACGTTTAACATATAAGGTGCTTTCAGTTGGACTGTTCTCAAAACCATGTGCAATCAGATAGGCATGTATCTTCTCATACCAAGCACGTGGTGCTTGCTTTAAACCATATAATGCCTTCTTTAACCTGCAAACCTGGTTTTCATGCCCTTTCTGCACAAAGCCACGGGGCTGAAAAACATACACTTCTTCATGCAAGTCACCATTCAGAAATGCTGTTTTAATGTCCAACTGATGTACATTCCAACCATGATGGGTTGCAAGTGCACAAATGCTCAGAATAGTAGTCATACGGCATGTAGGTGCAAAGGTCTCATCAAAATCAATGCCTCTTTCCTATGCATAACCCTTTGCAACAAGCCTAGCCTTATACCTGTCAACTGTACCATAAGGTTTACGCTTCAGCTTGTATACCCACTTAGTGCCAATGGCCTTCTTGCCAGGAGGCAAGTCACATAAAGACCATGTACCATTCTTCATTATAGCATCATATTCAGATTGCATAGCAGCCATCCAATTTTCTGAATTTTGTGCTTCATAAAAAAAAACAGGCTCATTCTCATCACAGAGACTAGATGCAGCCATAGCATAGCAATCTAATGCAAAGGAGGCACTATGAGAGCCTGAACGAGTACGATATGACAAAGGTGCATCTAATTTGCTGTCACGCAAAGTCTGCACCAGCCATTTTGGCATAGTCTTTGCCTGCTCAATATCAGCTCTCTCATCAACAAGTGCATCATGTAAATCTGCATCAGAAATTGAATGATCTGCATCATCATATGAAACCTGCAAAGGCTGAGAAGTTGCCTCATTAGGACCAGCACTAGCCTGTCCACCTGTAAAAAGAGGCATCAAAGTATCATACATGTCTTTGGAGCGAACAAATGTCTCCTTAGTACATGAAAGCAATGGCTGAATAACATCTTTCACAAAGACAACATCACGGCTAACCAGAATGCGTTTAGTGTGTGGATGATACAGACGATAGCCTTTACTTTCAGAAGTGTACCCAACAAAAATACATTTTACTGCCTTATCATCCAATTTTCTACGATGTTGTTCAGGCACTAATGCATATGCCGAACAACCAAAAACACGCAGATGAGCAACAGATGGCTTGCGGTCATGCCAAGCCTCATATGGAGTGATAGACTGCAACGCTTTAGTGGGACACCTGTTCAGTACATATGCTGCACACATGACAGCCTCAAGCCAGAAACTATGTGGTAAAGCCTGACTTTTGACCATGCACCTTGCCATCTCCATGAGTGACCTGTTCTTTCGTTTAGCAACTCCAATCTGTTGAGGTGTATACGGCACTGTACACTGGTGTTTTATCCCACGTTCAGCCAGAAATGCATTAAAATCTGAAGACATATATTCCCCCCCTCGATCAGAACGGAGGGTGCCCATTTTACATGCTGACAGATTTTCAGCCAAAACCAAAAACTGTTTGAAGCACATGAACACTTCGGACTTTGCTTTGAGTGGATATACCCATGCATGCCTGGAAAAATCATCAATGAAAGTCACAAAGTAAAGGTAATTTCCAAAAGAGGGTGTCTGCATAGGACCACAGACATCACTATGTACAAGTTGCAATTTCTGCGTAGCCCGAACTGAACCATCTTTTGGAAAGGAAGAATGCTGCATTTTGCCCAAAATACAGCCTTCACAAACATGTTTTCCAGGTGCCTCAAGTTTGGGCAAAGAGGACACCATTTCAGATTTCTGCAGGCGTAACAAACTAGCAAAATTCAGATGACCAAAGCGTGCATGCCAAAGCTTTGCATCTGACATAGCCTGAGAATCATGAACTGCACATGCCGAATCATTCACAGATCTTTCATAGTCTATGAGCTTATACAACCCACGACATAAAATGCCAGAAGGAATAATTGTTGGAGAAACACTCACTAATTGGACATATATTTGAAGTTCAAATCTTAGGAAGAAAACCCCATGCCTATGTGAAGGGACAAATTCACAAATGTATTATACTTGTAAAGTTAGTTAACTTTAGTTCTAGAAGTTTTTTCAAAAGTTACGGGAATGAGAAAATCTATATAAGTTAGTTAGTATTAACTGACGCGTAGAGAGAAGAGAAGAAGAAGGAGGAAGACAATGAAAAAGTGAGAAGAACTCATTTTTGTATGACTGAGTATAGTCGGGCTTCTCTGAGTGAGAAAGCATCTGTAAAACTTCTGAGTTTTTTATAGTTATGAGAAGAACTGAGTAAAGTTCTGTGTATGAGCCTCTCTCCATCATCTCCATGATTACCTACTGTGTGATGAGTTACAAAGATCAAGTTTTCCAAGCAACTCGATGCCCGGCATCGAATCCCTGCTGAAAAGTGGCCAAAAACATCCCAAGTCGATGCCCGGCATCGAATTCTCGTTGCAAGTCGATGCTAGGCATCGAATTCTAATTTTAAACAGGCGCTCTTACTAAAACAGGCAAGTTTTCCAGTTTTGGAAGGTCATACATGGTCATCTTGTGAGGGCCATAACTTGAGTTCTAGAGCTCCGTTTGATGCATATGATAGCTTGTTGGAAAGCTCTACTCTTTTAGTTTCAGCGTATAAAGTTTCATCAAGAAATAATACTTGAGCTAGGAGAAATTAGCAAAATACTGAAGGTATGTCATTTCAGTGACTAGGAATTTCTGTAGAAGCAAAGTTCTCACTTTAGGCTATCATTTCTCAAAGTTTGGAGTGGCAATGAGTTAATGGTGACCATAGAGGTGTTCTAGTGTCACCTTAATTCATTTCTTGTGGTGTTTCATACATCAACAAGTGGTATCAGAGCAGAAAGATTCTCGAGAGCAGAAGACGACAAAGGTACGAGAAGTTTTGTAAAGTTTTCCATTAAAGTTTGAAAGGTGAAGCATTTGAAGACACAAGGCATCAAAAGATTACTTTCGAAGTATCCTCATACACAAAGAACTTCAAAAGGTATTATCCTTTATCCTTTAAGCTCACAGGTTGCAGCAGAAGGAAAGAACTATGGCAGATCATATCTCCATTGACAAACTGGACAGAGATAATTACCCCGCATGGGTAATGAGAATGGAAGCCTTACTTATGAGTAAGGATCTCATGGTATATGTAACAGGTGAAGAAGAGAAGCCAGTATTTGAAGATGAAAGCCGACCAAAGAAAGAGGAACTTGATGCTTTAAAGCATTGGCAGAAGAAGGATGCAAGTGCAAAAGCCTACATCTACAATACAATCTCTGATCATTTGCTACCACACATCAGAGGATTGGAATCATCTGAAGATATATGGAATGCATTGGAGTATCATTTCCAAAGTACTACTAAAGCACGGAAAGCAAGTCTATGGTCAGAGTTTACAACATTCAAGAAGAAGCCAAGTCAAACCATTAGTGATTATGTCACTAAGATGAAGGATCTTGCAGATAGTCTTGGATCCATAGATGAAGATGTTGAAGATCACAGATTGATTGCTCAGCTACTTGCAGGTTTGAGAGGGGATGAAAGGTGGAAACCTTTTGTCTTATCAACAGAACTTTCATTAAATCATTATGTTCCAGATTTGAACTAGTTGCTTGGTTTGATGCTCACATATGAGCAAGACTTGAAGGGAGATGGAGATAAAGGTCAAAGTTCTGCAATGTACATGAAGAATAAGAAGAAAGGAGATAAAGGTAAAGCAAAGGATGAAGAGGAGTCTAATTCTCAAGCTTATTATGCAAGAGGTAAAGGTACAGGCAGAGGAAGAGCAAGAGGTTTTGGAAGAGGTAGAGGTAATCAAAATAACAACAAAAAGGCTTGCTGGATCTATGGATTGAGTAATCATTTGGCTCATGACTGTTGGCACAACCAACAAGGATCAAACCAGAATCAAAACAACAATAGCAGAGGTCGAGGTGGAAGATATCAAAGTAATTTTCAAAGAGGTAGACAAAGTCAAAGAGGAGGCTATGGTAGAGGTGGAGGAAGAAGTTGGGGACAGAATCAATCCTACAACACCACCTACTACAACTATGCAAATGACACACAGAATGAAAGTCATACATCATTGATGATGAATTCAATCAGCACATCAGACAAAGAAGATCTAAAGGTATTTTACATTGACTCTGGATGTTCTAATCATTTGTCAGGAAACATAGAATTGATGTCAGATTTGGAAAAAGGCATTTCTAGTCACACAGTTCAAACTGGTGATAATACAAGACATAGTGTACATTCAATTGGAAAAGTGAAATGCAAGAGTGGAGCAGATTTGCTAACCAATGTTTTGTATGTTCCTACAATACCTAAAAACTTGATTAGTGTGGGACAGATAGTTGAAAAAGGTTTTCAAGTCAGGTTTACAAATGAAGGAGTATTTGTGGAAGATCTAGAGAATGGATATAATCAGATTGTCTCTGGTAAGAAAGAAGGTAGACTCTTTACTTTAAGAGTGCAAGGGAACATTGGTCAAGCTTTGCTCACACATGGTGAAGCAGTGATTACAGAACTTGATCTCTGGCATAAGAGATTAGGTCATTTCAATGAAAGAGGAATTAAAGCTATGGTTGCTAATCAGTCTGTACTAGGATTACCAAATGTGCAAAGTCAACATATGGTTTATAAATGTGAAGCATGTCAAATGGGTAAAGCACACAGGTTACCATTTCAAAAGAAAGGATTCAAACATGATGGAGTACTTGAGCTCATTCATACAGATGTATGGGGACCAACAAAAGAAGGATCTATCAGTGGCTCAAGGTATTATGTTCTTTTTATTGATGATGCTACAAGATGGATAACATTATATGTTTTGAAGGAAAGATCAGAAGTGTTTGGAGCTTTCAAGCATTTTCATGCATATGCAGAGAGAGTCATAGGTCAAAAGCTTAAAAGACTGAGGTCTGATGGAGGGGGAGAATACTTCTCCCAAGAGTTCAATGATTATCTTTGGAATGCAGGTATTAAGAGAGAAATAACTTGTAGGTATACACCACAACAAAATGGTGTAGCAGAAAGAAGGAACAGGACTTTGGTTGAGTTTGCTAGAGCTATGCTAAAGGAGAAGAACTGTCCAAATTATCTTTGGGCTGAGGCTGTAAATACAGCTACATATCTTGTGAATAGATTACCATGTGCAGCTCTGAATGGAATGACTCCATATGAAGCTTGGTGGGGTAAGAAACCAACACTAGATCATTGTAGAGTGTTTGGATCAATTGCATATGCTTATGTGCCATCACAACTTAGGCATAAACTTGAACCAAAGGCAGAAAAATATGTGTTCATTGGTTATGATGAAAAGCAGATGGGTTACAGATTGTGGAATCCTCTAACCAAACAATTTATTGTTTCTAGAGATGTTACATTTGATGAACAGAAAAGTTGGTATGCAGATCAAAGTCATACAGCTGAAGAATTTGAAGAAGAGGTAAGAAGATGTGAGAAAGGAAAATCAATTGTGCAGGTGAATAGAGATGAAGACTATATGCAAGCAAGTACATCCAGAAGTGGATTAACAAGAATGAATGAAGAAGCTCCTATATTTGATGAAGAGGTGTATCCAGAAACTTATGAAGAATGTGAACCAAGAAGGTCAAGCAGGACTAGAAGACAACCAGAAAGGTATTCTTATGATACTTCTTACATAACTCAGAAGAACTATGCATATATGGTGAAAGATGATGAAGAACCTCAGAACTATGATGAAGCTAAAGGTAAGAAGCAATGGGAAGAAGCAATGAAGGAAGAGTTCAATGCACTGGAGGAGAACAAGACATGGGAACTTGTTCCTAAACCAAATGGTAAGAAAGTAATTGGAAATAAATGGGTTTATAAAGTGAAGAAGCTTGCAGATGGAAGTATAGCCAGATACAAAGCTAGATTGGTGGTGAAAGGCTATGCCCAGACCTATGGCATAGATTATGATGAGACATTCAGTCCTGTAGCTAAGATGTCAACTATAAGGACAATCATTGCTATTGCAGCTTCAAAAGGATGGACCCTAAGTCAATTGGATATAAAAAATGCATTCTTGAATGGATACATATCAGATGAGGTATACATGGAACAACCTCAAGGGTTTATAGATTCCAGGTATCCAAATTTTGTTTGCAGGTTGAGAAGAGCATTGTATGGATTGAAGCAAGCTCCAAGAGCTTGGAACTATAGACTGGTGAAGTATCTCAATGATCTTGGATATCAAAGTTCAAAAGCAGATCCAAGTCTACTTATCAGAAGAACAGAGGAAGGTACGATCTACATTTGTATTTATGTAGATGACATTATAATCACAGGTACTTCAGATGAAGGAATCAAGGAGGTAAAGAGATTGCTTGAAAAAGAATTCAAGATCAGTGACCTAGGAAAGTTATCATACTTTCTTGGAATGGAAGTTACTTATACAGATCATGGCATATATGTGTCACAAGAAAGGTATCTTCTGAACTTGTTGAAGAAGTTTGATATGGAAAATTGCAGAGAAGCTTCAACTCCACTTGAAGTTAATCACAAGCTCAGTAAATATGATGGTGCAGACTACAAAGATATGAGGAAGTATCAATCTCTTGTGGGTAGTTTGATTTATGCTACACTAACAAGACCTGATCTTAGTTATGCAGTGGGAGTTTTGTCACAATTCATGCATTGTCCAAAGGACCCACATTGGATTGCAGGTCAAAGAGTTCTCAGATATATCAAAGGAACTATAAAGGAAGGATTATATTATCCTTTTACATCAGATTTGAAGTTGAGAGCCTATAGTGATTCAGATTGGGCAGGTAATCAAGATGACAGAAGATCAACTCATGGTTACATGATATACATTGGTGATAAGCTTGTAAGTTGGTGTTCAAAGAAACAACATACAGTAGCATTATCATCAACTGAAGCAGAGTACAAAGGACTTGTGGAAGCAGCTAAGGAAGTCATATGGATGCAGACATTGTTCAAGAGCTTAGGCATTGATCAAGGTACACCTACAATACATGGAGATAATATGAGTTCACTTTATCTTGCAGCAAATCCAGTATTTCATGCAAGGACAAAGCACATAGAGATACAGTATCATTTTCTCAGAGAAAAGGTAATGGAGAAGGAGATTGAAGTGGAGTACATTTCTACTAAAGATCAGTTAGCAGACATAATGACAAAGAGCTTGGATGGTGTGAAGACCAGCAGATTCAAAACCATGGCAGGAGTAAAAGAAAAGAAGATGATATGAAGAAACAGGGAATGTCAATTAGTGATTGAGGGGGAGCTGTTGGAGAAACACTCACTAATTGGACATATATTTGAAGTTCAAATCTTAGGAAGAAAACCCCATGCCTATGTGAAGGGACAAATTCACAAATGTATTATACTTGTAAAGTTAGTTAACTTTAGTTCTAGAAGTTTTTTCAAAAGTTACGGGAATGAGAAAATCTATATAAGTTAGTTAGTATTAACTGACGCGTAGAGAGAAGAGAAGAAGAAGGAGGAAGACAATGAAAAAGTGAGAAGAACTCATTTTTGTATGACTGAGTATAGTCGGGCTTCTCTGAGTGAGAAAGCATCTGTAAAACTTCTGAGTTTTTTATAGTTATGAGAAGAACTGAGTAAAGTTCTGTGTATGAGCCTCTCTCCATCATCTCCATGATTACCTACTGTGTGATGAGTTACAAAGATCAAGTTTTCCAAGCAACTCGATGCCCGGCATCGAATCCCTGCTGAAAAGTGGCCAAAAACATCCCAAGTCGATGCCCGGCATCGAATTCTCGTTGCAAGTCGATGCTAGGCATCGAATTCTAATTTTAAACAGGCGCTCTTACTAAAACAGGCAAGTTTTCCAGTTTTGGAAGGTCATACATGGTCATCTTGTGAGGGCCATAACTTGAGTTCTAGAGCTCCGTTTGATGCATATGATAGCTTGTTGGAAAGCTCTACTCTTCTAGTTTCAGCCTATAAAGTTTCATCAAGAAATAATACTTGAGCTAGGAGAAATTAGCAAAATACTGAAGGTATGTCATTTCAGTGACTAGGAATTTCTGTAGAAGCAAAGTTCTCACTTTAGGCTATCATTTCTCAAAGTTTGGAGTGGCAATGAGTTAATGGTGACCATAGAGGTGTTCTAGTGTCACCTTAATTCATTTCTTGTGGTGTTTCATACATCAACAATAATCACATCGCCATTTGAGAGATCATGGAGTGTACACGTGTCATCAACGAATTTCACAACCAAGCCAATCTTGGCTAATGCAGAAATTGATAACAAGTTCTTTTTGATCCCTGGCACAAATAAAGCATCTGACAAAGTGAAAGAACTACCATCAGCAGGAGTCAGAATGATCTTACCAACTCCCATAACAGGATAAGAGGAGTTATTGGGGCATGTGACAGTATTCCCTGTAGGGGTAGGCTCGAGTGAAGAGAAGAAACTGCGCTGCGAGGTAATATGTTTGGTCGCCCCACTGTCAAAGTACCAAACATCTGAGTCTACTGCAGACATGCACTGATCATGAGAAGATGGGTCAAAACTGCAGACAGTAGTAAACGCCCATTCTTCTTCCTGCACAAGATTTGCAGACTCTGTTTTTGGTGTAGAGGCCTCTGCAACAACCATTCAAGCCTCTTTCTTCTTTGCCTCTTTAGCAGCCAGTTTTGGACAGTTCTTTATGATATGATCATTGCCTTTACAGTACTTACAAAACATTTTTTTCTTTTCCGATTTTTTCTCATCTTTGTCTTGGTTCTTTGAATGTGCAGCATTTGCAGATTTCTGCTTACTAGTAGAAGAGCTCCATTTTCCTTTGCCCTTCTGACTAGCCAGGAAAGCTTGATCTGCAACTCGCATAATGGACCTGTTCTGCCTAGACTTATCTTCCTGCAATAGAACAGAGACTAATTCCTCAAATGACAAGGCATTCGGATTGCCTTTCATCATCAACCGAAGAGTAGAGGCAAAACTCTGATATGAATCAGGAAGACCATTCAGAACGGTCTGCACAAGTAAGCTATCTAGTATAACCTCATCAGCAGAAATCAATTGTTCCTTCAGGTCTTTGATCTTTGTAAGAAAACTGTCCATAGAATCACCTTCATTCATGTGCTCACTCTCCAACTGTTTTCGGAGGTAAGCAACACGAGCCTCATTCCTAGCTTGGTACAAAGTGGTAAGTGTATCCCAAGCATCCTTTGCTGTTCTGCAAGAGCGAATGTGAGGAATAATGGCACGTTTGACAGACAAAGCTATCAATGCATGTGCCTGGGCGTCTCTGCCATCCCAACAAATCTGCTTTGCAGTAGGTGCAACAGAAACAGTAGCACGAACAAGAATTTGCGGAATATCATCTGTGACACCATCTTCATCAGCTCCAACACCTGTATTTGCAGTACCTGTCGTTACAGGTGTAACAGGACGTCGTTCAACACCCTGCACAATGTTCCACAATCCTTTTGCAACCAGTACATGTCGCATCATATAAGCCCATAATGGGTAGTTGGTACCATCCAACTTATCCTCAACAGCCAACATATGGAATACATCACTGCTTTCAGCCATGGCCGGTGACTAAAATACCTTGATGCAGAAAATTGACTGTATCTCAAAAAGTTGAACAGAACTGCCCAGACGAGTTTTGCTAGACCTGTAGCAGACTTCGAGACGCTTAAACTGGCGAACAGAAACTGGTATATACCTTTGGCACAAAAGGACGAAATAGCCTACACAAGCGCTGCGATAGTAAATGCTCGTCAATAATCTCTGTAGCAAAACATATTAAAAAATATAAGTTTTTTGTATAAAAAAGAAGTACTTTCAAATTACTTTCAATCTTTATCATATATATATACATATACATCCATTCAATTTTCCATGCACACATCCATGCATTTTCATTCATACATACACATGTACACATTCTTCATACACATGCATACATCTTATACTTTTAATCATGTATCTCACTTGCACATGCACACTCTCATATGCATGCATACACTTCATACCAACTTCATATTCTTTTATGCATAAATCAATTACGCATATGCATTCATATACTTATACACATGCATAGACTCATTAATGCACATGTATTCTCACATCCTCTCATGCATGCATACATCTACATCATGCATATATCATGCATTCTCATACATACATGCATCTAATTCATACATACTCATACAATTTCATCATACATTCTCACCAATATCCATGCATTTATGCCTACATATGCATATGTTCTTTTACACTTCCATGCATCTATTAAACATTGCAACACATACTCAAATACACTTGCATTCATGCACACATGCATGATTATTCTCATTCACATGCATACACTCATTAATGCACATGCATTCTCACACATATGCATATGCATCTTCATCATGCATTCTCATGCATGCATGCTTACATTCATGCATCCATTCTCATAGTTGCAATCATACATGCATACACATCTCATGCATATATACTCATGCATTCCTTATGCACATGCATGTTTTACTTAAATCTCTCTCTCTCTCTCTCTCTCATCGTATGTTGCACACAGTCTTAAGGAAAGGAGCCTAACTCTCTCTCTCTCTCATCGCATGTTGCACACAACTGTAAGGAAAGGAGCCTAACTCTCTCTCTCTCTCTCTCTCTCCCCCTCTCTGCATCGTGTGTGTGTGTAGCTATCAAGCTCTCTTGCTTTTCTCTCTCTCTCTCTCTCTCTCTCTCTATCTCTCAAGGAGCTCTCTATCACGAGGACGGAGATAAGGAAGAGAGCTCACACACATACTCTCACAATCAAACAGAAGCACACACTCAGATTGAGGCAAGGAAGAATATTCTTCTTGTTCTTATATTACATAAAAAGGAAAGTAGAAGAATGACCTAAAAAAAAAGAATACAACTACTGCAATATATAAAGACCAATACATAAGGAAGGACCTAATGTCTGTGAATGAGTGAGCTAGCAAGAAACAAATGTGCCATCACTCTCGGTAGATAAATCTAATAAAGCTCAATGAAGTGTCCTTGACATATATCGGTGTGACCACTATACATGTCAAAGAAATGAAAAATGGATAGGTGTCATCCTAGATCATCACATGTTGAGCTTGATGTCTCAACACTCCCCCTCAAGCTCAACATCATGTCCTCTAACCCAAGCATCTTTCGAAACGTCTTCAGCTTCTTTGCTCCAAGTGCTTTAGTGGAAATATCAACAACCTACTCATCTGTTCTCACATAAACAAGATCAATATCACCTGCTAATACCTTCTCTCTGATGAAGTGATAATGTGCCTTGATATTATTTGTTCTAGCATGAAAAACAAGGTTCTGTGTTAACTGTATCCTGCTAAGATTATGAAAATAGATGGTGATAGGCTTTTGCACTTCCACACCTAAATCTGCAAGTAGCATCTCCAACCATGATGCCTCACATGCTGCCATTGCAGCACCTCTATACTCAACCTGTGTAGTCGACAAAGCAATAGTGGGTTGCTTCTTGCTGCTCCATGTAATAGCTGCACCTCCAAGTGAGAATAGAAAGCCACTAGTAGATCTTCTATCTAGAGTAGTACAAACCCAATCTGCATTCGTGTATCCATGAACTTGCAAATCTACACGAGCTTCATAAAACAATGCATAATCCAAAGTAGTACTCACATAACATAGAGTGCACCTTAGAGCATCCAAATGTGGCTTCCTAAGAACTTGCATTATAAATTGACTTTCGGGTCCAACAGTGTAGGTTAGATTAGGCCTCATAATTGTGAGATATATCAAACTTCCCACAATTTTCTTGTACATAGTAGCATTTTCCAATGCTTCACCTGATGTAGTATCTAACTTCAAATTCTGATCTAATGGCATAGAAATCAGCTGACAATCAGCCATACCATACTTTTGCAACATATTCAAAGCATATTGCCTTTGCAACATCCATATAACTATTTCTGTATGTATAAATTCAATGCCCAAGAAATAGTGCAACACATCGAGATCTTTCACATCAAATTCCTACATAAGAAGTTATACAGTCATGACATGAGCAAAAATATGTGAATTAGTTAGATGTAGTGTGCTAGTGAATGATGCAAGTCATGCATTAGAGCCCAAAAAGATGACAAACCCTCAAGAAGAACACTTACGCTTTAAACCTAAGATCCTTGATGTTGATGAGTCATGGAAGGACCACTTATGATAGGAATTTCAAGTTGAAAATTGGAAGAAGTGGTAGGTTTCCGAAACCTCCTTTCATGGATGTAGAAGCCAAGACACACCACAGATTGACTAACCTTGATTTCCAAATCATTGGATAGGCTAGTGAGGAAATTTTTGCATGTGATAATGCCAGTATCAATGCCTTAGGAAGGTATTGGACCACACAAAGATACTTGAAAATGCAAGAATATCCGATCAAAGAAGAATGCTTAAAAGAGATCCTTGGGAACTCTGGAAGAACTCAAGAAAGAGATCCTTGATATGATTTGTGACACAAGGATAGGAAGGGACCATAAACCCTAGACTGCTAAGGATATCCATCTCCATCTATGAGATCTTAAGGACAAGAGAGAATCCATGAAGAGATGAAGGGAAATTGGAACATGGAAGATAAGCATTAAGGAAATAACCCAAATGACTGATGCTCCTTACGAATTCCATCAAGATGATTTGGTTAAGGTTTGACTTCTAGATTCCAAAGGTACGCCTAACATGTTGTATATAGATTCATATCTTCATAAAGCTTCAAATACCACATAATCTCACATGTTGCATTTGTAAGGCTTCTATATTCAGCTTCTGTGCTTGAAAGTGCTACTGCAGGCTGTTTTTTAGAACTCCATGAAACCAAATTATTACCTACAAATATCAAATATCCACCTGTACTCCTTCTATCATCCTTATTTTCAGCCCAATTTGCATCACTGTATGCTTTCAAATCCAAACCTTCATGATATTTATAGCCCAGACCTTCATTTAATGTACCCTTCAAATATCTCAAGATCCTTTTAGCTGCTTGCATATGAACATCTGTGGGTTTGTTGATGAATTGAGACAATGTACTTACACTAAATGTAATATCCGGCCTTGTTAAAGTTGCATATATAAGAGAACCAATCAAAGACCTGTAGATAAGTGGATCTTCTAAAGGTTCACCATCTTGAGCACTGTACTTCACATTGGGTTCCATCGGATTACTGATACTCTTGCAATGTTCCATGCCATATCTAAAATATACTTCCTTTGTAGAAGATATACACCATCGTCCTTCTTCATAACTTCAATTCCAAGAATGTATGTCAGTTCTCCTAAATCTGAAATTTTAAATTCAGATCCAAGCTCTGCTTTGATCCTGGCTATCTCACCTTCATTGTTTCCTGTTATTATCAAGTCATCCACAAAAATTGAAATATAAACAATCAATGATCCTTCAACCTTAACATACAAAGAAGTATCTGCATTTGAACACCTGTATCCTTGCTTTTCAAGAAACTTTACCAATCTAAAATTCCAAGCCCTTGGAGCCTGCTTAAGACCATACAATGCTTTCAAGAGTTTACATACATGCATAGGCTTCTTGGGATCTTCATAACCTGCTGGTTGCTCCATGTACACATCTTCTTTTAAATCACCATTGAGAAATGCATTTTTTATATCTAATTGATAGAGATTCCATACCTTGCTTGCAGAAACACCTATTAATGTCCTTATTATTGATATCTTGGCAACAGGAGAAAATGTCTCCTCATAGTTGATGCCATAACTCTGTGCATAACCTTTACAAACAAGCCTTGGTTTATATCTACTTATTGAACCATCACTGTTTCTCTTTATCCTGTACACCCATTTGTTATCGATTACCTTCATGTTAGGTTGCCTTGGAACTAAACTCCATGTATTTTTCTCATACAAAGCTGTCATTTCTTCATCCATTGCTTTAACCCATTTCTTTACCTTTGATGCTTCTTTAAAAGTTGTTGGTTCCTACTCCTCAAGAAGTTTTGCCATATAAGCTTCATGAGAAAATCTTTGGGGTTGCCTTCTTTCTCTTACTAGATACCTTGATTGGATTCTTGTCCTACCATGCTTTTCTTGCCTTCGAGTTTGAGTTCTTCTTGATGTAGAACCTTCACTTTCTTCTTCATGTGACTCAATTTCCTTTGAAATCAAATCGAGAATTTTCTTCAATTTTTGATTGGGGGAAGTCATCTCTTCATGTGTAATTTGACTTTCTGGTGAGCTTGGAGAACTTGGCTCTTCTTCATGACTTCTTGTAGTTTCTTCTTCATCTACCAGCACTTGATGTTTATATCAAGATTTATCTTCATGAAAAATAACATCTCTCGAAACAATTACCTCTCCCGTATCTGGGTTTATACATCTATATCTTGGTTGCCCTTCTGCCATACCAATAAAAACCATTTTTTGTGACCTTAGATCCAACTTTGACCTTAATTGTTGTGGAACATGAACAAAACATATGCTTCCAAAATTTCTACAATTAGAAATATCTGATTTTGATCCATAAAACAATTCATAAGGTGCTTTTTGTACATGACTTTGAGTAGGTGGTAACCTGTTCATCACATAAACTGCCATATTGCATGCTTCAACCCAAAAAGTAAGTGGTAAGTCCTTTTCATTTAACATACACCTACCCATCTCCAAGATAGACCTGTTTCTTCTTTCGGCCACACCGTTGTGTTGAGGTATGTATCTGTTTGTAGTCTCCTTTTTAATTCCTTCTTCCTCCAAAAATGCAAGAAACTGATTAGAAAAATATTCACCTCCTCCATCTCATCTCAACCTTCTTATGCTTTGATGTGTTTGCTTTTCAACCAATGATTTAAACTTCTTGAACACATCAAACACGTCGGATTTGTATTTCATAAAATAAATGAATGTAAACTTTGAGAAGTCATCGATAAATGTTACAAAGTACTTGCTACCTGCCATGGACTCTTCTTGAGATGGACCCCATACATCAGTATGAATCAAGTCCAAAATACCTCTGCTTTGCAATCCTGCTTTTGAAAAAGGACTTCGTACCTGTTTTCCAAACTGACATGCCTCACAAAAAAAAATCCAAATCTTGCTTTGGTAGTTGTGGTAAACCTTCAACCAATGATTTCTTTGCAATATCCTTTAACCTGCCAACACTGATGTGTCCTAATATTTTATGCCATAAGTCCAATTGACTTACTTGAGTCCCATTAATTATTGTATAACCTGCATAATCTGGAACTTCAACTTCATAAGTATATAATCTGTTTATCTTTTGTCCTTTTATAACAAAATTTCCATCCTTTTTCTGATAAGCCTGCCACTAATTATTGTAAAAATCGACCTTCACTCCATTGTCCTCCATTATCCAACTGAAATCAAATTTCTTGTAATAGTAGGAACAAACAAAACATCTCTAAGAGTTACATGCTCATTAAATGGACAATCACCAATGTAAACTACTTCATGCTCAGTACTATCTCCTATAGCAACTGTGACTCTTGAATCTGGCTTGTGTAAATTCACAAACATGTTCATGTTATGGCTCATGTGGTTTGAGCAACCACTATCTACATACCAAGTTTTGTTGTTTACCTTCCTCTTATGTGTCTCTGTATGCATAGCCATAAGAACATTTTCCTTCTGTGTTTGAGCCTCCTCTTGCACTATGTTGTTGTTTTGATGCATGTGATCTTGGCCTCTTCCTCTTTGTTGTCCTCTAAAACCACCTCTTCTATTCGGAGTAATCCCTGGCATAATGACCTACTTTACCACAATAATGGCAAGTAAAGTTACCTTGCTGATTTGGTTGAGTCTGTTGACTTTGTTGTGTTGTTCTTCCTCATCTAGTCACATTAAAGCTTCCTCTTCCTCTTGCATTGGTGTTGAATCTTCCTCCTCCTCTCCAATTTCTTCTACCTCTTGATCTATTTGATGAAGTATAAAGAGCTTGTCTTTGACTACCTCTTTGTGAATGATAAGAGTTGCCACCTTCTATGTTGATTTCTTCAGTCATCATGAGCATTCGTAAAAAGGATGGTAGATTTTCTCGAGTCATGATAGACGTAATGAAAGACTTCCATCTTTCATCTTCTCTCAAGCCATTTAACATGCTATTAAACTTTATATCCTCACTAGGAGATGCATTAATAGATGCTAATGCTTCAATAAGAGATTTTACCTCAAGAACATAATCATTAACTGATTGTCGTGGCTTCTTTTTTACTCTTGTCAAATCACCAATAAGTTGTGTTTGCCTTGCTCTATTGGTAGTTTTAAATAGCCTTTCTAGAGACTCCCAAGCCTCCTACTAGTATTCAAACCTCTTATATGCCCAAGCATAGTATTCGAAACTGTTTGTGATATAATAAACAAAACTCTTCTACCTCTTTTGATCCATTCTTGCTCTCTTGCTCGATCTGCTTGTGTAGGATCTTCTGGTAATACCAGCTTCACTTCTATACCTGTTATCAATCCCCAAAGACCTTTAGACATGAGATAAGAATCCATTCTAAATTGCCACATGGGATAATTTCTCCCATCTGATAACTTCTCAATCGATGCACTCAAATCTGCCATGTTGAATTGTTGTAAACAAAGAAGATAATTCAATAAGTTGTATGAAAGATTTGATAAAAAAACAAAAGCTCTGATACCACAATGTTGTGTTTACAAACTTGTAAACATCAAAGTACACAACGGAACATGATGAGACCTCCCAAGATCTTCAAAAGATCAAACAAATATTTTCCAAACTTCAAAAACAAACTTTCCTCCAAACTTTCAAGAAAACAGAAATAGGTCATTGTAGCAAAATAACCACCAGAAACTCTCTGAGTAGAATTTGTTAAATTAATCTTATAGCCTGAAAATAGACTCTGAATAGCATGCTTTAGAAACAAAAAATGTCAAAAAAGATGGAGTATAGCTCCCAAACAGAGAGCTTGAAGTCAAGACATGAAAAGACCTGCAACAGCAAGGTATGACTAATTGTCTGAATGGAAAACTGATATACAGCAGCAAGGAAACTCAAAGATCTATGGAAGATTTTGATATAGATAAAAATTATGAGAGCTAATGAAACTCCTCCAAGTAAAATCACTCAAAAAGACCTGATAACGACTGAGATATGAAAGTTTGAAGAGAGGTATGTCTCTGATGAGACACCGGATAGACACAAGAAAGGCGATATGCAAAAACACCTACTTTTGCAGAGTTTGGTCATTGAAATTTGTACAGAAACTGATCTATTTATGTAGTAGAATTTGTAAGCTTCACAACGCAACAAGAATCACTCAATTTGGACACCTACACTAAGAGAACCACTCTTTTTATTGAGAGGCTATCAACAGAAGTGCCTTCCTTGTCTAAAAATAGACACCTCTCCTTTCCTTCTTACTTTTATCTACTTTTATCTACTTTTATCTACTTTTATCTACTTTTATCTACTTTTATCTACTTTTATCTACTTTTATCTACTTTTATCTACTTTTATCTACTTTTACTCTAAATTTGGAGATGTGAGCACCTCCACATGTTATTTATCATAAATAATAAACTCCATAAGCCTACAAAATAATACTTTAGAGCTTTTTCTTATGTAACACGTTGGTGCCAAGCCCGTGGAGCTTGCTTAAGTTGATACAAAGATTTCTTCAACCTGCAAACTTTATTTTCTGAATTGGGAAGCTCAAAATTTTAGTGGTTGAGATACATATACCTCCTCCTTGAGGTGACCATTCAAAAATGCAGATTTGACATCCATCTGGAAAATAGGCCAAGCCTTTTGTGTAGCTATTGCAAGTACTGTTCAAATAGTTGTCATGCGTGCTTTTGGTGCAGAACTTGCTTGAACATCAAATCCTTCGATCTGTGAAAAAACTTGTGCAACTAATCTTGCCTTATACTTTTCTAATGTTCCATCTGCTTTATATTTAGCTTTCCAAATCCATTTAGTACCTATTACTTTCTTCTTTGGCGGAAAGTCGACTAGATCCCATGTATCATTTTTGAGTATACTATCATACTCAGACTACATTGCCACTCTCCAACCTGGATCATCAAGGGCTTCTTCAATGGTGCTAGGTTCCTTTATCGAGCTTCGGTAGTGGCTTACGTTGTGTAGCTACAACTCGTTGGCTTTTTATTGAGGAAATTTCTCCATCAGATGTTTCCTCCTCCTCAACATTAACTTGTCTTTTGATAGGCACAAGGTGAGATATTTCTCTATTTGATGAGATAGTAGATTTACCTTTATCTTCTACTAAGTGTGGTCATTCATCAAACCCCACATCTCGGCTGAGAAAAATCTTCCTTGCTCAGGATCCCACAACCTGTATGCTTTAGACCGTTCACTATATCCTAGGAAGAAACACTTTTTGTTTTTTGAATCCAACTTTGATCTTGTTGAATCAGGAATATGTGCATAACAAAAACAACCAAAAATTCTGAAATGCAAAACTCAAGGCTTTTTACCAAAAAATGCTTCTTGAGGAGTCAGTGCTTTTGTGTAGCTTCGATTGAGGATGTAGACTGTTGTATTGACTGCTTCTACCCAGAATGAAGCAGGCATGTCTTGGGCCTTTAACATACAATGAGCCATTTCAACTACTGTCTTGTTCCTATGCTCAGCAACGCCATTTTGTTGAGGTGTATGAGCTGTGGTAAGTTTCCTTTTCACACCATGCTCCTTATAGTAATTATTGAATTCTGTTGACAAGAATTCACCTCCTCTATCTATTCTAAATTTCTTTAGTTTCCTTTCTGATTCATTTTCCACATATGCCACGTTTTAAATTTTTCAAAAGCATCAGCCTTCTCTCGAATGAAATAAACCCACATCTTTCTACTATAATTATCGACTAACAGCAAAAAGTAGAAAGATCCTCCTAAAGCAAGTGTAAGTATTTTACCGCAGAGATCAACATGTACCAACTCTAGAGGAGCTTGAGATCGATTGTTGGTTTCTCTTGGAGATGCCTTTCGTTGTTGCTTGCCCATCATACAAGCTTAGGTACTTGCAACTCTGAAAATGCAGGCAAATGAGCAACCGTCCCTGTTCTTTGCATCTCCTTCAAAACTACAAATCTGAGGTGCCCAAATCATTGGTTCCATAACCTGCTTACATCTTTATCTTCTGTAGTAGTTAAGGCAATTAAGTCATACACGTTATCATGTCTTATGCCTTTACCTACTACATTACCTGATGAATCCATGATTTCTGCACCACTCTTATTGAAGTGAATTTTGAGTCCACGATCTGTTATTGCAAGAACTGACAACAAATTTCTTTTAAGTGTAGGTACATAAAGAACATCGGATAACTTTTTCTCAACACCTGGAGAAGTGATAAAAGAGATGGTTCCAGTTCCTTCGGTTGGACACTTGGAGTCATTTCCCACCACTACATTGATGGATTCCCACAGAGGCACTAGGGAACTATACCAATCCTTTTTACTGGTCATATGGCAAGAAGATCCACTATCTAAAATCCATGCTTCATCAACACGAGCTTGAGTAGATGAGTATACATCTTCAATAGCTACCGATAGTTCTAGCTCTGTGTTGTTTGTAGACTCTTTGTTCTTCCACGATGATTTCACAGTCCCATTCCGTTCATCAGCTTGCTTCTTTCTGCAATGCTTGATGTCGTGGCCTTTCTTTTCACGATAGAAGCAACTTCCTGTGAAATTTTTCTTCTTTGGATTCTTCTTTGATCCATCAAAAGATCCTTTACCTTTTGTATTTGCTGAGAATGCAGCATCACTTGTAGTTTGTCGATTCTTCAGCCGCATCTCTTCTTCTAAAAGCATAGCACAAAACTCTTCAAATGTGAGGGGAATTGGTCTTACCTGAGTGTTAAGGGCTGTTACTAATCCATCATACTGTGTTGGAAGAACACATACACATCTTCGAGCCAACTCTTCTAGTGTTATAACAACACCAAATGCAACCAATTGATCTTGAAGATGTTTTATCCGTTTGATAAAATCTTCAACCTTTTCAAAATCAGAATGCTTTTCATTTGCCAATTGATTTTCTAAATTTTGTATCCTGGTGTGGTTCTTAGTCTCATATTGACGAGCCAATATGCCCCAAGCCTCATGTGCTTTAGTAGTATGTTGAACTAAAGTAAGCACAGAATCACTTACACTAGTGACAATCGCACATATTGCATCAGCATTCTGCCGCTTCCAAGCTCGTAGAAGATCTAGATCTAGCTGAATCATCAATCTTAAATTTGCTAGATCTTCAACAGGTATAGGCTCTGAATTCAATCCCATCAGTCCCATGACAATGTCAAGTAATTCATAGGAGTCCAAAATTGCAGAAATTTTGAACTTCCAGAGTGTATAGTTGGTTCCATCCAGCTTCCCTTCAGTGAATGTAGGTGGGCGAATTCGAATAGGTGTAGCATTAACATTAGCTGAAGCACCAAGGCCAGTGTTCAATGATGAAGCCATCATGTAATTACTCAAATAATCTACTGATATTCTAGTTTGCTAGTAGGCTAAAATAGTGATACTTCTAAAGCTATTTGAACCTTGCGGCTCTGATACCATGTAAAACAATAGTTATGCAATATAACACAGGAGCAATAGCAGAGAAGATAACAGATATAGGAGAATTTCAACAATTTTCTATTAATAGCAAGTACAAAGATGATGGCATTGTCCACCCGTGCACTCTCAAGGTAGAGCTTAAATGGTGATCTAGACAACTCTAGATAGGGAGATACAAGGTAGCAGTATGCTGGCTCAATTCGATGTCTCAGGTAGTGTAGAAGTCACGTATATATAGGATCATGGGTGGCCTTCCATGGACAGGTATACATGGGCGGTAGAGCGTGGGCAGCCACTGCCCGCGTAATTGCCATACGTGGCTTAGGCCGCTTGAACCGACCTAACAAATATAAATGATTTTTGACTCCCATAGGGAATATTCCATGGAATATTCCCTTTACCGTTGCGTCGGGGGTGTTGCCCCCCAGACCCCCACCAGGGGGCCTGCTGGCCCCCTAGGACCCCCCAGCTAGGGGGCCCGTTGGCCCCCTTGGACCCCCCAGCCGGGGTTGCTCCCTGCTGCCCCCGATCCCACAATTGAGGACCCTGGTAACTTCGTTTTCTTACAATACCTTACATGGTCCAATATGACCTTCATCCAACATGCAAGTTGGGATTCCCATCAATTGGGTAATGCACGCTTGGCTTCTCCTCATAATGGGGCCTTACAAAATGTGCATACAATCATGAGGGGTAGACATTGATCATATACAAACACAAAATACCAAACATATGAGTCTATTGCAAACATACACTATTCATGAGAAGATGGGTCATAGCTACAAACGGAAGTAAATGCTTATTCTTCGTTCTAGACAAGATAGTAGGTTTGTTTTAGGTGTAGAGGCCTTTGCAACAACCATTCAGGCCCCTCTCTTATTTTCCTCTTTTTTAGCCAATTTTTGATAGCTCTTTATGACATGATAATTTCCTTTATATTACTTGCAGAACTATCTCTACTTTTCTATTTTCTTTTTGTCTTTGTCTTCCTTTTTTGACTGTGCAGAATTAACACATCTTTTATTACTAACAGATGATCTCCATTTACCTTTGCCCTATTGACTTGCTAAGAAAGCTTGATCTGCAACATGCATAATGGACCTATTCTGTCTAGACTAATCTTCATATATTAAAGCAAAGGCTAAATCCTCCAATAATCACACATTTGGATTGCCTTTCATAATCAACCAAAGAGTAGAAGAAAAACTTTGATGTGAATATGGAAGGTCATTAAGAACGGTTTGCACAAGTGAAGTATCTCGCAAGATTTCATATGCACAAATCAGCTCTCTTTCAAATCTTTGATATTTCTCACCTCCTTCATTCATATGCTTACTCTCCAATAGTTATTAGAGGTAAGCAACACAAGCCTCATTTCTTGCTTGGTATAACATGGTAAATGTATCCCAAGCATCCTTTGCTATTTTGCATGAGTGAATATGAGGGATAATGTCAAGTTTGAAAGACAAAGATATCAATGCATGTGCATGAGCATCTCTGCCATCCCATGGAATTTGCTCTACAATAGGTGCAACAAGAACCACAACAAGAACAAGTATGTGAAAATCATCATTTTCAACGCCAGTTGCATCACCTTCAATAACTATATTTATAGGTATAATAGGTCATTTTTCAAGACCCTACACAATATTCCATAGTCCTTTTGGCACTAGTACATGACAAATCATACATGCCTATAATGTTAGGAGGAAGGAGATAAGGAAGAGAGCTCACACCCACACACACTCTCATAATCAAAGAGGAGCACACACACAAATTGAGGCAAGGAAGAATGATCTTCTTCTTCTTCTATTACATAAAAGGAATGTACAAGAATGACCTAAACATAAGAATACAACAAGGGAAATATATAAAGACCAGTACATAAGAGAAAACCTAATGTTTGTGAATGAGTGAGCTAACAAGAAACAAATGTGCCATCACTCTCGATAGATAAATCTAATAAAGCTCAATGAAGTGTTCTTGACATATATCGGCATGACCACTACACATGTGAGAGAAATGAAAAAGTGATACGTGTTATCCTCGATCATCACATGTTGAGCTTGATATCTCAACACTCCCCCTCAAGCTCAACACCATGTCCTCTAATCCAAGCATCTTCCAAAACTGTTTTAGCTTCTCTGCTCCAAGTGCTTTAGTGAAAATATCAACAACTTGCTCATCTATTCTCACATAAACAAGATCAATATCACCTTCTAATACCTTCTCTCTAATGAAGTGATAATGTACCTCAATATGCTCTGTTCGAACATGAAAAATAGTGTTTCGTGCTAATTGTATATTGCTAAGTTTATCACAATAGATTGCAATAGGCTTTTGCACTTCCACACCTAAATCCGCAAGTAGCATCTCCAGCCATGATGCCTCACATGCTGCTATTGAAGCACCTCTATACTCAGCCTCTTTACTCGACAAAGCAACAGTGGGTTGCTTCTTACTACTCCATATAATAGTTGCACTCCCAAGTGGGAATAGGAAGCCTACTAGTAGATCTTCTATTTGGAATGCAACCAGCCCAATCTGCATCTGTGTATCCATGAATCTGTAAATCTACACCAGCTTCATAAAACAATGCATAATCCAAAATAGCACTCACATAATGTAGAGTGTGTTGCGAACATTTGTTTTATGTAGGGTACAAGTTTCAAATTATGTAAATACCTTTGGGAAGTCTTCAAATACTTCAAGAATGCTCATATTATTCATAAAATATAGCGAAAATACCGCGTGAGTTCTAGAACATGGTGAGTCAAATTAGTGAGTCACAACTTGCCACATGGGATAATTTCTCCCATCTGATAACTTCTCAATCGATGCACTCAAATCTGCCATGTTGAATTGTTGTAAACAAAGAAGATAATTCAATAAGTTGTATGAAAGATATGATAAAAAAACAAAAGCTCTGATACCACAATGTTGTGTTTACAAACTTGTAAACATCAAAGTACACAACGGAACATGATGAGACCTCCCAAGATCTTCAAAAGATCAAACAAATATTTTCCAAACTTCAAAAACAAACTTTCCTCCAAACTTTCAAGAAAACAGAAATAGGTCATTGTAGCAAAATAACCACCAGAAACTCTCTGAGTAGAATTTGTTAAATTAATCTTATAACCTGAAAATAGACTCTGAATAGCATGCTTTAGAAACAAAAAATGTCAAAAAGATGGAGTATAGCTCCCAAACAGAGAGCTTGAAGTCAAGACATGAAAAGACCTGCAACAACAAGGTATGACTAATTGTCTGAATGGAAAACTGATATACAGCAGCAAGGAAACTCAAAGATCTATGGAAGATTTTGATATAGATAAAAATTATGAGAGCTAATGAAACTCCTCCAAGTAAAATCACTCAAAAAGACCTAATAACGACTGAGATATGAAAGTTTGAAGAGAGGTATGTCTCTGATGAGACACCGGATAGACACAAGAAAGGCGATATGCAAAAACACCTACTTTTGCAGAGTTTGGTCATTGAAATTTGTATAGAAACTGATCTATTTATGTAGTAGAATTTGTAAGCTTCACAACGCAACAAGAATCACTCAATTTGGACACCTACACTAAGAGAACCACTCTTTTTATTGAGAGGCTATCAACAGAAGTGCCTTCCTTGTCTAAAAATAGACACCTCTCCTTTCCTTCTTACTTTTATCTACTTTTATCTACTTTTATCTACTTTTATCTACTTTTATCTACTTTTATCTACTTTTATCTACTTTTATCTACTTTTATCTACTTTTATCTACTTTTATCTACTTTTTACTCTAAATTTGGAGATGTGAGCACCTCCACATGTTATTTATCATAAATAATAAACTCCATAAGCCTACAAAATAATACTTTAGAGCTTTTTCTTATGTAACACGTTGGTGCCAAGCCCGTGGAGCTTGCTTAAGTTGATACAAAGATTTCTTCAACCTGCAAACTTTATTTTCTGAATTGGGAAGCTCAAAATTTAGTGGTTGAGATACATATACCTCCTCCTTGAGGTGACCATTCAAAAATGCAGATTTGACATCCATCTGCAAAATAGGCCAAGCCTTTTGTGTAGCTATTGCAAGTACTGTTCAAATAGTTGTCATGCGTGCTTTTGGTGCAGAAGTTGCTTGAACATCAAATCCTTCGATCTGTGAAAAACCTTGTGCAACTAATCTTGCCTTATACTTTTCTAATGTTCCATCTGATTTATATTTAGCTTTCCAAATCCATTTAGTACCTATTACTTTCTTCTTTGGCGGAAAGTCGACTAGATCCCATGTATCATTTTTGAGTATACTATCATACTCAGATTGCATTGCCACTCTCCAACCTGGATCATCAAGGGCTTCTTCAACGGTGCTAGGTTCCTTTATCGAGCTTCGGTAGTGGCTTACGTTGTGTAGCTACAACTCGTTGGCTTTTTATTGAGGAAATTTCTCCATCAGATGTTTCCTCCTCCTCAACATTAACTTGTCTTTTGATAGGCACAAGGTGAGATATTTCTCTATTTGATGAGATAGTAGATTTACCTTTATCTTCTACTAAGTGTGGTCATTCATCAAACCCCACATCTGGGCTGAGAAAAATCTTCCTTGCTCAGGATCCCACAACCTGTATGCTTTAGACCGTTCACTATATCCTAGGAAGAAACACTTTTTGCTTTTTGAATCCAACTTTGATCTTGTTGAATCAGGAATATGTGCATAACAAAAACAACCAAAAATTCTGAAATGCAAAACTCAAGGCTTTTTACCAAAAAATGCTTCTTGAGGAGTCAGTGCTTTTGTGCAGCTTCGATTGAGGATGTAGACTGTTGTATTGACTGCTTCTACCCAGAATGAAGCAGGCATGTCTTGGGCCTTTAACATACAATGAGCCATTTCAACTACTGTCTTGTTCCTATGCTCAGCAACGCCATTTTGTTGAGGTGTATGAGCTGTGGTAAGTTTCCTTTTCACACCATGCTCCTTATAGTAATTATTGAATTCTGTTGACAAGAATTCACCTCCTCTATCTATTCTAAATTTCTTTAGTTTCCTTTCTGATTCATTTTCCACATATGCCACGTTTTAAATTTTTCAAAAGCATCAGCCTTCTCTCAAATGAAATAAACCCACATCTTTCTACTATAATTATCGACTAATAGCAAAAAGTAGAAAGATCCTCCTAAAGCAAGTGTAAGTATTTTACCGCAGAGATCAACATGTACCAACTCTAGAGGAGCTTGAGATCGATTGTTGGTTTCTCTTGGAGATGCCTTTCGTTTTTGCTTGCCCATCATACAAGCTTAGGTACTTGCAACTCTGAAAATGCAGGCAAATGAGCAACCGTCCCTGTTCTTTGCATCTCCTTCAAAACTACAAATCTGAGATGCCCAAATCATTGGTTCCATAACCTGCTTACATCTTTATCTTCTGTAGTAGTTAAGGCAATTAAGTCATACAAGTTATCATGTCTTATGCCTTTACCTACTACATTACCTGATGAATCCATGATTTCTGCACCACTCTTATTGAAGTGAACTTTGAGTCCACGATCTGTTATTGCAAAAACTGACAACAAATTTCTTTTAAGTGTAGGTACATAAAGAACATCAGATAACTTTTTCTCAACACCTGGAGAAGTGATAAAAGAGATGGTTCCAGTTCCTTTCGCTGGACACTTGGAGTCATTTCCCACCACTACATTGATGGATTCCCACAGAGGCACTAGGGAACTATACCAATCCTTTTTACTGGTCATATGGCAAGAAGATCCACTATCTAAAATCCCTGCTTCATCAACACGAGCTTGAGTAGATGAGTATACATCTTCAATAGCTACCGATAGTTCTAGCTCTGTGTTGTTTGTAGACTCTTTGTTCTTCCACGATGATTTCACAGTCCCATTCCGTTCATCAGCTTGCTTCTTTCTGCAATCCTTGATGTCATGGCCTTTCTTTTCACAATAGAAGCAACTTCCTGTGAAATTTTTCTTCTTTGGATTCTTCTTTGATCCATCAAAAGATCCTTTACCTTTTGTATTTGCTGAGAATGCAGCATCACTTGTAGTTTGTCGATTCTTCAGCCGCATCTCTTCTTCTAAAAGCATAGCACAAAACTCTTCAAATGTGAGGGGAGTTGGTCTTACCTGAGTGTTAAGGACTGTTACTAATCCATCATACTGTGTTGGAAGAACACATACACATCTTCGAGCCAACTCTTCTAGTGTTATAACAACACCAAATGCAACCAATTGATCTTGAAGATGTTTTATCCGTTTGATAAAATCTTCAACCTTTTCAAAATCAGAATGCTTTTCATTTGCCAATTGATTTTCTAAATTTTGTATCCTGGTGTGGTTCTTAGTCTCATATTGACGAGCCAATATGCCCCAAGCCTCATCTGCTTTAGTAGTATGTTGAACTAAAGTAAGCATAGAATCACTTACACTAGTGACAATCGCACATATTGCATCAGCATTCTGCCGCTTCCAAGCTCGTAGAAGATCTAGATCTAGCTGAATCATCAATCTTGAATTTGCTAGATCTTCAACAGGTATAGGCTCTGAATTCAATCCCATCGGTCCCATGACAGTGTCAAGTAATTCATAGGAGTCCAAAATTGCAGAAATTTTGAACTTCCAGAGTGTATAGTTGGTTCCATCCAGCTTCCCTTCAGTGAATGTAGGTGGGCGAATTCGAATAGGTGCAGCATTAACATTAGCTGAAGCACCAAGGCCAGTGTTCAATGATGAAGCCATCATGTAATTACTCAAATAATCTACTGATATTCTAGTCTGCTAGTAGGCTAAAATAGTGATACTTCTCAAGCTATTTGAACCTTACGGCTCTGATACCATGTAAAACAATAGTTATGCAATATAACACAGGAGCAATAGCAGAGAAGATAACAGATATAGGAGAATTTCAACAATTTTCTACTAATAGCAAGTACAAAGATGATGGCATTGTCCACCTGTGCACTCTCAAGGTAGAGCTTTAATGGTGATCTAGACAACTCTAGATAGGGAGATACAAGGTAGCGGTATGCTGGCTCAATTCGATGTCTCAGGTAGTGTAGAAGTCATGTATATATAGGATCATGGGTGGCCTTCCATGGACAGGTATACATGGGTGGTAGAGCGTGGGCAGCCACTGCCCGCGTAATTGCCATACGCGGCTTAGGCCGCTTGATCCGACCTAACAAATATAAATGATTTTTGACTCCCATAGGGAATATTCCATGGAATATTCCCTTTACCGTTGCGTCGGGGGTGTTGCCCCCCAGACCCCCACCAGGGGGCCTGCTGGCCCCCTAGGACCCCCCAGCTAGGGGGCCCGTTGGCCCCCTTGGACCCCCCAGTCGGGGTTGCTCCCTGCTGCCCCCGATCCCACAATTGAGGACCCTGGTAACTTCGTTTCCTTACAATACCTTACATGGTCCAATATGACCTTCATCCAACATGCAAGTTGGGATTCCCATCAATTGGGTAATGCACGCTTGGCTTCTCCTCATAATGGGGCCTTACAAAATGTGCATACAATCATGAGGGGTAGACATTGATCATATACGAACACAAAATACCAAACATATGAGTCTATTGCAAACATACACTATTCATGAGAAGATGGGTCATAGCTACAAACGGAAGTAAATGCTTATTCTTCGTTCTAGACAAGATAGTAGGTTTGTTTTAGGTGTAGAGGCCTTTGCAACAACCATTCAGGCCCCTCTCTTATTTTCCTCTTTTTTAGCCAATTTTTGATAGCTCTTTATGACATGATAATTTCCTTTATATTACTTGCAGAACTATCTCTACTTTTCTATTTTCTTTTTGTCTTTGTCTTCCTTTTTTGACTGTGCAGAATTAACACATTTTTTATTACTAACAGATGATCTCCATTTACCTTTGCCCTATTGACTTGCTAAGAAAGCTTGATCTGCAACATGCATAATGGACCTATTCTGTCTAGACTAATCTTCATATATTAAAGCAAAGGCTAAATCCTCCAATAATCACACATTTGGATTGCCTTTCATAATCAACCAAAGAGTAGAAGAAAAACTTTGATGTGAATATGGAAGGTCATTAAGAACGGTTACCACAAGTGAAGTATCTCGCAAGATTTCATACGCAAAAATCAGCTCTCTTTCAAATCTTTGATATTTCTCACCTCCTTCATTCATATGCTCACTCTCCAATAGTTATTAGAGGTAAGCAACACAAGCCTCATTTCTTGCTTGGTATAACATGGTAAATGTATCCCAAGCATCCTTTGCTATTTTGCATGAGTGAATATGAGGGATAATGTCAAGTTTGAAAGACAAAGCTATCAATGCATGTGCATGAGCATCTCTGCCATCCCATGGAATTTGCTCTACAATAGGTGCAACAAGAACCACAACAAGAACAAGTATGTGAAAATCATCATTTTCAACGCCATTTGCATCACCTTCAATAACTATATTTATAGGTATAATAGGTCATTTTTCAAGACCCTACACAATATTCCATAGTCTTTTTGGCACTAGTACATGACACATCATACATGCCTATAATGTTAGGAGGAAGGAGATAAGGAAGAGAGCTCACACCCACACACACTCTCATAATCAAAGAGGAGCACACACACAAATTGAGGCAAGGAAGAATGATCTTCTTCTTCTTCTATTACATAAATGACCTAAAACTAAGAATACAACAAGGGAAATATATAAAGACCAGTACATAAGAGAAAACCTAATGTTTGTGAATGAGTGAGCTAACAAGAAACAAATGTGCCATCACTCTCGATAGATAAATCTAATAAAGCTCAATGAAGTGTTCTTGACATATATCGGCATGACCACTACACATGTGAGAGAAATGAAAAAGTGATACGTGTTATCCTCGATCATCACATGTTGAGCTTGATATCTCAACACTCCCCCTCAAGCTCAACACCATGTCCTCTAATCCAAGCATCTTCCAAAACTGCTTTAGCTTCTCTGCTCCAAGTGCTTTAGTGAAAATATCAACAACCTGCTCATCTATTCTCACATAAACAAGATCAATATCACCTTCTAATACCTTCTCTCTAATGAAGTGATAATGTACCTCAATATGCTTTGTTCGAACATGAAAAATAGTGTTTCGTGCTAATTGTATACTGCTAAGTTTATCACAATAGATTGCAATAGGCTTTTGCACTTCCACACCTAAATCCGCAAGTAGCATCTCCAGCCATGATGCCTCACATGCTGCTATTGAAGCACCTCTATACTCAGCCTATTTACTCGACAAAGCAACAGTGGGTTGCTTCTTACTACTCCATATAATAGTTGCACTCCCAAGTGGGAATAGGAAGCCTACTAGTAGATCTTCTATTTGGAATGCAACCAGCCCAATCTGCATCTGTGTATCCATGAATCTGTAAATCTACACCAGCTTCATAAAACAATGCATAATCCAAAATAGCACTCACATAATGTAGAGTGTGTTGCGAACATTTGTTTTATGTAAGCTACAAGTTTCAAATTATGTAAATACCTTTGGGAAGTCTTCAAATACTTCAAGAATGCTCATATTATTCATAAAATATAGCCAAAATACCACGTGAGTTCTAGAACATGGTGAGTCAAATTAGTGAGTCACAACGGAGCTGCAGTGGTGTCCTAGTGGAAGGTCGATGTGGCTAGTTCTCAAAGTCCATCAATACTTTGCTTATTTGAGCACTTGAGTCATGTAATACTTCCACCCAAGTGTCTACCCCAAATTTAGATGTATTAGGAAGGTTTTAGATTAGTTCCTCATGCTATAAAAAGAGGAGAGAAGTCGTGATCTTGTGGGAAGTCCAAGAGAGTCATATGTGTATCTCTACACTGCTGTAGTTTTGTATGCAAAGATTGCAGAGCTTGTATCTCCCTCATTGTATATTGAAATTACATGCTTGATAGCTTATTTGAAAGCTCTTTTTGTCTACTTTCATATTGTCAATTTTCATAATCATTGGATTTATGAACTGAGAGTAGTACTCTCTGCAAGTAGTGTATGTTCTCAGGTTTCACCCCTGCTGAAGGTCTCCATTAAACCTCAAATTTGCAGAGGTCATATCTCCTTGTCTATTTACCCAAATTGAGTGTTCTTTGGCTCATTGCAAAGATCTTGGTCTCTAGTAGATGTGATTAAAAGAGTTTTAAAAAATTCTAAGCCAGTAGAGAACAGTAAGCTCTGCAAGCATGACTGGTTTTTTGTGATGAAGTTTGTGAGAAGATCAACTTGTTCCTAGGGGGTTCCACTTACTTCCAGCTATACTTTGGAGGTCAATAAACTCCAACATTGGTATCAGAGCAAGGAATTGAAGCTTGGAGAAGGTTATAATACCTTGATGAAGAATTTGAAGCTATTGGAGCAGCGGTTCATCAACGACACTACACAAAGGTAGAAGGAGATAGCAAGGAAGCATCTCAAGCAACATCCAAGCAAAGAAAGGTGCATAAACTTTATTACAAAGGTAAATCTCATACTTCTTCTTATCACACATATCCAAAAGGAGGGTTAAAGGAGGAAGTTTAGTATTTACACAATGGGTGATCAACATGCACAAATAGAGAAGCTTGATAAGAACAACTATCAAGCATGGCGATTTAGAATCACAACATACTTGCAAGGTAGAGGCTTGTATGGTTTGATTGATGGAACAGATATCAAACCTATATTACCAGAGGATCCAAATCAGCAACAATTGAGGGAGTTTAGACTTTGGAATGAAAGAGACAAAAGGGTTACATTCATTTTATCACAAAATATTCAAGATTCAATGGTAGGACACATACAAGATCTAGACACAAGTAGAGATGTTTGGTTTGCATTGGAAAGGTTGTATGCTACAGGTACAAGAGGAAGGAAGATTTAGCTAAAAAATGAGTTGAATAGCATAAAGAAAGATACAAGGACATCAGTCAATGATTACTTGTTGAAGGTTAAAGAGATTGCAGATCAACTAGGATCAATTCAAGCTCATGTGGAGGACGATGACTTGGTTGCACATACTCTCAACGGACTCAAGGATGATGAGAGATGGAAACCATTCATTACTTCGGTTTAGGTTAGAGGAGAATCACGAGACTTTGATCAACTTGTTGCTCTTATGGTCACAGAGGAGATGAATCTAAATGACTCTACTTCAAATAAAAAAGGATCTCAAGGACAAGCTCTTTATGTAGGATCATCAAGAGGTGGAAACAGAGGAAGAAGAGGTTCAAATAGAGGTCGAGGAAGAAGGAGCATGATCAAGGGACTTCAAGTGGCTTCTTCAACACAAGAGGAAGAGGAAGATCAAGCTCTAGAGGTACAAGAGGCTACTACAACTACAATCAATGACAAAGGAGTGAAGATAACAACAATTGCTATATATGTGGAAGGTATGGACACTATGCCAAAGATTGCGATCAAAATGAAAATAATCAAGGTGGTAATCAAAGAGGAGGCTATTGAAGAAGAGGTAAACAACAAGGAAATTATGCAGTTGAAGGTAAAAGTGATGATTATGATTCTCTTCTTATGATGAATGTAGAAACTAAGATGAATTGCAATAGTGATGTATGGTATGTAGATAGTGGTTGCTCTAACCATATGTCACATGATGCTTCATGGTTTTCTAATATGCATAATCCTTCATGTAAAGGTCATGTTGAAACAGGAGATGATACAACACAGAAGATTATGCAGGTTGGAGATGTTGTTATGCAGGATAAGGGCAAGACAAATTGCTTAAAGGATGTACTTTATGTGCCAACAATCACTAAGAATTTGATGTCAGTTGGTCAAATGGTAGAAAAAGGTTTGCAAATAAGATTTAATCATGCAGGTTGCTTCATTGAGGATCCAAAGCAAAGGAGGTTACTTGCTAGAGGTAAAAAACAAGGTAGATTGTTTACATTCAAGGTAAACCCAAATCATACAAACTATTTCTCTTATGGTATGCATCGAATAGCAAAGCTTGATCTATGGCACAAAAGGATTGGACACATGAATGTACATAGGTTAAAGGAGCTATCAAAGAAGAGGATTGTTGAAGGATTACCTGATCTTACTAAGCAACATATGGTGCATCTTTTTGAAGCATGTCAAATGGGTAAGCAGAGTAGACACCCTTTCAAGCATTCAAGCTATATAAGCAGTGGATTGCTAGACCTTATACACACGGACGTATGGGGTCCTACTAAAGAGGCATCCTTGGCTGGTAATAACTATATCATTCATTGATGATCATAGTAGAATGACATTTGTGTATTTCATTAAACATAAGAGTGAAGTCTTTGATTGTTTCAAAAATTTTAAATCATTTGTCGAGAAGCAAATAGGAAGATATGTTAAGAAGCTAAGATCCGATGGAGGGGGAAAGTATTTCTGATTTTACTGATTTTTTGTATGATGAAGGTATCAAAAGAGAAGTTACATGCAGGTATACTCCACAACAAAATGGAGTCACAGAGAGAAGAAACAGAATCATAGTAGAAGCATCTAGAAGCATGCTCAATGATTTGTGTTTGCCTAATTTTTTTTGGGCTGAAGAAGTTAGCACAAGTGTGTACATTATGAATAGAGTACCTACTTTTGGAGTTCATCATTTGACACCATATGAGGTATGGCATGGAAGGAAACCAAATGTAAGTCATTTGAAAGTATTTGGTTGTGTATGTTATGTACATGTACCTAGTGAAATGAGATCAAAACTTGATGTGAAATCAGAAAAGTGTATATTTATTGGTTATGCAGATACTCAAAGAGGATATAGATTTTATAATCCTCATACTAATAAGGTGGTTGTTTCAAGAGATGTAAATTTTGATGAATCACTTTCATTGTATGTAGATAAGAAAAGTTTGCAGGTCATAAATGGAGATGAAGAAGATACAGGTGAAGGAGATGAGTGCTTACCTCAGCCCACAAGAAGTTTAAGTGATGAGAAAAGTGGTTTGGATGAAGAAAAAGAGCTACCTTTCAATGGAAGATTAAGGCAAGAGTCACCTCCAAGTGTTAAAAGTAAAGGTAAACTCAAACTTGTTGAAGTTAATGATGAAGGAGAGGAAATTATTGATGTATGTGAGTATGGAGAATCATCAAAGGTTCCTAATAAGAAAGGAAGAGCATCTACATTGGAGGTAAGAAGAACTTCAAGAGTGAGTAAGCAACCTCAAAGGTATACTTATGAATCTTTCATGAATACTCATTATGCTTTTATGAGAAAAGTTGAGTAGGAAAATGAACCCACATGTTATGATGAGGCAAAAGGAGATGATAAGTGGGAGAAAGCAATGAGAGAAGAAATGGAAGCACTACAGGATAACAAGACTGGGAATTTAGTTCCAAAGACACCAAAACAAAAGGTAATTGGTTGCAAGTGGGTTTTTAAGATTAAAAGAAATAGTGATGGTAGTGTGTCAAGATATAAGGCTAGACTTGTAGCAAAAGGACATAATCAAACTCAAGGATTGGACTATGAGGAAACATTTAGTCTAGTAGCAAACATGGCGACGGTGAGAACTTTGTTGGCTTTAGCTGCAAGTAAAAGGTGGAATATATATCAACTCAATATAAAGAATGCCTTTCTAAACGGTGAGTTAAATGAAGAAGTGTATATGTCACAACCAGATGGTTATGTGGATGCAAAATGTCCTAATCATGTATGCAGGTTAAAGAAGGCATTGTATGGTCTTAAACAAGCACGAAGGGCATGGAATGCAAGGTTGGTAAAGTATCTTATGCTGCAAGGATACACAGCGAGTCATGCTGATCCTTCACTTTATGTAAAACATGTAGATGACATGTGTGTCTATGTATGGATTTATGTGGATGACTTGTTGATTAGAGGGAATGATGCAAAAGCAATTGAAGAGATAAAAGGTAATTCGGGAAAGGAATTTAACATTTCAGATCTTGGTTTTCTTAGATATTTTCTTGGGATTGAAATTGTGTATGGCGATGAGGGTATGTGGTTGATACAGAGAAAGTATATATGTGATATGCTGAAAAGGTTTGGTATGTAGGAATGTAAATTTGTTTCTACTCCAATGGAATGTAATGTAAAGTTGAGTGCAAAGGAAGGTGATGAATTGCATGATATGAATGCATATAGATCCATGGTAGGATCTTTGATTTATGCAACAAAAACTAGACGTGATATATGCTATGCAGTGGGAGTATTGTCACAGTTTATGCATTAAACCTAGAGTACCTCATATGCATGCAACAAAAAGAGTGCTTAGGTATTTAAAAGGTACCATGAACGAAGAATTATTTTATAGTCATGATGCTGATCTAACTCTTAAAGTATTTAGTGATGTAGATTGGGCTGGAAACAAAGATGATAGAAGATCCACAAGTGGATATGTGGTAATAGCAAGAAACAAGACATTAACAAAGAAACAGCCTATAGTTGCTTTATCTTCTATAGAGGCTGAGTATAGAGGTTTAGCATTGGGTACTACTGAGGTTATGTGGTTTAAAAGTTGTTTCATGACTTGAATGTGCAGGTTGATGTACCACTGATATATGGGGATAACTTGAGCAACATTCATATGACCTCAAATCCTATTTTTCATGCTAGAACAAAGCATATAGAGGTTCACTATCATTATGTTCGAGAGAAGGCCATAAACAATGAAGTACAAGTTTCTTTTGTGGGAACAAAGGATCAAGTTGCAGATATCTTCACCAAATCCTTGGATGGACCAAAGCTTCAAAGATTCAACTATATTCTTGGCATGAAGGAAATACCCTTTGAAACTTGAGGGAGAGAATGTTGCGAACATTTGTTTTATGTAGGGTACAAGTTTCAAATTATGTAAATACCTTTGGGAAGTCTTCAAATACTTCAAGAAGGCTCATATTATTCATAAAATATAGCCAAAATACCACGTGAGTTCTAGAACATGGTGAGTCAAATTAGTGAGTCACAAGGGAGCTGTAGTGGTGTCCTAGTGGAAGGTCGATGTGGCTAGTTCTCAAAGTCCATCAATACTTTGCTTATTTGAGCACTTGAGTCATGTAATACCTCCACCCAAGTGTCTACCACAACTTTAGATGTATTAGGAAGGTTTTAGATTAGTTCCCCATGCTATAAAAAGAGGAGAGAAGTCATGATCTTGTGGGAAGTCCAAGAGAGTCATATGTGTATCTCTACACTGCTGTAATTTTGTATGCAAAGATTGCAAAGCTTGTATCTCCCTCAGTATATATTCAAATTACATATTTAATAGCTCATTTGAAAGATCTCACTGTCTACTTTCATATTGGCAATTTTCATAATCATTGGATTTGTGAGTTGAGAGCAGTACTCTGCAAATAGTGTGTGTTCTCGGGTTTCACCCCTGCTGAAGGCCTCCATTAAATCTCAAACTTGCAGAGGTCATATCTCCTTGTGTATTTATCCAAATTGAGTGTTCTTTGGCTCATTGGAAAGCTCTTGGTCTTATCTATATGTGGTTAAAACAGTTTTAAAAAATTCTAAGCCAGTAGAGAACAGTAAGCTTTGCAAGAGTGACTGGTTTTCTATGATGAAGTTTGTGAGAAGGTCAACTTGTTCCTAGGGGGTTCCACTTACTTCCAGCTATACTTTGGAGGTCAATAAACTCCAACAGAGTGCACCTTAGAGCATCTAAATGTGGCTTCATATGAACTTGCATAAATTAACTTTCAAGTCCAATAGTGTAGCTAAGATCAGGCCTCGTAATTGTTAGATATATCAAACTTCCCATATTTTTCCTTTACATAGTAGCATTTTCCAATGCTTCACCTAATGTAGTATCTAACTTCAAATTCTAATCTAACGGCATAGAAATTGGCTTACAATCAGCCATACCATACTTTTGCAGCATATTCAAGGCATATTGCCTTTTGTGACATCCATATACTTGTTTTTATATGTATAAACTCCATGCTCAAGAAATAGCACTGCACACCAAAATCTTTCATGTCAAATTCCTGCATAAGAAGTTGCTTTACCTCTTTAATGATTTCTTCATTATAACCATCTACTTTCAAATCATCAACATAAATAGCCACAATGGTGATGCCATCATCACCCTTCCTTGCATATAGTGAATGATTTGCATCACACATAGAAAATCCAATGGTGGTCAAGTAATCAACAATCCTTGCATGCCATGCACGAGGAGCTTGCTTAAGCCCATACAAAGCCTTTTGCAACCTGAAAACATACTTTGGGTGCTTTAAATCTTCATATCCTTGTGGTTGGTCCATATATACTTCTTCTTGTAACTCATCATGTAGAAAGACATTCTTCACATCCATCTAATGTAAAGTCCACCCTTTTGATATAGCTAATGCAACAAGTGTTCTGATAGTAGACATTTTAGCTACAAGGTTGAACGTTTCCTCATAATCAATGCCATATGTTTATGCATATCCTTTTGCTACCAATCATTCTTTGTACCTACTTATGCTACCATCAGCATTGTGCTTTACCTTGTAAACCCACTTGTAGCCTATGGGTTTCTTTCCTTGTGGCAATGGGACCAACTTCCATGTATCGTTTCCATAAAGTGCAACCATCTCCTCATCCATAGCTTTTTCCCAATTTGTATTTCCAATTGCATCTTCAAAACAAGAAGGTTTAGCGTCTTGTATTACCTTGGTCATGTAGGCACTATGACAAGCCATATAACTATCATATGTCAATCATTGCACTGAATTTCACATCCTCCCAGATCTTCTTGGTCCTTGGTCATTTCTCCTTTATCATTTGCATGTGCCTTTCTTACTCCTAAAGTCTTCACAGAGGGCAATCCAAGATCCTAATCAAGGCTCTTTTCTGAACCACTTGAAGATGTTTTACTACCAATAGAAAGCTTTGCTTTACCATTCTTTGATGTAGTTGATGAAACTGTTGAATTGAAATTTCCACACAATCTTCCACTCCATGGATTTGAGTTGGAACTATTGCTTGGTGAGGCATCTGGTCGACTCAAAACTTGAGATTCTGCACTTGATTTTTCAACATTCTCTATTTCATTTGATTCAAGATTAAGTCCATCTTTGGCATCTGCATAGAACCTTGACATTTCATCAAACACAACATCTCTTCTCACCTTCACATGTCGTGTGAGTGGGTTATAACATTTATATCCATTTTGCTCAAAAGAGTATCCAATGAAGACACATTTTCTGCTTTTGGATCAAGCTTCATCCTCAACTCATTTGGAACATGTACATATGCAATACAACAAAAAACTTTCATATGTGATAAGTTTGGCTTTTTACCTGTGAACTTCTCTTCTGGTGTAACTTGATGTACAACAACAGTTGGAGTTTTGTTCATGATGTATATAGCCGTATGCACAACTTCTGCCCAATAACAATGAGGCATATTCTTCTCAGCCATCAAGGCTCTTGCTATTTTTGCAATATGTCTATTTTTGTGTTCAACAATGCCATTCTATTGTGGTGTGTACCTGCATGAAAACTGACGTCAAATTCCATGACTTTTTAGAAAGTTGCTGAACGTATTTGATATATGTTCATCTCCTCCATCAGATCTTAATGTCTGAATATACTTCCCTGTCTATTCTTCCACCATAGCTTTAAAATTTTGGAAGTGAGTGAACACCTCACTTTTCTCTTTCATGAAATATACCAACATTTTTCATGTATGGTCATCAATGAAAGTAACATAAAACCTACAACCACTCATAGATGTGGTCTTTGCAGGACCCCAAACATTTGTATGTACTATTTCTTGCATATTCTCACTAACATGCTTGTCATGTGGAAACGATGATCTTGATTGTTTACCAAATTGACATGCGGGAGATACCTTTTGCATCTCTGAAACCTTGAAATTTGGTAGTGCATGGACAATCTCCTTTGATTGCATCAATTTCAACCTTTGCAAGTTTGCATGTCCATTCCGTTTGTGCCACATCTCTACATCTACAAAAACTCCTGCACCTTTTGCAAACATGACCACATTCATTTCAAGAATTTTCATGTTTAAGGTGAACATCCTACCCGCTTTGTTTCTTGGAAATCAATCATCCACCCTCTTTGTACTCTTCTACATATAATCCATTAGCATTGAACCTAACTTGTAATCCTTGGGCAACCATTTGTCCAATAGAAACCAGATTCTCTATTATATTTTGAACATGCAGCACATTAGCAAGATGTTTTACCTTTCCATCCTCCATAGAAAATGCTATGTTTCTTGTATGCTTGATAGGGTGTGATTTGTCACCACATGTTTCAACATATCTAGGAACTGGCAATTTCTGCAAACTACTAAACCATTCTACATGACTGGCCATGTGATTTGAAGCACCTCAATCAACATACCAGACATTACCATTCGATTTTGAAACATCAGCAGACATTGTATTCATCCTCTGATGTTGGACCATGAACAGCTTCTCAAAATCATGTGCACTTATGGATGCATAGTTGTTTTGTTGCCATCTGTTATTTTGATTCTTCAACCTGCAATCACGTTCAAAGTGCCCAGGTTTACCACAATTCCAACATCCTTTACTGTCATTACGTGAATCATTTCTTTGGAAATTTTTGCGGCCTCTTTGGCTTCCCCTACCTTGAAACTGTCCTCTACCTCTTGCATGATTCTGATGTTGCTTTTGGTCTTGGTTATTGTTTCCTCTTCCACTTCCAAAGCCTCTACCTCTGCCTCTTCCTCTGTCAAAGTAGAATACCTTCTCAGAACTAGGTTTTTTTGGGAGTCTGAGTCCTCACCAAGATTCTTTTCTTCAATAATCAACATGGACACCAAATTAGCAAAATTTGGAATATTTTCCCTGGTATGTATAGAAGTTTCGAACTGCTTATATGCAACTCTTAGAATACAAAGGCACAGTTCTATTGGAACAAGTACATGGCAAGTCTAAGTATTGCCTTGAGTCTTCAAATGTCATAGAAACGTATGCTATACTTGAAGCAAATACTACAGATTTGAAGAGTTCACTTATGAACTCACCCTTGTAACTCTTTGAGCATTTACCTTATGTAAAAGATGAAAAATCAAAAGTGGTTGAATCCACTTGATGAAGAGGAGAAGGAAAGCTACAAATTCGTGAATAAATTAGTTTAGAATCAATCGATAAGAATTAGGAAAAGTGATTTAGGTGGGCAAGATTTTGAATTCAAATCTTGGCTTCAATCCCCACTATATATACATATGATTTAGTCACAAGATTTGTACACATATTAGCTGAGCTTCTTGCCATATCAGAGTGTGATCTCAATGCACACACATGAACCAGTAAGTTCATTGTAATTTCCATTCAATATACATTCAATTTCATGATCATTTGTGACCATATCTTCATGTCTATGTGAGTGAACTATTCACTGTCAGAAATTTCAGATTCTCAGTCAGATTGCAGAGATGATTTATCTGAGCATGATGCATTATTTTCAGTGATTTAACTTGCTATTGTTAGCTCTCTAAGTCTACTATAAGATCCCAAAGTTTGATTGCATTTTGGTTTCTCAATCGTGAGAAATATTCATTAGAAGCCACCTATGTCTCTGCATCTTCTTCTTCCTCAAAAGTTGGGATTACGTAGCTAACTTGCTAAATTTATTTCTCTCAATATGGTCAATCACTTTTGATGGAATAACTCCCAATAGGTTGCTTTGCTTCCTAATTAGATTCCTCTAAAATCTATGTGATCAATTTTAATGAGCGAATGAGCACTGAGTGAAATACTGAAGCCTATATAACCAAAAATAGAAAGTATCTTCATGTTCACTATTGGTCAAACTTATATGTTTTGATTCATCCTTTTGAGAGTGATATTCCAAGGTACATAGGGTGTCTAATACATCCTTTGGCAAGCTAAAAGGACCCACCACATATTTTTGGAGTTCATTTGGGTGGTGTAGTGCAAAGATTTTGCAGCACCACTTCATCTTCATCAAATATAAATCCATCTCTACACAGCGGTATCAGAGCAAGGTTGGACAACATGGCAGATGGATTTCCTTCATCAATTGACAAACTGGATAGAGGTAACTACTCAGCCTAGTCATTAAGGATGGAAGCTTATCTTCACAGTACGAATCTATATGGTTATGTAGCAGGAGATGAAGTTACGCCAAGTTTTAGAAATAAAGGTCAACCTACACAAGAAGAGAAAGAAAGATTAAGCACATGGTGCTCCAAGGATGCACTTGCAAGGTCTTATCTCCTCAAATCTATCTCATATTTTTTTTTGCCTCAAATAAGAAGTTTTAAGACATCTCAGGAAGTATGGAATGCACTTGAAGCGTTCTGCTCTTCAAGCACAAAGGCCAAAAAGAACCAACTATGGTTGGACTTCACAACCCTCAAGAAATCTACCAAGCTAAATGTGAATGATTTTGTCACAAAGATCAAAGACATTGTTGATCAGCTAGGAAGCATTGGAGAAGTGATAGATGAAGAACAAATTGTAAGGAAAGTCATCAATGGCCTAAAGGCACATGACAAGTGGGAAGCCTTTCTAACATCAATGGATCTATACATGGATATGCATGTACCAGATTTCAATACACTCATGGGACAACTACTTACTCAAGAGGCCAAGCTTATGAAGAATGGAGAAGGTTCCAAAGGTAATCAATCTTCTGCTTTGTATACTGATAAAAATAAAGCCAAAGACAACAAAGAAAAAGGAAAGAAAGTGGATGATGAAGCCGATACACATCAAGCTAACTATGCAGGTAGAGGAAGACATGGTAGAGGTAGAGGTAGAGGAGGAAGACAAGGCAGGAGGAGAACCCAAGAATCTAATCCTTGTTCTATTTGTGGATTAACTAATCATACAACTGAGAATTGCCTTAGGAACTCTAAGAATCAAAGAGGCATATGCTACAATAGAGGAGGTTATGGATACTCAAGAGGAAGGTTCAACAATTTCCATGGCAACCACAACAACTACAACAATTCAACTTACCAAGGAGGATACAAAGGGAGAAGAGATTACAATAATTACACAGAAGGCTCAAATCAAGAAGACTCACTACTACTCATGAATATGAAAATGTCACAAGGTAAATCTGATGAGCATGTTTTCTGCAAGATTTAGGTTGCTCAAACCATGTGGCAGGAAATGTGGCCCTCCTATCAGATCTAGAAGATCCAAGGAACAAACATGAAGTGCAAAGAGGTGATGATACAAGGCATCTAGTAGAGAAGATAGAAAATGTAAACGCACCAAATGGAAATATCAATATACTTAGCAAGGTAGTCTATGTGCCTAATATCACAAAGAATTCGATAAGTGTAGGACAGATTGTGGAGAAAGGCTTACAAGTCAGGTTCACAAAAGAAGGAGCATTTGTTGAAGATCCAAGTCACGGATTCAAGAGGATTGCAAAGGGTGAAAACATAGGTAGATTATTCACATTTGAATTACAAGACACTAGGAAACTTGCTCTCTTTAATTATGGTAGTTAGACACTCACATAATTGGAAGTATGGCACAAAAGGATAACATATATTGGTGAAAAAATCATTAAAGCAAATTTGCAGGGACCAAAGTGTACTTGGACTCCCTAATTTGTCAAAGCAACACATGATTTATAAGTGTAGTGCATGTCAATTTGGAAAGTCTCACATGTTACCATTCATGAAGAAAGGATATATGCATGGAGATCTCTTGGACTTGGTTCATACAGATGTATGGGGACCTAGCAAGGATGCTTCAATATTTGGATCAAGGTATTGTGTCTCCTTCATTGGTGATTGCAGTAGACGGACTATACTATACTTTATGAAAGACAAGGATGAAGTCTTTTCATGCTTCAAAAGGCATTCAGCTCTTGTGGAGAGCCAAACAGGTAAAACACTCAAATGGCTAAGGTCAGATGGAGGGGGAGAGTACTTCTCCCATGAATTTGATTCTTTCCTTCAAGAGAGGGGAATCAAAAGATAAGTTACTACAAGGTATACTCTAGAGCAAAATGGAGTGGTAGAGAGAAGAAATAGGGCAATTATTGGAGCTGCAAGGTCTATGCTTAATTGTTTATGGGCTTTGGCTATATCCAAAACCACTTATTTGATTAACAAGTTACCTTCAAAGTCACTAGATGGCATGACACCATATGAGGCTTGGAATGGAAGAAGAGCAAGCTTGGATCATTGTAAGATTTTTGGATGTATTGCTTATGCTCATGTTCCTTCACAGGTTAGAGGAAAGATGGATCCAAAAGCTGAAAGATGTGAGTTCATTGGTATGACAACAACCAAAAAGGCTACAAGTTATAAAACCCAACAAATAAAGGTTTCTTGGTGAGTAGAGATGTAGTGTTTGATGAGAATACTTCTTGGTATGAAGACTCATGCAGGAAGATCAAGTTACCTTATGATCTTGGAGAAGATTTTCCAAAACTTGTCAAGGATAACCCTACTAAAATTGAAGAGTAGGATACCTCAGAAGATGATGAAGCATCTTAGACTTAAAGGCTCAAAATATGGAAGTCTAAAGGTAAAGCTAAAGTGTAGGAACTTGGAGAAGAGGCAAAATCATCACATCATGGCCTAAGAAGGTCCATGCGGGAGAAAAGAAAACCTAAGAGGTATGGTTTTGATACTTCTCTAGGTACTAAACATTCAATCTATCTAGCACAGGACATAAATCAAGAGGAACCCTCAACATTCAAGGAAGCCAAGGAGAAATCAGAGTGGAAGCATGCAATGGAAGAGGAAATTGAAGCTCTTGAGGAAAATAACAATAGGGAATTAGTTCCCAAGGCATCATCAATGAAAGTGATAGGTTCAAGATGGATTTACAAATTGAAGAAGAACCCAGATGGCTCCATTAATAGGTATAAGGCAAGGCTTGTGGCAAAGGGCTTTGCACATACTCAGGGAATTGATTATGAAGAGACTTTCTCTCTTGTGGCAAAGATGCCTACAATCAAAGTTCTACTTAGTATTCCTTCTTCCAAGAATTGGAAGATACTTCAATTAGATGTAAAAAATGCATTTCTTAATGGATGGATAATAGAAGAAGTATATATGGCACAACCACCTGGTTTTGAGAATCAAGTACACCCTGATTATGTGTGTAAACTTAATAAAGCTCTATATGGACTCAAACAAGCCCCAAGGGCTTGGAATCATAGGCTTGTTTCATTTTTGCAAGATAAAGGATTTCAACCTAGCAAGGCAGATCTATTACTCTTTATAAAAAAGAGTAATTATGAAGTCATCTATTTATGTGTATATGTGGATGATATTATACCTACAAGAAATGATGCAGATGGAATAAAGAAGATCAAGGATCAGATGAAAGAAGGGTTCAAGATAAATTACTTAGGTTCACTTACATACTTCCTAGGGTGGGAAGTGGTTTATAGAGATCATGGTCTATTCCTCACTCAAAGCAAGTACATTAAATACTTGTTGAAATAGTTCAAGATGCAATATTGTAAGATTGTAGGCACTCCAATGGAAGTCAACAACAGACTAAGTTCACATGAAGGTGAACTCATAGAAGATATCACAAGTTATCAAAGCCTTATGGGTAGTTTGAACTATGCCACTTTAATAAGAGTAGATATATGTTATAGTGTAAGCATGCTGATGATGGGGGATGATTCTAACACCCCAATGCAAAAATGGAAGATGGCTACCCTCCACTAGGTCCAAAAGCAGTGCTATATGCTCACTGTTTTGAACTTTTCTCTGCATCAGTAGAGAGACTTAAAATGAAACTTTTGAAACTTTTAGTAGAGGAGAGGAGCTACCTAATAAGCTTTAAATCCTCCCAAATGGTTATTCCAACTGGGAGAACCACCCTCTACAAAATAGGCTACTTGTTTGCAACACTCTCTGCTTATGTGCAGAGATATACCTTCACAAAGTTAAAAATTTGTCACAATTCACTCAGTCAATGAAATTGAAACTTTGTCAACGTTCAGGGCACTATATGAGAGACCAAATGAACCTTGAAATCAATGAAAATGAGTACAATGAGAGAGCAAACAATGCTCTACAATCTGGTACAATCAGATTTGGAAAAGCTTAAATACACCTCTAGATAGAGAGGAGCAAAAGCATGAGAAAATGAGGTAAGCAAGCAACGGGGCTGCTTGGTGGAGTTTACGACTTCACTAAACTAAGTGGGAAACTCATGGAATGCATACAACTCAAGAAACAAAGGAAGGATGATGTTTATATAGAGTTTTACTTTTCCTACAATCTAGCGAACCACCCACCAATCAGTTTAGGTGCACTTTTTGGTGGCTGATTTGATGAGATTTGAATTTGATTGAGTTTGGTGAAGCTTCTAACTTTATTCCAAAAATTTGGGTCCTCCTTTTTGATTGGTCCACTTGAAAAACTCATGGTTGAGCCTTTTTGCATGACTGAGACTTGATTTTCAACACTCCCCCTCAAGTCTCAATGCTTAGGTCCTTCATTCCAATGCATGCCTTGAAGTGTTGTACCTTTACTCCATCCAATGCTTTGGTAAGCATATCTGCATATTGTTCCTTTGTATTGACATGCTCCACCTTGACATCCTTTGACATGATCTTCTCTCTAATAAAGTGGTAATGCGCTTCTATATGCTTCGACCTTGCATGGAACATCAGATTTTGAGCTAAACATATGCTACTTATGTTGTCACAAAAAATAGGTACTTGCTTAACCTGCAAATCAAGATCAACAAACAACTTCTTGAGCCACATAAGCTCACATGCGACTTGTGCTAAGCCTCTATACTCAGCTTCGGTTGAGGAGAGAGCCACTGTTGGTTGTTTCTTTGACATCCATGAGATGGTCTTCTTCCCTAGCATGATAACATATCCACTAGTGCTCCTCATCTAAGTACCCTTTTGGCTACAACAAGATGCGGTACTCTTGGTGCTTGCAAAAATTGAGATAACACTCCAACTACATGTGCAATATCTGGTCTTGTCATAGTAGCATACAAGAGAGAGCCAATTATTGACCTATACATGGTGACATCCTTCACTTCTTCACCTTCATGAGCACTTAGTTTAACATTTACTTCTAATGGATTTGAAATGGGCTTGCAATCACACAAGCCAAACTTCTTCAAAAGATCTAGAATGTATTTCGTTTGCATCAAGTATATACCTTCCTCTTTATATAGTATTTCAATCCCAAGGAAGTACCTTAAAATCCCTAAATCTGAGATTTTAAACTCAAATCCAAACTTCCTCTTTATTTCCTTGATGTTGGCCTTATCCTGCCCTGTAATGATCAAATCATCAACATATATACAGATGAAAACACTTTTGCTACCTTCCTTCTTCACAAAGAGTGATGGGTTTGCATGACTTTGATTGTATCCACATTTTACCAAGTAGTCCAAAAGTCTTTGGTTCCAAGCTCTTGGGGCTTGCTTGAGTCCATAAAGAGCCTTCTTTAGCCTACATACATGATGTGGAAACCTCTCATCTTCAAAGCCTTGGGGCTGCTCCATGAAGACTACCTCTTCAAGCTCTCCATTTAGGAAAGCATTCTTCACATCCACTGGTACATCTTCCAATCTTTTGAGGCTGAAATTGACAAACTTCTTATGGTGGACATCTTAGCTATTGGAATGAATGTTTCCTCAAATTCAATGCCATAGCTTTGAGCAAAACCTTTGGCAACCAGCCTTGCTTTATACCTAGAGATGCTCCCATCTGCATGCCTCTTTACCTTTTACACCCATTTGTTGCCAATGATCATGTTCTTTGTTCTTGGCACCAATGACCAAGTATCATATTCTTCAAGTGCTTTGATTTCCTCCTCCATGGCTTCAATCCATTCCCTATGCTTATTTGGTTCTTCAAAAAAGTTAGGTTCTTCACAAGCTATAACTTGACTCATGTAGGCATAGTGTCTTGCAATGAATGAATCATAAGTTAACCTTTGAACATGGTATTTAACCCTATTGGATGAAATTACCTCACCTTTATGTGGTAGGAATCTCCTTCTCCTTGGTTTAGATGCTTTAAATACTGGAGTTTCTAATTTTTCCATATCTTCATCACTTGTAGATTCCATGTCTACCCATCGATGGTCTTCATCATTTGCCTTTTCCTTTCCTTTGCTACTTCCTTCACCTGAATGAGCTTCATTCCTTATCCGTCCATGCCAAGCTGATGTAGTACTTTCCTCTGATGGTGTGCTTGAAGTGTTTGAACCACTTATCTCCATGCTTTGTTGTTGCTCTTTGCACTTCTTCTCGGCTTCATATGCATCGTCAACCTGTAACACATCTTTGCTACCATATCAAGGCAGAAAATCATCAAATATTACATCCCTAGATACCTTAAGCTCTTTGGTGGAAGGGTTATAGCATCTAAAACCGTTTTTCTCTGAAGATATCCAAGAAATATACACCTATCTACCTTCGGGTCTAACTTGTGTCTTCATTCTTGAGGTATGTGAACATAACACACACAATCAAATACTTTGAGATATGAAAGGTTGGGTTTCTTAACACACCAAGCTTCATAAGGTGTAACTCCATGTACTCCTGAGGTTGGACACCTATTCATAATGTATATGGCTGTATTTGTTGCATCAGCCCAATAAGAGTTAGGAACATTCATTTCATTTAACAAAGCTCTAGCCACTTCTCCTATGTATCTATTCTTCCTCTCTGCCACCCCATTTTGTTGAGGTGTATGCCTACAAGTGAATTTTCTTTTGATGCCATGATCATGTAAAAAATCTAAAAATTCATTTGAAAAATACTCTCCCCCTCCATCCGATTTGGGAGTCTTTATATACTTCCCTGTTTCCTTCTCCACTAGGTTTTTGAACCTCTGGAAGTGGTAAAACACCTCTGACTTTGACTTCTTGCAATACATCCAAACAAACCTTGAATGATCATCTATAAATGTAACAAAATATCTATTACGTCCAATGGATGGCTCCCTTGTAGGTCCCCATACGTCTGTGTGTATGAGATTCAACACTTCATTGCTCACATGTGCTCTGTTCTTGAATGGCAATATGCTTTGTTTTCCTAATTGACAAGCATGGCACAAATGTTGCATATTCTGAGATGTAAGATCAGGTAAACCACTCACCAAGCCCTTCCTTTGCATGTCCTTCATCCTTTGTAAGTTTATGTGTCCAATTCGTTTATGCCATAAGTGAATTTCTGCAATCTATTTATTTCCAATTGACAAGTAGACAGTGTGAGGGGTCGATGGATTTACCTCCATGGTGAAGAGTCTTCCTTGCTTCTTTCCTTTTGTTATGAGCTTGTAGTACTGCATGGGGTCTTCAACAAAACATCCTTGATCATTGAACCTCACCTCATAACCTCTTTCAACCATTTGACCTACTAAAACCAAGTTCTTTGTGATTGTTGGCACATGCAACACATCCTTCAACACCCTTGAGTTTTGACATCCATTCAATGCAACATCTCCCACATGTGTAATCTTGTGCTCAATTTCATCCCCTGTCTCTAGGATATAGTGATGGGTGAGTGTAAATTAAAGAAAACATCTTTATTGCAACTCATATGGTTGCTACAACCACTATCAATGTACCATGTAAAATTTGAATTGACTCTTTCGTTTGAACATTCATCATAAGCAAGTTCTCATTTTCTGAATTTGCTGAAGTAATATCGTAATTACCTTGGTTCCTTTTGTATCCTTGATTGCCTCCTCCTTTGGACCAACAATCTCTTGCATAATGGCCCGGTTTTCCACAATCGTAGCATTCTCCATTGGATGCTTCTCTTCCATGTGATCTTCCTCCTCTTCCTCTACTGCTTCCTCTTCCTCTTGATCCATAGCTTTGGTTGGAGCCTTCTTGGTTGCTTGAGCTTGAACTTGACCTTTCTCTCCCTCTACCTTGGGATTTTTGTCGGCCTCTTTTGCCTTTGCCTCTACCTGCATAGAAAACTTGGGCTTGGTTGCCCTTTGATTGTGAAGCTCCTTGGTTCATCTCCTCAGTCACCATCAATGTGACTAATTGATCAAATTTTGGTAGGGAATCCCTCACCTAAACTGATGTGGTGAATGCTTTCCATCTTTCATCCTCTCTCAAGCCATTGAGAGTGTGCATGAAAAGATCTTCATCTTTGATTGGGATCCCAATTGAGCATAGGGCATCTGCAAGCTCCTTAACCTTCAAAATGTACTCATTTATGTTAGTACTTGGTGATTGCCAAAGATTATTCAACTCATTCTTGAGCTGAATCTTCCTTGCCTTGGTTGATGAGGAGTACAATCTCTCCAAGGTTTCCCAAACCTTCTTGGATGTGTCCAAGTCTTGTATATGCCCTATCATGCTATTGCGTATGTGTTCGGATAGAATGACTATGAATCTCCTATCCATTTCTATCCATTCAATAAGTGCCTTGACCTGGTCTTGAAGTGGTGGATCATGTACATGAGGCATTGGCTCGGTGGCGCTCACTAATCCCCACAATCCTTTGCCCATAAGGTAGTTGGTAACTCTAAATCTCCATGGTTGATAATTGCCTTTCTGTGACTTCTCTTTTTGTGCATTATACTCAGCCATAATGAGCTCTAAGATGCTCCTCTAGCTTCTCCTCAAGTGCTTGTATGATTTAGAAGGTGTGGATATTACTTTTCGATAGCTTTTCCCTTACAGACCTTTGATTAGTTGCGATCTTGATCGACATAGCGCTCTTTGGATGTCTTCTTGCTTTGATAAGTCCTCCTTGTGCTTCCACGAGTTGTCTTGATACCTTCAAGTCTTCAATATGCTACCCAGTGATGTCTTCAAGCCTCCAAAATGGCTCTGATAACACGAATGGGGGATGATTCTAACACCCCAATGCAAAAATGGAAGATGATTTCCCTCCACTAGGTCCACAAGCAGTGATATATGGTCAGTGTTGTGTTCTTTTCTTTGCACCAATACAACGATTTAGAATGAAAGTTTGCAGAATTGTAGTACAATATACGAGCTACCCAACAAGATTTAAATAATCCCAAATGGATATCTCAGCTGGGAGAACCACCCTCTGCAAAATAGGCTACCTGTAGGTAACACTCTCTACCTATGTGTAGAGATATACCTTCAGAAAGTTGGCGATTTCTCACAACTCACTTAGTCAATGAACTTGAAACTTTGAAAAACTTCACCGAACTATATGAGAGACCAAATGAACCTTGAAATCAATGAAAATGAGTACAACAAGAGAACAAAGAATGCTCTGCAATCTAGTACAATCAGATTTGGAAAAGCCTAACTACACCTCTAGATAGAGAGGAGCCAAATCATGAGAAAATGAGGTAAGCAAGCAAGGGGGCTGCTTGCTGGAGTTTATGACTTCACTAAACTAAGTGGGAAACTTGTGGAATGCATACAAGTCAAGAAACAAAGGTGGGATGATGCTTATATAGAGTTTTACTTTTCCTACAATCTAGCTAACCACCCACCAATCAGTTTCAGCGCACTTTTTGGTGGCTGATTTGATGAGATTTGAATTTGATTGAGTTTGGTGGAGCTTCAATAAAGATGAATCTTCTCAAAGGTGGTAAATATCACCAGATAAATTGAGGACGAACGAATTGATCTAGTGGACACTTAACTCTCCATTCCATCACTTCTCGTTTCTCTCATATGCTTATCAAATAGCATGCTATGGCTGGATGTTGAATCTTGATCCCACACATGTAGAAGGGCTACGTGTTGTTGCTTTGCCACCTATTCTTGTAGCTTACTAGCTTGCCTTCTAATGTTATTCTCACAGCTTACTAGCTTGCCTTATAATGTCATTCATGAAATCAGATGTTATCATACATGTTAGAAAGAGGGAAAGCATGTACCAAAGTCATGACTCTATAGAGTTGTACACAGACAATGAGTTGCAATGGAAAGCTACAAGTTGTGTAACTGTTTCCCAATTTGTCCCCATCATCACTCCAAAGACCCCATAGAAGCTACCTATATATAGAAGCAAACCCTACTCCCTTGTGCTGATGCACTTGTAAGCCCCTCCCGCCATCCAAGGTCATCTGTAAGGAATTGACCTCACAACCTCTTGGTTAGGAATGTGATGGGCTAACCACTAGCCCCAAAAGCCATGGTTGAGGATTACTTCCTAATCCTCCCTCTTAGGGTGTAGTTCAACCATCTCCTACCTATCAAGGGTGTGGTTCAACCATCTCCTACCTATCACTTTATTACATTCTTCCCCCCTTGGTCAATCATTGTCCTCAATGATCTACTCTTGTATCCCTCTAGCCTTGTTGATCAGCCCCTTGAACTCCCTAGGTACCCTTGAATTGATGTCCTCAACCTCGCATAGTTTCGTGAACCTTGTTCGCAACCTTCATCTCTCAAACCTTGCTCTCAACCTTAATGTCTTGAATCTTCTTGTTCGTAACCTTGGTGTCTTGGGCCCTTGTTCTCAACCTCAATCTTGAACCTTGTTCTCACCCATGTTTTGGTATCTTGAACCCTTAGACAAGTTCCAACCATGGTTTCTCAAGGGCTTTACACTTTCTATCTAGTTCATTAGATTTTGAAAATTCATTCCAAGAGCTTTCCAATCCTATCTTACATACCTCAATCTGACCTACGGATTGAGAGATATGCCTCAATCTTTGTTGAGCTAACTTGTGAATGTGACGTGTGCTACTTTGTACCCTTTCATGTAGAGAATGCTCAAGCATCTTTTTTAAAGGCAATTAGGTCAATCCGCATTTCCAAAGCCTAGTTCCTAGGCTCTAATACCAATGTAAGGAATTGAACTCACAACCTCTTGGTTAGGAATGTGATGGGCTAACCACTAGCCCTAAAAGCCATGGTTGAGGATTACTTCCTAATGCTCCCTCTTAGGGTGTAGTTCAACCATCTCCTACCTATCAAGGGTGTAGTTCAATTATCTCCTACTTATCCCTTTATTACATCATGCCTTCCTTCTCACCTTTGACACCTTTTTTTTTCTCTCTCTCTCTCGTATAAACTTTGAAGCTCACTTATATACGCACTTATTTGTGTTTTTCACACATACATACATACACATGTAAGCATATGTGCATATGTAATGAAATGCAAGCATGCATATTTCCATATTAAAATGAATATGCATATACACACATTCATGTATATAGACACATCCACATACCCTTAGTTCGCACTCATATACACATTTAAATTACAAGCACATGCACTTTCTTTTTCTCCTTTTTCATCTAGCCTAATACATATGGAATAACCATTACAAACTACCGGTTTGCAATCACATCACATCACATTAGTAGTATTTGAATAGAGACCACATGCACTTGTGTATGCACTTCTATAGCACACATAATGCAATGAAATGGCTCATGCGCTTACCTTTATTAACCCTTGCATGCACAAGTGAGTATACAAGGAGATACAATAAACATCACATCTTTCTAGTATGTTCAAATTCAAATGATTCTTATCGAAGTTCAATGCATGTAGGAAGAGTTTATAAAGGAAATAATTCACCATGGCTCTAACAATAATGATATCTTCCTATTTGAATCGATTTTATGCTTTGCAATGGTTCCCAAGCTAAGTATGGATTATCGATGACAATGTGCAACATATGACCCATGCAAAGTATATACCCGGTAAAGGCTAGGAAAAAATATTCAGATCCTCATCACTACCACAAGTATGATGATGATTGTAGTTGAAATGATAGACATGACTACCACTGTAGTATCAATAGTGCAAGGAGAAACTACCTCTCAATCAAGAGACACTAGCATACCGATTCCCTTGACATCCCCACTCAGAACGTCTAGCACAGATGTGACTAATATCCACCAAGAGGCATCCAAATCCATCTTTCACATACCTCCATGATCACCCCCTAGGATGGAAGATGTAGTTCCCATATCTACTACTCTTTGAATGTATCCCACCTTCACATTTCCTAACCCAGTTTCCATTTCATCCCTATTCTCTTCCTTTGACAATCCAATGTATTATACTGCCCCCCATTCAATAGGTTCTTCCATCGATCTTGCTATTGGACACTCAACTTCTGCCACATCTGTGTTAGGTCACCCTGATACTTGTTCTACTTTTTTGGGATTTCCTATCACTTAACCTCCTTTGATCGTAGTTCCCCCTCCAACCTCCCTCCTACATGCTATCCATCCATTTGTTTCCTATTTTTCCAACCTGTTCCAACCCTGCACCCAAATCCCGTTTTCCTTTTCGCTATCGACTATCGACATCCACATCACAAATATTCACAGCCACTAGATGGACAACGCTTACCATCCCTATGTATATGCTCGACACTGCACAGACTCCCACGACTGATCAAATGGATATATTACCACCCTCCCCCTCCCCCCACTATTCGACCATCTCCCATTCCCTTTCCACCAGATTCACCTACACTTACTTCATCGTTAGACACTCCATTCACAAATTCCCATTCCTGATTCCCCTCCCCTTGCATCAATAAATGTACACATTGCATCCACCAAAATGTGGATAATCCAATAAACTCCATGATTGAGTGTGTAACACAACTCAAGACCCAGTATCAAAAACTCGATGAATGCAACAAGAGACTACAAGCTCACTCTATGCATTTACCAAAACGTATCTCAACACTTGAAGCTAAAAATGAAGGCATGCAAGATAAATATCATATCTTACAGAAGGCTCATAATGTACTCAAAGTAAAGATCTAGGAATTAGACCAAGAAGCCATACAAATAATACAAGTCCATGTTTGCACACAAATGGAACGTAACTCCAAACTTCAATGCAACATGGCATTACTACAAAGACATCTAGCTACTGCTTAGGAAGAGAATCTCCGTTTGCAAATATAGAATCAAGAGAACTTAGAAGTTGCCATAGAGAATACCCAAGGTGCAATGATGAGTCCATGAAATTCCAAGAAGTTTCCCTTGAGAATATTCACATCATCCTCAAAGATTATGCCAATCAATTGGAGGTGCATGACTAATTGTCTGAAGAGACGACATAACTATAGTAACGAAAGGAGTCAGAACATACTCTCTTTAGATTCTTTCAATAGAAGTGGCAATATCGTATCAAATGCATCAGGGAGATATGATATTCAATGATTAGATTGAGTCTCATGATGACTCTAGAGGAGAAGTTACAAGTCTCAATAATGGCCTTCGACTAGACAAGTTTCTCTAGTTTTTGACACTACAAAGATTGGGATTTAGTGACGTCTTTTCTCTTTAAATTTTTTATGAGATTGAGACAAATCCAACCTCTTTGGTTATCAAACTCGTGATTGATGCTTTGTCATAAGGATGATGATTAAGCGTTAATTAGGAGGATGTTTATAAGTGGATTATTTGAGTCTCAAGAAGGAATGATTTTGCATTCATATGGCAAACTAAGGGCATGAAAAAAATTGGAGTTTGCATGTGTCATTAGAAGCTCTTCCAATAGAGCTAAATCCAACTTTATGGATGATAAACTAAGGACTTCTTGGTTGATGAGTGTCACTCTAGCATAGTGATGAGCATCAACATGAGGAGATCTACCTCATAATTTTTAATCTCTGGAGATGTGAGGATGGTATGTGGAATGCACAAGCACGTGAGTTAGAAACACAAAAGCATGCACACACATACACATACACACACAGACAAGGTAGGCACAAAGAGATGAACAATGGAAGACCTTTTCTTTCAATTACAAAAGAACTCTATTACAAAAGTTTGAATCTCTACCAAGCCAACCTCAAAAATGAGTTCTCTAGCTCTTTTTATAGTTTTTGACTAGCTATACCTATCCAAACCTAGTGTCTAGCCTAGTTAAAAATTAGGTCCTTGGGCTTATTTGAAGGCTCAAACAAAATCTAAAAATTATGAAAATTGGTATGTAGGTACTTCTAATACTCCTCAAGCTTGGGGAATCCTTAGCTTCAATAAAATGGGGTTGGAATTATAAAAATTGGTAATTAGAATATGATTTAGTGATAAAAATCATTATTGTTTGAAAAGAGACCTCTTAAAGGTTGGATTAGATCTAATCATCTGATTATCTTTGACTACTCTATCTAGTTGGTCTTGGCTACTCTTCTCTTTGTCCTTCTCTTCTCAGGCTCTCTTGTCTACTGAGTCCTGATTGCTGGCCAACACTCCCCCTTTCTCATGTCTATCATCCCTAAGAGACCTTTGTTGCGTATGATGGTCAATGTAGTATTGTAAGATAGTTGCTGCTAGATCACGTTCTTGTAACTGAAGTCCCTTTGCAAGATCAAAGTGCAGACATTCCCAATCAATGTCGCATACGATCTCGGGGTGAGGTGTTCTATAAAATTCAAAGTACATTGCTTGCTCATAGGCGAGCAGTTGAAGAAGATGCATGGATTTTGATAGGAACACCTCTTAATGGTACTCCTAGAATCCTATTATGGACATGTCTTCAAATGTTTACTTGTAGAAAGCTAGGAGGTGCCTTCTTCTAGCATGCCATGTGTAGGTAGTGTAGACGCTTGGAGTATGACTCATGTCATAGATAAGATCATAATTGCCTTTCACAAATCATGGGTCCAAAATGTGTGGTGCCCTAAAATTCTTAAATGTTTTGAATAAGATATGCATCATGTCAAACATATTTAATAACATTTGGGTAGCAACATATGGCATAGGCTTGAGATGTAGTATCCAATGGCGTATCACAAACATCATGTATGATATAAAGGGTGGTCCCTGTGGTGGTCCTAAGTATGGGTAGTTTACCTATTTAGCACAACATGCATTGTTTTGTACCTTGATAGTGAACGCCTTCTGTTTAATGTGTTACCTTGTCGGATTAATTATAACGTGAACCGAGACTACCAATGGGTTCTTGGGATGGTCAGGGGTCTGTAGTACAAAGGCCCTATATATATTTTCCCCACTTCCTTACTGTAATGAATTCTTTATTAACTTGATCTAACAATTCCGACGAACTTAACTGCTAATCTCCACAATCAGTATGCAATAGAACATAATATTTATCACAATCGAATACGCGAGTTCTTAATGCGGACTAATACACTATCACCATTAACCTTGCACTTCACCAATGACTCACAGAATATCAAGACAACACCATAGTTATTCAATACCGAATATGAATAGAACATAATAGTACAACAATGTAGATGAACTACACAGGAATCAATCCATAGGCACACCACCGAGACGCACAATTCGGTGACGCTTCTGTCTCTCTCTTCCACATGCCTCTTCTATTATCAAAAGGTTACAATGATTGCTCTACATCTTTTGGATTAGCATCCTTTCCTAATTACATTTTCCACTAAATATAATTACATTCCTTTTTGGTTCCTATGCTTTCCCCGAAAAGATTGCTGAAGATCGGCATTATCATCATCAACGCCCATGACTTGCTCTGATTCTTCGTGAAAAAGGAGGGTGTTCGTTGGAGGAGGCTGAACAGTTTGAACAACAGGAAGGAGAAAAGAGAGAAGATGAGGAAGACGGGTCCAAGGGATATCACCTTTGGTTGTCTGTCGTGAGATCGCTTGACATTCACGGTCGATTCGTCAGAAGAAGAATAATGCCCAGTTAACTAATTCGTGGGCAGCAATGTCGATCATGGAATAAAAGGGTCGAGAGATCCCATACGTGCATTTCTATAGGTTGAGAGCAGCAACCAAAAATTGCAAGGCAGAGCATTCCAGTTCACGTCGGCAAAGGATAGCGAACTCATTAGAAGATTGGTGAGGAAATAATTGCTTCATCATCGCCATAGGCAATAGAGGGACATCCACACTTCCATCTTGAGGTAGATGGAGTCCTTCAGCCATAATATTCAGAGTAAGGATGATGCGTGGATTGAGGCAGGTGATCGACCAACATCTCTCTGTCTAGCGAGTATCGGAATGAATTGAGCGAAGAAGGTATGACATTCGATTGAATGCTAAGGCAATTGGGGGAACCCCAATAACTTGTGGGCACGCAAGAAATCACGCAAGTCGAGAGATAAACCGGCACGAACGGTGGTAATATTGGCTAGAGCTTCCATGTCAGTTGACACAAAGTGAATGCGCAACAGTATAACAAAGAGTACATAGAGTGCAAGTACACAATAGCGAAAAAGAGAACGAAGATCTTGGTTAAGTAAGAACGCAGAATGGGAGTGCAGGTAGAAAATGCAATCATCACTAGTGGAGGGAAACATGCATGCATAATGACGACATTCATGCACTAAGGAATTTCCAAACATGGAGTGCGGCAGCTAATCATAGATAATTAAGCAAAATGGAAGTTTACGGTCAGATGGTCAACCAAAATGCATGTAATGTAAACAGTGGTCAAGATACAAAGAAAACATAAGACGAATGAATAAAAATAATAGGAGCACCAAGTCAAGATGAAGTAGACGATGGACAATATGGATGAAGTTTCAACCCATTGATAGGTTTAGGAAGAAGAGTACCAGTTAAAGTGGATAACCAGAAAGTAGCTGGTCCAACCTGATCTGCAATACGATAGGGACCGAACCAATGAAGCTTGAACTTGCCAGTTGAATGATTAGACTTAGCATTGTAGAAAAGAACTAATTTTCCTCTGGTAAAGATGAGAGTCCTGAGAAATTGATCATGAGTCTTAGCTTGCCTCAGTGCACTTCTTGAAGCGCCAAAAAACTTCAAGATGTTGTTCATCCAAAGACTCCAACACATACAACCGGAAAGGGAAGGACTCTTTAGGTAATAATTTATGGTCCGATGCTACGCGCAAACTAGGTACCGCCAATTCCATAGGTGCAATTGCCTCCAGACCATAAGCCAATTTAAAAGGTGTACTTCTTGTAGCAACTTTATAAGTAGTGCGGTAAGCCCATAGGACCGAAGGAAGGAATTGATCCCAATGCTCCGAACATTCCTGCAAAAGTTTCTTTAGCAAGTTAAGTAGGGTTTTATTGGTACTTTCAGCTAGTCCATTAGCACGAGGATAGTAAGGGGAGCTAAATTTATGGACACTCTTTAGGGTGTAGGTAAGCACTTGCATTAAGGTATTCAAAAAATGTGTACCTTGATCAGAAACAATCTCCAAGGGAAGACCATAGCGAGGAAAAACATCACTCATCAAACATTTGATGACCATTGACGTAGTTACGGACCATAAAGCCCAGGCTTCAACTCACTGAGTAGCATAGTCAGTATAGGTAAGTATATACTGATGATTGGTAACTGTAGGAGGAGGCTTAATGGGGCCAATGAAATCCAAGCCCCACTTTTGAAAAGGCTCAAGGGGAGGGATAGGCTGAAGCGGAAAATGATGCCGTTGTAAAGGTTTCCCAGATCATTGGCAAGCATCGCACTGTTGGACATGAGTAGCAATGTCACAATGCATAGTGGGCCACCATAATCCACTCTGCATAATTTTTCGGTATGTAAGATCTCCCAAAAAATGGCCACCGGACGGAGCAGAGTGAGCCATTTCGATGACCGAAGAAACTTCATGTGGTGGAATATAATGTAAAAGTGCACCATATGGATCCATATAATACAATTGTCCCACAATTATCCAAAATCGTCAACTATACATGGCCAGTTTATGGCGAGCAGAAGTGGAAGTATTAGTCGGGGAACATCCACTAGTTAGAAAAAGCATAAGGGTATCATAGTACGATGGTGCTGCAGGTAGCACTTGGGAATCATCCGAAATCAAATCAGTTGCATAGATAATGGGAGTGGTATCATCAATACCCCCAGGGAGTTCACTGGAATCAAGCCAAAAGAGAAAATCAGCAAGAGCATGCGTGATCCCGAACGATGTACAACCTCATAATCAAATTCTTGTAGCAACAACACCCACTTGGCTAATTTGCCCCCTAAATGTTGCTGAGGAACAAGATAAACCAGAGCTGCATGATCCAGATGAAAGGTAAATGGACATCCCAGTAAATAGTGCTGGAATTGTTTCACCGACTAAACCAAACCCAGACATTCGCATTCAGTTATAGAATAATTCTGTTCAACAGCAGCTATTTGTCGACTAGCATAATAAATAGGGTGAAACCACTTTTCCTGTTGCTGCATTAACACACTGCCCATAACTATGTTAGATGCATCCACAAAAACATGGAACAGGAGTTGCCAGTTCGATGCTTGCAGAATAGAAGCCTGTGTTAAGAGTGTTTTCAGACGATCAAATGAAAGTTGGCACTCCTCAGTCCATGCAAACTATCGAGGATTGCTAGTAATCAGCCGATTCAATGGTATAGCTACATAAGTGAGCCACCGAAGATGTCATCCATGCCAGTGTATTTGTCCAAGGAATCACATAATTTCCTTTGGGGTCGTAGGGGCAGGTGCATTCAACAATACTTTCACTTTATTAGGGTCCACTTGAATGCCTTGTTGCGAAATAATATGACCAAGCAATTTGCCACAAGAAACCGAAAAGACCGATTTAATGGGATTTAAGCACAACCAAAACTCCCGACACTTAGAAAAGCAGCAACATAGGTGATAGAGGTGAGCCGCTGCATCACTAGATAACGAAAAATCATCTAGATATTCCCGCATAAATGTAGTTAAGTAGGGAGAAAGATTTCCTACATGCATCATTGAAAGGTACTAGGAGCATTGTGGAGACCAAACCACATCACCGTACAAGCATATATGCCCCAATTCATAATAAACATAGTCTTTGGAATGTCCATTTCAGCCATGTGCATTTGATTATAGCCACTATAACCATCCAAAAAGGAATACATTTCTCATCCAACAACATCGTCTAGCATCGTGTCGAAAAAGGGAAGTGGAGGGATCAGGCACTCTTGCTGCATTCAACTTCCGGTAATCTACGCAAATATGCAAATGCTTGTTTTTCTTTGGGACAATGACAATAGGAGAGACCCATTCAGCATGCTCAATGGGAACAATGAAGCCTACTTTCAACACGTGATTCAATTCAGCTTTCACTTGAGCAGCATAGTTGGGATTCATTTGGTAAATATGTTGATTAATTGGCCGCACATCCGGTTTCAGCATCACATGGTGTTGATAGATGCGAGGATCCAATCCTTTCATATTGTGATAATCCCACGTGAACACATCATCGAATTCTTTCAACAACTATAGTAAATCATTTTGAAAAGTTTTCGGTAAACCAACCTTAAGTTTAACCGACCGCGGATTAGCCTCATTTCCCAAATTACAAGTGATTAGTTGATCTTTCGATACATAAAACTATCAGGGCATGGAGATATCCTCAGATGAATGGAATAATTGTTGTAGATTTGTGGCATTCAAGACCTGATCTAGAAGTGGGTCCACTCCTTTGGTAAGCGAAACTACTGTACAAGCGATCAGAGTTCAATTATCCACAATGGCTTGTAAATCAACTATACCTAGTGCTCGCAAATCCTCGTTAGCATTAAGGAAATCTTCTTCTTCATCATCTGAAAGTCCATCCAACATATGCACGGGTTTGGCCACATAAGGTCAAGCATGAAGGTCACAAGGCTTCATCTTGTCCAAAGGTACTACATATTTTGTATGATTGCTTTTGAAAATAAGTTCATGTGCATACCAATCTTGTAGCACTTTTGCTTGTTTCAACAAGGGCCTCCGGAAGAGTAAGTTGTAATCGAGACGATTCAGTTAATTCCAAAACAACAAAAGTCATTTTGAACACCGCTCCCTGGAGGGTAATAGGTATATCATGCACCAAACCCATTGGATGTATCATAGATTGATCAGCCATTCTTACAAAAAACTAGACAGGTTCAATCTGAGTCCACCCTAACCTTTTAAAAAGTGTGGTTGTAGCAATATTCACACATAAGCCTCCGTCAATTAATACTTGAGTAATTTTGTGGTTTTTATACCATATCGTAATTAAAGGAACAACATGATCCACCGTAGAATCAAGTTCTAGACTAATAGTTGCTAACAGGTGTACACGAAGATCGTGGATTGATTTGTTGTTGGAATTGTTGTCGTATGCCCAAGACCAAGACTAACAGTTGCCCCAATGGTGTAGTAATAGATGCTTTCAATAAAATATTCCACACAGGGTCAAGATTTGACATACCCGATATCGAGTCCGGTGGACACTCTGGCCATAATTTGACCGGATTCATATCTTCCGGTGGTGTATTCGGTATTGTTTGCTGGGCCACTAGTATCAGATCGGGGAAAATAGTTGGTTCTTGACTGGCCCACGTACTAGCTTTAGTAAAATGTCTCTATTGTTCTCCAATGCCTGGCTCAAAAATCTCGGCAATTGGTTGCAACGTCTTACCGGACCGTTTTTGAATAGCTACTGCTTGGGTATGTTGGAGAATTCCTCTCCTATTCCAAGCGGAAAGTGTAGAAGCCTTTCTCAAGATCAAGACTTTTGCCAACAGCTGAACCTTCAAATGAAAACTGGTACCAATTAAAAAATGCAATGAACTTGAAACTTTGCTCACTTGAACTAGACACTTATAGCTTTCAAATGAGCTATCAAACACTCAATTTGGAGTAGCTTTGGGTTGGAAACTCTTTGCCTCAAAATAGGCTACCTATCCACTCAGTTAAGTTGAAAACTGGACTTCACTAAAACTTGTATGACTCACAAAGCATAAAGAATTTGATAAACTATTTTAGATAGAGGAAGTAATCAAGATACAATTTCCAACAAATGTTTAAACTCTAAAATTGGATACATATATTGAGAGATATGACTCTCACAAGTAGACTAGCCATAAATGGGTATGCGACTGGACATAGTCTATGATAGAAGAGAACAAAATGACTCAAAACAAATGAACTAGCTATTAGGGGACTTCCACACCTTCTTCCTCTATCCTTGAGTGTCCTCCCTTGCCTCTTTTATAGCCAAGTGGCCAAAAACTCTCATGATGAGTTTGAGAGCTCTTCTCCATAACTTCTCCACTACTTTGGATAGCCACTCCTCTTACAGTTCAGTTTTTGGATTTGATTCTCTGTTGATTGATTCTCTTTTGGCCTCCACTACTTGCTAAATTAAATGCTTCCATTTTTCATTTTTGTATTTTCCTTCTTTTTGAAGAAAATCCTTTTTGCAAAAATATATACAACCTTACTTCTTTATTTTTAACACCCCCCCTCAAGATCACATGTGAGCTTGGACCTTCGGCCATATCTTGCAAGTTGATTTCATCCTTGAACCTCTTTAGCTTAGAAGCATCTAAGGACTTTGTAAACATGTTTACAACCTGGTCATTAGTTCCAATGAACTTTATATCCACATCCTTGCTCAAAAATTTTTCTCAAACATAATGATAATGCACTTCTATGTGCTTACTTTGTGCATGAAACATTGGATTGTTTGTGAAGTGAATGCTTGACATGTCACCAAACTGGAATGGTCTCCACCTACACATCAAGATCAGCCAAGAGCTTCTTAATCCACATAGCTTCACAAGTTGCAAAGGCTAATCCTCTATATTCAGCTTCTGTAGATGATAGTGCAACAATAGGTTGATTCTTCGAGCTCCATGTGATAGGTTTGCTACCTATCATGAACACATAACCTGAAGTGAATCTTCTATCTTCCTTCAAACCAACCCAATCAGCATCACTAAAGCCCTTTACCTGCAATTCTTCATCATATCTATAAAACAAGGCATGATTGACTGTGTGCTTCACATATCTTAGAACTCGTTTGGCTGAATTTAAATGTTCACTTATTCGAGCTTGCATAAATTGAGAAAGAACTCCAACAATATGACACAAATCTGGTCTTGTGATTGTAGCATAGATCAATGAACCTATAATACTCCTATATGTAGTTACATCATGTAAATTCTCTCCATCATTTGAGCATAGCTTCACATTTGTGTCCATAGGTTGAGTGAGTGGTTTGCATTCACTCATTCCAAATCTGAAAAGAACATCCAACAATTACTTTCTTTGCATCAAGTAGATGCCATCTTTCCCATAGATTATCTCAATGCCTAAAAAGTATTTCAGCTCACCAAGAACTAAAATTTTAAACTCCTTACTGATTTTTCTTTTTATCTCTTGTATTCCTGTAACATTACTTCCTGTTATGATGAGATCATCAACGTATATGCAAATTTATACTTGCTTGCCTTCTACTTTCTTCATGTAGAGAGAGGGATCTGCACTACTTGGACTATACCCACACCTTGTGAGGTACTCGAACAATCTTTGATTCCAAGCACGCGGTGCTTGCTTCAACCCATACAAAGCTTTCTTCAATCTACAAATAAAATCTGAATGCTTTTTATCTTCAAATCCAATCGGTTGACTCATGTATACCTCTTCTTGAAGTTCACCATTGAGGAAAGCATTTTTTATGTGAAGTTGGTACAATGGCCATCTCCTTGCTGCACTCATTGCAATCTAGGTTCTAATTGTTCCCATCTTTGCAACCGGGTTGAAAGTCTCTTCATAGTCGATGCCATGAGTTTGCTTGAATCCTTTTGCTACTAGTCTAGTTTTATGCCTTGCTAGAGAACCATCATCATTTCTCTTTATTTTAAACACCCATTTATTTGGAGCAATCTCCATACCTTTAGCCTTTGGAACTAGCTCCCATGTGTGATTATCCTTGAGAGCTTTTATCTCTTCTTGCATAGCTTCTTGCCATTCTTTTTATGCTTCTTCATATGCATCCAGTTCTTTGTCTTTGACCACCTATGTCATATATGCAAAATGCTTTGCAATAAAACTATCATAGCTCAGCCTTTCAATTGGATACCTTGCTCTTGAAGACCTCCTTTTATTTCCTTTTGAATATTGCTTCTTCAACTGGTTCAACTTTACCTTTGGTGTAATCACCTCTTCATACTCTTCTTCACTTGCATTTGAATCACTATTTTGGGCAGCACTTTTAGCTTCAAATCTTTCATAACCTGATGTTGGTGATGAGGAACGACTCCTTAGTCTCCCCTTCCATGTTGAGCTTTCTACAAGTGATGTAGAAGCTTCTAGACTTGACATTTGAGTGCTTGTTTGCTGAAATTCTTCTTGGAGAGCACCTCCATCATCTGCGCAATCTTCTTCAAGAATCATCTCTTTCGCTTTGTCTCCAAACCATGGTCTTAGCTCATCATTGTGAGACTCCTACCTCCTTTGTCACTGGATTGTAGCACCTTTATCCCTTTTGCTCCGATGAATAACCAATGAAAATACATTTTTGACTTTGCCTCCATCTTTGTCCTTAGTTCTTGAGGGATGTGAGCATAACACACACATCCAAAAACTTTGAGATGTGTAAGGTCAGGTTTCTTACCGGAATAAACCTCCTCGGGAGTTAGATTATGCACTCCAGCCATTGTGCACTTGTTCAATAAATGAACAGCCGTACTAGTTGCTTCAGCCCAATAGTTTAGTGGCATCTTCATCTCGTTGAGCATGCATCTTGCAACTTCTATGATATGTCGATTTTTCCTTTCAGCTATTCCATTTTGTTGAGGTGTATACCTACATGTAAATTGTCTCTTGATGCCATTTTCATAAAGAAAATCTGAAAATTCTTTGGAGAAATATTCTCCTCCTCCATCGGACCTCAAGGTCTTTATGTAGCGTCGTGTTTCCTTTTCGACTTGTGCTTTAAATCTCTTGAACATGGAGAACACATCTGATTTTTGTTTTACGCAAAACATCCATACTTTTCTTGAATGATCATCAATAAAAGTGACAAAATATCTATTACCAGCCATCGATGGTTGTTGTGATGGTCCCCATACATTCGTGCGTATCAAGTCAAGGACATTCCTTGCCACATAGTTGCTCTTCTTGAATGGTTGTCGAGTTTGCTTTCCTAGTTGGCATGCTTCACAAAACTCATGTAGTCCAACATCATTGAACCTTGGAAGACCTCTTACCACTTCATGGTTGCTCATCTCCTTGAGCTTGGGAATGTTGATATGTCCAAATCTTTTGTGCCACAAATCGATTTCAACAATCCTCTTATTTCCAAACTGAATATACATCACCTTTCCATGTGGTTGTTGAATGTCCAAAGTGAATATCCTTCCTTCTTTCCTTCCTTGAGCAATGACCTTGAATCCTTCTTTTGGATTCTTTATAAAGCAGCCTTTTTCATTGAAGATGACATGATATCCTTTCTCTACCATTTGTCCTACTGAAATCAAATTCTTTGCAATAGTAGGAACATAAAGAAAATCAGCCAATACCTTCTTATCTCCAAGCTTGATATCTCCAACATGCTCAATTACGTGTTGAGTTTCATCACCGGTCTCCACACATCCTTTTCCATTCGAGCTTGTAGCTTTGTAAATAAATCTTCTTGGCATGTCATATGGTTGCTGCAACCTGAATCTATGAACCATTTGTGATCATCACTTCTCGAGTTGTTGTATGCATGCTTCATGGCAAGCATGGTTTGCTTGTCTCCTTCACTTGATGTACTCACATAGTTATTTTGGCTCCTTTGGTTGCCTCCATTCAGCCTTCCATTCTTTTGCCAACAATCATTTGCATAATGTCCTAGTTTACCATAATGATAACATGTTATACCTTTATGAGGATTGTATGAAACTCGACCTCTTCCTCTATTTCTTCCTCGACCTCTTCCATGTGTGTTGTCATTTGAGTTGTCCTTGGTGTCCTCCGTGTTGTGTTGGCTGAAATTTGTGTTGTTGTAGCTTCTTCCTCTTCCTCTCGAGCCTCCTCTTGAGTTCCTTCCTCTACCTCGACCTGCATATAACATTTGACTATGGTTCTCCTTACCTCTACTGCCTTCTCCTTGTTGAGCAACCTCTTCAGCCACAAGATTTGGTATAATCTCCTCGAATGTTGGGAGAGGATTCTCTATAAAGAATGTTTGTGATGAGGGGCTTCTACTTTTCTTCACTCCTCAAGCCATTGAGGGCTGTTTGGATGATGTCTTCCTCTTGTATCTTGCATCCAACTGATGCTAGCTAATCACAAAGCTTCTTGATCCTCAATGTATACTCACTAATGCTTTGGTTTGAGCTTTTCTTCATGTTGTTGAGCTGGTTCTTGAGTTGCATCCTCCGAGACCTTGTTGAGGTAGCATACACCTTCTCCAATGCTTCCCAAACTTCCTTGGCTATTTCTAATCTTTGCACATGACCAATCATAGTGTTAGAAATAACTTGTGAGATGAGGAACATCACCCTTTGATTCCTCTCTTCCCAATCAACAAATTGTCTCCTTTACGCGGGAGTAATGTTGGGATCTTGAAGGTCCACTAGTTGTGGATCATCTCCAATAACTAGACTCCATAAACCTTTACCTTTAAGGTAATTTGTCATTCTATACCTCCAAGATTGAAAATTGGCTTTGTCTAACTTCTCAACTTGTTTTCCTAAATCAGCCGTTGAAAACTTCCAAGATTGAAGTTTACAAGTATGTTGTGGCGCTCCCTCTTGAATTCACGAAGCTCCCCCTTGATTTGTAGCTTCCCCTTTGCTTCAGTTCAGTTCCAATGCTTTGCAACTTTAAACTCCAATGCTTTGATACCAATTGTTGGAGAATTCCTCTTCTATTCGTAGCAGAAAGTGTAGAAGACCTTCTTAAGATCAAGACTTTTGCCAACAGCTAAACCTTCAAATGAAAACTAGTACCAATTGAAAAATGAAATGAACTTGAACCTTTGCTCACTTAAACTAGAAACTTATATATTTCAAATGAGCTATCAAGCGCTCAAGTGGGAGTAGTTTTGGGTTGGCAACTCTTTGCCTCAAAACAGGCTACTTGTCCACTCAGTTAAGCTAAAAACTGGACTTCACTAAAATGTGTATAACTTAGAGCACATAAAGAATTTGATAAAACTCTCTTAGAAAGAGGAAGTAATCAAGATACGCTTTCCAACGAATGTTTAAACTCTAAAAGTTGATGCATATATTGAGAGATATGACTCTCACAAGTAGACTACCCAGAAATGGGTATGCGACTGGACATAGTCCATGAAAGTGAAGGAAAGGAAATGACTCAAAACAAATGAACTAGCTACAAGGGGACTTCCATGCCTTCTTCCTTTATCCTTGCATGTCCTTCCTTGCCTCTTTTATAGCCAAGTGATCAAAAACTCTCATGATGAGTTTGAGAGCTCTTCTCCATAACTTCTCCACTACTTTGGACAACCACTCCTCTTACAGTTCAGTTTTTGGATTTGATTCTCTTTTGATAGATTTTCTTTTGGCCTCCACTACTTGCTGAAGTAAATGCTTCCATTTTTCATTTTTGTATTTTCCTTCATTTTGAAGAAAATCCTTTTGGAAAAAATATATACGGCCATACTTCTTTATTTTTAACAGGGTATCCACTACTGAAATATATATACCATATTTGCCATTGGATGCTGTCGTTCTTTTTGTTGCTTATCATACGAGGCCACATCTTTGCAATATCTGTAGATATGTCCAATTTCGTCACAAGAATGGCATCTTGGTGGTGGAAGAGATGCACCTTCACCCGATTGGCCTGAGTTCCATCGGGTCTGTCTGAAACTGTTTGGTCATGGTCCCCTATAAGTTTTGTAACTTTGGTAAGAGGTATTTCTCAAATGCGGTGGTACATAGTGGGTAGCTTTTTGTCCCTACTCCTGTATTATGGCATTTACGATCGGTGTGGTCTGCACTTTGGCATTATATGGACATGTTTTAGTGGAAAGACTCACCGTATTACAAATAGCACAGTACAATTGATTTAATGCACATGCTGAAGTGGTGTGTCTGGGTTCTTGCATTTGGTGCAATATACGTTTTTCAGTGGATCCTCGCTCATGCTCTTGGATGCCTTTAACCAATCCAAGTCTTTAGTAAAATGACCAACTTTATGCTCCAACAGCAATGCCATAGCTATGACTGCATCCAAGGTCATACCACCCACACATCGTATAATCATAACTTGTTTGAGTTGATGGTTTAATCCATTAAAGGACCACTGGGTAATCACATCATCCGATAGGTTAGCATGCGCTGGTGGCAACTCTCATAGATGAATGCGGAATAAAGTTGCATACTCTTGCACATTCTAATGTGGTTTCTGTCTATTATTTTGTAAATAATCAAAGATCTCAGCCGCATTTTTCTTTAATTGAAAATGTTGTAAAAAGGGATCCTTAACATCATCATATTGGCCGAAATGATTAATATCATATTTGGTTAACCATCAGGCAGCTTCATTAACAAGAGTAGATTGGAACACTATAACCTTATATGCGGGATCCGCTAGATAGTTGAGTACAACATAATTAATTTCAAAAGTATGCACATGAGCATTAGGATCATCACTTGGGAATCCACCAAATTTCGTAAACGTAACTCCAGCAAGTACCAGCCTTGGGGGTATGATCTGCTGCTGCTGTTGATGTTGCTATTGTTGATGTTGCTGTTGTTGTTGTTGATGTTGTTGTTGTTGATGTTGCTGCTGATGCTGTTGTTGCATCACTTTAGAATAGTTTGAACAAGTTGCTTCTACTTGCTACTGTGTCGTCTCACCACCTTGCAAATTCTTCGATAATATAATATCATTGAGGAGCACACACGCCTAAACTCAACTGCCATGCCTCACATTTGGCTTCTAAGGTAAAATTTTCACCAGATCTTTCATCCACCAATACACTAGTTTCTTCAAAATCAAAACCCGAAGTAGAGCTCTTGCAAAAATCGAGCAAGTTACCATCGGAATTCTCTAAGCTATCACCGGAATTCCATAGGCTACCATCGGAATTCAGCAAACTATTATCGGGATCAATGATTACTCCACCAACCGTACTTTTCACGGATGGGGTTGGTTGCTCTTCTGGTATACCCTGTGGTCCTTGAACAAGAAAATATTGAGGTGGCACTCCATTAGCCCATATCTCCCACTTTCCTTCCAACGATTGTCCTTCGTCGCCAGGAGGCGTTCCTAATGCGCTAGGAACTTTCTAGGGATGCTGATCACTTCTGTACTTCGTGTAAGATTCTCCAAAATGCGTTACAGGCATATATCATAGGATTCTTTCTCAAACCTTAATCTGCTCTTAGACTGGCTACTCCACGCCCCATGGTCGGTGCCAGTGTTTAACATGTTACCTTGTTGGATTAATTATAACGTAAACCAAGACTACCCATGGGTTCTTGGGATGGTCAAGGGTCTGTAGTACAGAGGCTCGTATATATATTTTCCCAGTCACTTCGTTACTATAATGACTTCTTCATTAACTTGATCTAACAATTCCAACGAACTTAACTGCTAATCTCCACAATCAGTACACAACAAAACATAATATTTACCGCAATCGAATATGCGAGTTCTTAATGCCGACTAACACACTATCACCATTAACCTTGCACTTAACCAATGAATCACAAAATATCAACACAGCACCACAGTTATTCAAAACTGAATATGAATAGAACATAACAATACAACAATGTAGATGAACTGCGCTGGAATCAATCCATAGGCACACTGCCCAGAGGCACAGTTCGGCGATGCTTCTTTCTCTCTCTTCCATGCACCTCTTCTAGTATCAAAAGTTTACAACGATTGGGCTAAATCTTTTCAATGTGCATCCTTTCCTAATTACATTTTCCACTAAATATAATTACATTCCTTTCTGGCGGCCTGACACTTCCATGTTCTACACTTGGGGACTGGTCTGTAACATGGATTGCAAATAATATGTAGTGGTGTGTTGTTCATGTTTGTAGCATTTTTGGTATGTCTCTAATACATTCTTTCACCAATTTGGTTGAAAAATGATGCCCTTGTCTGGGATAGCAGATAAGTCCTCTCGGCTGAAATTGTGTGGAAAATGAGGGTGTTTTGCCAATGACCCTTTTAATCTTAGTGTTGTAGTCTAGCAAAATAACAAAATAGGATCGAGTGTAGTTTGGAAGAGGTGATGAGATGTCCATGAGCTAAGTTCTAGAAATATTTTGATTTGAGCACATTCTCTTCCATAGTATGCATATCACAAATCTGAATCGCTATGCAATCTTCTAGTGTACGTCTTATCTCTTTGACCTTCTTGAGCCATGGTGGCCTTGGTGCTTCAAAGGTGTCTTGTTGTTCTTCAATGAGTTTGGCACCAGAAACAAGTTGGGGTTCATATTATTCTTCGAAAATCTATTCCATGGGAATATTTACTAGTTCCTCGCCTTCCGATGCCTCAGGGGAAGATGGAGGTCATTCATATTGGAGTAACTTGGTTTGAATTTCTACTATTTGTTGCTCTAATGCAACTATGTTAGCTGAGTTGAAGACTAATGGAGGTGGTGATTGTACTAGACTCTCTCTCTCTCTCTATGATCTCATTTAAGGAAGGGAAATCTAGCAACGAAATCTATTCCACTTTCCCCTTCCTTTTAAAAGATATCTTGTTGAATTCATTTGCTCTAATCTTCCATAATGAGAACGTGTACATAGGTTCTTCAAGTTTTTCCTTGCAAAACAATGGAGAATCAAACTCCCATATGATTAAAACTACACTAAAAGTAGTGCAAATGAATTCCTTAGTAGATCAATAAATCTACTTCTAAAATGTAAACTAAGAGATGTTTGTCAAACACCTCTTCTCCCTAGTGGAAAACATACTCAACCACCATCCCAAAATTAATATTTTTCTTTCCTTTATCTCTTTCAAGTAAGAGGATCTAATGTGAGATCTCTCCCCACTTTCCTCTTTTCTTCAATGAGATATTGATTTACCTCTTTCTTCCACAAATAAACATGTTGAGCCATTCAAACTGGTGACTTTGCAAAGTGGTGCACAAGTGGCCAAGGGCATGGATGCACATGTAGTGCACAAGTAGTTTGTTCACAATGTTCTTGCAAGAAAAGTTGAATGGAGGTTGCAAAAAGGTCTTTTTGAAGGGTTTTATGTTGGGGATGTAAGGGTCATGTGACCTTACCCCATTTCATATATATACATCATATATACAGCATTGTCTTAAGGGAGATCATTATGTGGGTTTCGAGGCTCCCATGCATATGTGCATGTCTCTCCTCTCCTCTCCTCTCTCTCCCTCCATCTCCTCCTTGCTCCGCTTGTTCTGCACACCAAAGCCCTTCATTGGTATCAGAGCATGTTGAAGGCTTGTGTGCAAGAATCTTCAATGGAAGCTTAGGTCACAAGAGGTGAAAGTGCAGGTCGGCACCTCTCAAAAAATGTTCAGTATTTTGGCCATAACTCGAGCTAGAAAGATCGGATTGCTGTGTTTTAAAGTTCTGTGTGTTTTAAAATTTTGAGAACTACAAATTCTCAGAAGTGCGCAAAACTTGGTTTGGAGTTTAGATGGCCAAAAATTTGAAAAATGCAAACTGATGTAGAAGATGAATCTACAATCACTTAAATAGTACGTCCGTTTGTGGGCCATAACTTGAGTTTTACAAGTCGGATTTGAAGGATTTAACTTGCTATGAGTAGCTTGAAAAAGATAATAGAACTTTTTAGGTCTAGATTTTGAGTTTTAGATTCTCAAAATTTCAAAATATAGAGTACTAGTGCTACAAGTGAAGGTGAAATGGACAATAGATGCGTGTTTTGTGTATATCTTGAACTACATAGTTACGATTGAGGTGTTATTTATATCATTACGTAGATACAAAAGAGTTTTTGAAGTTGCGCAAGAGAAAACTTCAAATTCAGAGGTTAGCATCTCTGAAATAGCAAAACATAGAGCAATATATTTTCACCACAACCGAATTGATTTCGGAGGTTCATTTTGTTATGAAACTTCTTCTTTGAGAGTTTTTTTGGTGTGCAAGCTCTTTAGAGCTTGGAGACATTGTCCATGTATGATCACTATGGTAGCTCCTCTGTATGAGAGTAGAGCGTGATCTTTTCAAGTGTTTGGTATGTGAGATGACATTGTGGTATAGCCTTTTTGAGGTTTATGTCATCATGAGTTCGATCATGGATGCATAGTGGCATTGTGGTCTATATCTTGCTTATGCCACTTGTTTTGGATTTACTTATCGATTGCACATAATTTTATGAGAGTTTATTTTGGATCTTGGTTGGTACTTGTATCCTTGTTTTCATGCAGATACATGATCCAGATTGGAGCCTCAATTGCACATACTCATTTGTCATCTTGATTAGCTAGTCTATTAGCATGTGATCATTGATTTGACATCTATTTGCCAATGTGATTGTTGACATATGTGGATGGTGATTCCCACATGGTTTACTTGGTTCAGAGTCCATTTTACAGAGGAGCTGCTACCAAAATTTTTTCAACTTTTATGCTAGATAGATGGTCTACTAGATCCTTTATGCTTGTGTGATAGCTTTGGATCAGTGCTTATCTCCATTCACTTGGAATTGGTCACACATTATTTGTGACGGGTTGAATCATCTTGCAAAAATCATTCTTGAGTGGGAGGTGTATTGCCATTGTATTTGCATGTATTTCCATTAGTTTTTTGGCATGTGTATTTTCCATTATCTAATAGGTTTGTTGACATTCATGATGCACAGGTAGGGCAGGATTCAGATGCTCAAATGGATGCACATGTAGAGCATGTTTTGGATGCTCATGATGCTTATATAGAGCATGATTTTGTTGATCATATGGATGCTTATGTGGAGCACACTTTGGATGATAAGTTGTATGCTTTAGATGATGATGTGGATGCTCATGTAGAGCATTATGATGATACTTAGTTAGAGTGTAATCATCAGTTTGACCTTGGTATTGATGTTGTGCAGTTAGCTGATGTGGAGCATGATGATACACCTGGTGTGGTAGAGCAGGATAGCTCTTGGTTGAGAGGATGATTGATTTAGATGTTGATGAGTCAACGATCATGCAACCATTCTTGGGTTTGCCAAGATAGCACATGTTTCATCAAAATTTGGGAGTCTCATGTATGAGTTGTCATGCTTGAGAATAGATATTGTAGTTGCTCTTGGAGCATTTGCACTTGGAGTTGTTAGTCATTCGATGATTAACATTGGCATACATGGAGTGGGAGCTTTGCTTCATGAGTTCTTGCATCAGCCAGATGTGAGCTGGACTCTTATCGATATGAGTCTAGAGCACTTTGAGGTGCATGGATACACCTTGTTCACGGTAGTTGATATAGGCTGATCCGTATGTGTTGAGATTCAGACTCTTCCTGTACATTATTGTATAGTCCTACATCATTCTTTGTATGTGTTATGACTTGTGGTCACATTGACCCTTAAGTGGGAGATTGTTGGGGATGTAAGGATCATGTGAACTTACCCCATATTCATATATATGCATCATATATAGAGCATTGCCTCAAGGGAGATCATTATGTAGGTTTCGAGGCTCCCACGCATATGTGTGCATCTCTCCTCTCCTCTCTCTCCCTCCATCTCCTCCTTGCTCCTCTTGTTCTACACACCAAAGCCCTTCATTTCAAGGATTTTCAAGTGTCATGTAAGGTCCAAGTGAACCCTCCCTTATGCACACATTTTGTAGAAACTAAGCTCAAAATGTGGAGAAGTGGAAGTGAAGAGAATACACAAAAGCTTATGTGTGCCCTCCCATTTGATTTTTTTTTCCATAAAGTCACTATAGGACAAAATAGGGAATCATTGATCTTTATGTGAGAAGGTTCTTTGGACAAAAAAGTAAGCATCAAGATAGAAAAGTAGTTGAGAAGTGGAGCAATGTACATAAGAGGAATGGCACACCATAAAGGAGCATTCAAGATATACTAAGGGAGTAAGAGCATACACTACACTTGGAAAGCAAGAGAGAGCAAGAAACATACACCCGGAGAGCAAGAGAGAACAAGAAATGTAGACTTGGATAGTGCACAGAGAGAAAAAGTGTCCAAAGAAAGACACAAAGTGTGAAAAGGAGGTGACAAAGTATGTACAGAGAGTGTAGAGAGAGCAACTAAGAGAGCAATTAAAGTGTGAAAAAGTATCAGCATGGAGCTGTTGTAGGTCGACAATAGAAATGAACAAGCCTTCAAGCTTATTGGAAGCTTGAGTGCAAGGAGTGCACAAGGGCAAGCTACTGGACAAGGTGAAGGACTAGTGTAGAGGTTGATTGCACAAGTAATTATGATATTTTGTGTACTTGTGTGTGTAATTCTTGGCTTAATTGGCTAGGCATAGAGAACATTTTGTCTTATTTTAGACAAAGCTATTGTATTCTTCTATACTAAGAGACTTCTGGTGTAATTTGTCTTTCTTCTTCTTCTCCATTCTTCTCCTACAAACACTCAAGACCCTTTCAACTAAAGAATCCCCCAACAAAATTTGGCACACACGATGGGACAAGGCAACTTCAACATAGGAGGACCACAATTACAAAGTGATGATGAATCACAAAGGTGTCAATAGTGTACATGAAGAGGTAACTTTTGCTTTTTCTTGGGATTTAGCTTAAGAAGGATTAATATGTGCAACTCATGACTGCAACCTACTCACAAACCTTAGGAGTTTCTTTCAAAACAACAAGAAGGAAAGTCACTCATAGGTGAGCCATTCCTCTTTCATCCATTGTTGGTAGGAAATATGGAAGATCAAGTAAACGTGGAAACTTTATTTTCAATATTGAATTGTTGGAGTTAGACGTCTGCGGAAGCATGCGAACAACACAAGGAAGAAGAAGAAGCTTGGAGCACAACACACAATATTGAATGTATTACTAGAGAATGTACAAAGATAAGTAGCCCATTAGGGCAATAGGCATATATACAACCCGGGGGAAAAAACCTCCTAAAGAGGAAAAAAAGTGCCCCGATGGTCCGTGTGTTCACACACATCACTACCTAAATATATCAACAAATCCCCCCTAGAAGTGATGCGGTGAACAAGGAGCTAGCACTCATGTATAAGGAAGTGCCAAGCTATGTGGAAATCACTCCACAAAAGGAAGTAGGCCCAAAGCTTTATGGAAAGCTTCAAACTTCCCCCTAGGTAGAGCCGTCGTGAAAAGGTCTACAATGTTCTCCTGTGTGGGCACATATGCCAAGCTGATCTCCCCAGCAGAGAACCTCTCCCTAACATAGTGATACCTCAATGTGCTTAGTGCGATCATGGAACACAGGGTTCCTCGCAACTGCCAATGCGCTCTGACTGTCAGTGAAGATGGTGGTGGCAGAAGTCTGACCAACACCCAAATCAGCCATAAGGCGTCTGAGCCACACACACTCAACAGTCGCTGTGAAAGCTGCCCTATACTCAGCCTCACAACTGGAAGTGGCCACAGTAAGTTGCTTCTTGCTCAACCAAGATATACATGAGCTACCAAGCATGAAGCAAAAGCCACTAGTGGACACACGAGTGTCATAGCAACTAGCCCAGTCAGAGTTAGAAAAAGCATGCAAATCTGGCGGTAGTGATCCCTCCTTGGGATAAAACAACCCAAGTAGCCGAGTACCACTCAAATAGCGCAAGATGCACTTAACTACCTGCCAATGCTTGACTCCTGGGCAATGCATAAACCTACTCATCTTTGAGATAGCAAACTGAATATCTGGCCGAGTAATGCATAAGTAAATTAAGCATCCAATAGCCTGCTGATAGAGAACAACATCAAATGCATCTCCAGCATCATGAAGACTCAAACGTAAACCTGTCTCCATAGGAGTGGCAATAGGCTTACAGTCTTCAAGGCCAAAACGCTGCAATAATGTGTCAATATATTTCGTTTGACACAAAGCCATTCCACCATCAACTTGCATAAACTGAATGCCCAAATAGTGATGCAAATGCCCAAATCTGACATCTCAAATGAGGCATGCAAATCAGCCTTAAAATCAGCAAGATGCTTATCAATAGGACCAGTGAGCAGTATGTCGTCCACATAGACAACAATGATCAGAAGCACATCATTTGCACGCTTAACATATAAGGTGCTTTCTATTGGACTGTTCTCAAAACCATGTGCAATCAGATAGGCATGTATCTTCTCATACCAAGCACGTGGTAATTGCTTTAAACCATATAATGCCTTGTTTAACCTGCACACCTAGTTTTCATGCCCTTTCTGCACAAAGCCACGGGGCTGAAAAACATACACTTCTTCATGCAAGTCACCATTCAGAAATGTAGTTTTAATGTCCAACTGATGTACATTCCAACCATGATGGGCTGCAAGTGCACAAATGCTCCGAACAGTAGTCATACGGCATGTAGGTGCAAAGGTCTCATCAAAATCAATGCCTCTTTCCTGTGCATAACCCTTTGCAACAAGCCTAGCCTTATACCTGACAACTGTACCATCAGGTTTCCGCTTGAGCTTGTATACCCACTTAGTGCCAATGGCCTTCTTGTGAGGAGGCAAGTCACATAAAGACGAAGTACCATTCTTCATTATTGCATCATATTCAGATTCCGTAGTAGCCATCCAATTTTCTAAATTTTGTGCTTCATGAAATGCAACAGGCTCATTCTCATCACAGAGACTAGATGCAGCCATAGCATAGCAATCTGATGCAAAACACGCACTATGAGAGCCTGAACGAGTACGATATGACAAAGGTGCATCTAATTTGCTATCACGCAAAGTCTGCACCATCCATTTTGGCATAGTTTTTGCCTGCTCAATATCAGCTCTCTCATCAACTAATGCATCATGTAAATCTGCATCAGAAATGGAATGATCTGCATCATCACATGAAACCTGCAAAGGCTAAGGATTTGCCTCATTGGGACCAACACTAGACTGTCCACCTGTAAAAAGCGGCAGCAAAGTATTATACATGTCTTTGGAGCTAACAGATATCTCCTTAGTACATGAAAGCAATGGCTGAATAGCATCTTCCACAAAAACAACATCACAGCTAACCAGAATGCGTTTAGTCTGTGGATGATACAGACTATAGCCTTTACTTTCAGAATTGTATCCAACAAAAATACATTTTACTACTTTATCATCCAACTTTCTGTGATGTTGTTCAGGCACTAATGCATATGCCAAACAACCAAAAACACGCAGATGAGCAACTGATGGCTTGCGGTCATGCCAAGCCTCATATGGAGTGATAGACTACAGCGCTTTGGTGGGACACCTGTTCAGTACATATGCTGCACACATCACAACCTCAAGTCAGAAACTATGTGGTAAAGCCTGACTCTTGACCATACACCTCACCATCTCCATGAGTGACTTGTTCTTTCGTTCAACAACTCCATTCTTTTGAGGTGTTTACGGCACTGTACACTGGTGTTTTATCCCACGTTCAGCTAGAAATGCATTAAAATCAGAAGACATATATTCCCCCCCGAGCAAAACGGAGGGTGCCTATTTTACATGGTGACAGATTTTCAGCCAAAACCAAAAACTGTTTGAAGCACATGAACACTTCGGACTTTGCCTTCAATGGATATACCCATGCATGCCTAGAAAGATCATCGATGAAAGTCACGAAGTAAAGATAATTCCCAAAAGAAGGTGTCTGCATAGGACCACAAACATCAGTATGTACAAGCTGCAATTTCTGCGTAGCCCGAACTAAACTATCTTTTGGAAAGAACGAACGCTTCATTTTGCCCAAAATACAGCCTTCACAAACATCTTTCCCAGGTGCCTCAAGTTTGGGCAAAGAGGACACCATTTCAGATTTTTGCAGGCATAGCAAACTAGCAAAATTCAGATGGCCAAAGCGTGCATGCCAAAGCTTTGCATCTGACATAGCTTGAGAATCATTTACTGCACATGCCAAATCTTTTACAAATCTTTCATAGTCTATGAGCTTATACAACCCACGACATAAAATGCCAGAAGCAATAATCACATCACCATTTGACAGATCATGAACTGTACACCTGTCATCAACAAATTTCACAACCAAAACAATCTTGGCTAATGCAAAAACTGATAACAGGTTCTTCTTGATCCCTGACACAAATAAAGCATCTGACAAAGTGAAAGAACTACCATCAGCAGTAGTCAAAATGATCTTACCAACTCCCATAACAGGATAAGAGGAGTTGTTGGCGCATGTAACAGTATTCCCTGTAGGGGCAGGCTCGAGTGAAGAGAAGAAACTACGCTGCGAGGTAATATGTTTGGTTGCCCCACTATCAAAATACCAAACATTTGAGTCTACTGCAGACATGCACTGCTCATGAGAAGATGGGTCAAAACTGCAGATAGTAGTAAACACCCATTCTTCTTCCTACACAAGATTAGCAGACTCTATTTTTGGTGTAGAGGCCTCTACAACAACCATTCTAGCCTCTTTCATCTTTTCCTCTTTAGCAGCCAGTTTTGGACAGTTCTTTATGATATGATCATTCGCTTTACAGAACTTTCAAAATAATTTCTGCTTTTCTGATTTCTTCTCATCTTTATCTTCCTTCTTCGAATATGCAGAATTAGCTGATTTCTGCTTACTAGTTGAAGAGCTCCATTTTGCTTTGCCCTTGTGACTAGCCAGGAAAGCTTGATCTGCAACTCGCATAATGGACCTGTTCTGCCTAGACTGATCTTCCTGCAACAGAACAGAGACTAACTCCTCAAATGATAAGGCATTTGGATTGCCTTTCATCATCAACCGAAGAGTAGAAGCAAAACTCTTATATGAATCAGGAAGACCATTCAGAACATTCTGCACAAGTGAGCTATCTGGTATAACCTCATCAGCAAAAATCAACTGCTCCTTCAAGTCTTTGATCTTCGTTAGGAAACTGTCCATAGAATCACCTTCATTCATGTGCTCACTCTCCAACTATTTTCGGAGGTAAGCAACACGAGCCTCATTCCTAGCTTGGTACAATGTGGTAAGTGTATCCCAAGCATCCTTAGCTATTCTGCAAGAGCGAATGTGAGGAATAATGGCACGTTTGACAGACAAAGCTATCAATGCATGTGCCTGGGCATCTCTGCCATCCCAGCGAATCTGCTCTGCAGTAGATGTAGTAGAAACCGTAGCACGAATAGGAATATGCAGAATATCATCATCTTCGACACCTTCTGCAGTCAGCTTCAGTACTTGCAGTTGTAACAGTCGCAGGTGTGACAGGATGTTTTTCGACACCCTGTACAATGTTCCACAGTTCTTTTGCAACCAACACATGTCGCATCATATAAGCCCATAACGGGTAGTTGGTACCATCCAACTTATCCTCGATAGCCAACATACGGAATACATCACTGCTTTCAGCCATGGCCGGTGACTAAAATACCTTCATGCAGAAAATTGACTGCATCTCAAAAAGTTGAACAGAACTGCCTAGACAAATTCCACTAGACCTGTAGCAGACTTCGAGACGCTTATACTGGCGAACAGAAACTGGTATATACCTTTGGCACAAAAAAGATGAAATAGCCTACACAAGCGCTACGATAGTGCATTCGGAGGCCGAAACGAGCTCAGATCGCGATTTCGGAAACAAGGGAGTAAATGGGAAGAGACGATGCATTTCTAATCATCTTCCCAACAACATTGGAGGGTCTACTAGACACATGGTTTAGCAAATTTACAAAGAACCATTTTGCTACTTGGGATTTCATGAAGGATGCCTTCAAAGAATAGTTTCAACAAGGAAACACAACAGAAAACATGGTTGAAGAATTAGAGAACTTATGACTAGGTACATGGGAGACATTTTCTAAACTTATTACTAGAGCTAAAGCACTTATGGTTGAAATACAAGATCCTCCCCATGATTTTTTTGTCAAAAAGTGGCTTTCTAAACCACTTCCAATGTCCATATAGTGCAAGGTGAAGGAATTAGTACTCCCCACAACAACAATTGATGGATTCATCACTAAAGCAACAAAATACAAAGTTTCGTACAAAACAATGCTAGGAACAACACAATTCAACACAATTCAATCCAGTGTATAGAAAAAATGCTATATTATCTATATAATTTTTCATTCCTATGCTGAGAGTTGTAGAGACATACAAGTGAAATCTTCATGAATTATCCAACCATGTGGAGTTACTAAAGCAATTATAAGAAACACGATTGAGAGGCTTACTATGATGTGCATATTAAAGATAAGGGTTTACAAGGAGGCTTCCTTTTACAAACACATTTATAAAACATGCCAAAAAGTTTCAAAAAAGAGGATATGGACCATTTATAATCAACAAAATATCCATTGTAGGGGTAGTCCAATTAGCAACTTTGGAAGGTAATATTTTACCTAATTACATTAGTGAACACTATTTCAAGAGGTATCTTGAACCCTTGATAAATGATATGATGGCAAGACTCCAAATTGCTAAACATCAAAAGGCCAAGGAATTAAGAATTAGAGAAGAAGCTAGAAAAATCCTTCAACATAAGCATTTGATGCAAGGTCTTTCTGAACCTTTTCCTCTCCCTCACCCCACCCCTAAAGAATTTTAAGTGGGGGATGGAGAGAGAGAGAGAGAGAGAGAGAGAGAGAGAGAGAGAGAGAGAGAGAGAGAGAGAGAGAGAGAGAGAGAGAGAGAGAGAGAGAGAGAGAGAGAGAGAGAGAGAGAGAGAGAGATTAGTGTGAAGGCCTTTTTTGGTTAAAACAAAAGGAAATGGGGAATTACCTTTTTTTAATAATACTTAAAATATAAAAAAAAATCCAATAAAAAATGCTAAAAGACCAAACAAATAAGAAAAAATTCCCAAAAATCCCACAAAATAGAACACATACTCACGACACATTTCCTCATTCAAAGATCTATTTTCTCATCTAAATTAACAAGCAAAAATGCATTAAAAAATAATAAATCCCAAAAATTCTTTATTAATATTAAAAACTCCTTAAGAACTTCCCCCAAAAAATGTGTATGATTCTCAAGAAATTTCTAATGATTGACTTTGGCTATGGAGGCATACCATCTAGTGATAATTGCAAAATGTAATGAAAAAGAGCACAAGGAGAGCTATGTACAACCTAGCGAGATTGCACGAAATGCTAGGTGGTCCAAAAGAGCTTCAATTTTGTTGATGAAATTAGGCCTTGAGCTTAGAAATGTTGGCTATTCCAGCCAAAGTCTGTAATTACACTACACCCCACTAGAACATTTCTCTACTGTTTTACGGTCCTTCCCAATGGAGAAGAAATAAAATAACTAATACACCATCCTGTAATTTTTTCTACAATATTTTTCTGTCATGAACTTCAACATAATTTGGGCTCAGCCTTCCCAACTTTGAAAGCAACTCTAGAGACCAACAATTCCCTATTTTTTCCTATAGTGAATTTATGCAAAAATAAAAGTTTACTCAAGGGCCACACATAGCATTTTGCATATCTTCTTCACTACTTATCTTTTTCACTTTGACCTTAGTTTCTCCAAATGTAAGCCATAAGGGAGGGTTCACGTGAACCTTTCAAACACTCTAAAAACCCTTTAAAATTCCTTCAACCCTTTACAACATATATTTAACTCTATTGACAAGTCAATTTTGAGCATACCTCTTGTGCACTACCTATGCACCCACTATTTGAATGCTCCCTCACCACCTGTGCACCACCTATGCATCACTTTGCCAAGTCAGCACTAGCATAGGCTCAATAGTTGCCCACCACCTAATGGGCTCTAAATATCGGAAAGAAAAAATATAGAATAATGACTAATGAGATTCCACCCCAACACAAGTTTTTTGTAATACCATGGAAAGAGCATTTGAGCAATCCAACTTGAGAAGTCGTATGTGAGGGGAATCATAAGGAAAGAGGGAGAGGGGAGTGGAAAGGGTTTGATGGCTAGTAGGGGGGGGTAGGAGTGATTCATGACGGGGGACATGGAGGATTATAGGAGGGGTTGGTGGTAGCAAAAAAGTGAGAAAAGAGAAGATAGAGGGGATGCATGTGAAAAATGTGAAACATTTCGGGATGATTTGGGGCAAATACGTATGAAATTGAGATCAAAGATGGGCAATAAATATGAAATTGACTCCAAGTTTGCAAAAAACAGCCATCAAAAGCACAAGTTATAGCCACAAATATAAAATTATCAACGTGAAAAAAACCATATGATAGAATTTATACTGAGAGGGAATGGGGGACAGGGGGGTCAGGAGAGGGTGGGGGGGGAGAGAGAGAGAGAGAGAGAGAGAGAGAGAGAGAGAGAGAGAGAGAGAGAGAGAGAGAGAGAGAGAGAGAGAGAGAGAGAGAGAGAGAGAGAGAGAGAGAGAGAGAGAGAGAGAGAGAGAGAGAGAGAGAGAGAGAGAGAGAGAGAGAGAGAGAGAGAGAGAGAGAGAGAGAGAGAGAGAGAGAGAGAGAGAGAGAGAGAGAGAGAGAGAGAGAGAGAGAGAGAGAGAGAGAGAGAGAGAGAGAGAGAGAGAGAGAGAGAGAGAGAGAGAGAGAGAGAGAGAGAGAGAGAGAGAGAGAGAGAGAGAGAGAGAGAGAGAGAGAGAGAGAGAGAGAGAGAGAGAGAGAGAGAGAGAGAGAGAGAGAGAGAGAGAGAGAGAGAGAGAGAGAGAATATGTGAAGGGCCTTTCTTTTGAAAATGTGGTTAAAACAAAAGATTATGAGGAATTTTTTGGTTTTTCTTTTCTCAAAATAATACTTAAAATATAAAAAATAAAAAAATTCCAAAAAATAAAAATAATAAAAAATCACATTATATTCTACAAAATAAAACACATACTCACATATAAGACATCCCACAACTTGCCGATAAAGAGAAATTCTACAAAATAAAACACATACTCACATATTCTACAACAAATTCTACAAAATAAAACACATACTCACATATGAGACATCCCACAACTTGCTGATAAAGAGAATCAAATGCATTACCTGAATCCTCAAATGAGAAGGTAAATCCTATCTCAACTTGTGTAGAAACTTGCTTGCAATATGCAAAGCCAAAATGTTGTAGTTTTGCAATGTACTTTGCTTGATGCATAACCGTTCCCCCCTCAACGGATACAAACTATATGCCAAGGTAGTAGCTCAAAAGACCAAGATAAGTGACATCAAAAGTATGCTGCAAATAAGCCATAAGGATGCCAAGTTTTTCATCACATGACCCAGTCAAGAGTATGCAATCAACATAAAGAACAAGCATAGTAAGATCAGCCCCATCTTTACGTACATATAGTGTGCTTTCAATTGGACTACATGTGAAACCAAGAGCAATCAAGTGCTTATGGATTTTGTCATATCATGCACGTGGAGCTTGCGTGAGACCATACAAGGCTTTATGCAAGCGGAAAACCATATGCTCTTGCGCTTTCATGAAAAATCTAGGAGGTTGCTTCACATAAACCTATTCTCGCAAATCACCATTCAAGAAAGCCGTTCTTATGTCCAATTGATGTACTTTCCAATCTCCTTGTTCAGCTGATGCAAGCATGGTATGAATAGTAGTCATGTGTGAAGTAGATGAAAATGTTTCCTCATAGTCAATGCCAATTGTTGCCCATATCCTTTGGCATCCAATCTAGCTTTGTAGCGATCAATGTTACCGTATGACTTTCTTTTAATATTGTAAACCCACTTTTTACCAATGGCATTTTTGCATTTTGGAAATGCACATAACTCTCAAGTACCATTCCTATGTATGGAATCCATTTTTGATTGTATAACACTCATCACATGCATCTTAAAAAATAAATGGCTCTTCATTACATGTTGTTGCAATAAGAGAATAATCCACAAATTTACTTGACGCATGGTGAGAGCTTGCTCTTGATCTTGTTCTATCAACATCTATTTCAACCACTTTCACATAGTTTGTGCACTCTTGATGGACATATGTTCATTATGTAATATTTTCAACATGCATATAATGCATGCACCTAATTTCATGCTCATTTTCAGACATATTTTGATGCAAATGTTCAGCCATATGTGGCTGGAAATATCTAGTAGTTCCAAACATTTTTTGCTAAAAACTTTCAGCTATGTTTGGCTGGAATTTCTTTGCATTTTCAGCTCTATTTTGCTAGAATTTTTCATCCCTTTGAGTCTTAGTTGGCCGTTCTACACGACCATAGTCAAGCGCACCACTTTGGAACAAAGATATGAGTGTATCGAGCACACCTTGTGAGCTAATTGTTCACTATGTTTTTGCATTCAAGTAGAGGAAAAACTAAATTTTCAGCAAATACCACATCTCAACTCACAATATTTGTGTTCTTCAATGGATGGTACAAAGGATATCCCTTACTTTCAACGCTATATCCAACAAATGTACATTTCTTTGCCTTTTCATCAAGTTTGTGACATTGTTGTGATGGCACAAGAGCATATGCCAAACAACCAAACACACGCATATGAATAACCATATGTTCATGTCCATTGCAAGCCTCATAAGGAGTGACGACTCTCAGTGCTTTTGTAGGGCATTCAACACATAGTTTACACACATGACCATGTCGATCCAAAACCTGTTAGGAAGGAGCTAGAATTAAGTTCTTCTTGATGCCAGGAACATACAATGATTTTTCAAGAGAATCACACCTCCATTTGCAGCCGTAAGCTCAATTTATCCTACTCTAATGATATGATAAGAGGCTTTTTTTTCACACACCACATTCCTCCTTTGGATGCATCTTTCAAAGATGCAAAAAACCTTCTACATGAAGTTATGTGCTTTGAAGTGCCACTATCAAAGAACCAATCCGAATCAGCCTTACTCACAGCCATACATTTAGAATGCAATGATGCAGCATGATGACATATACCAACACATGACCAAAAATCTTGAGCAATCTTGGCTTCATCATTCTTTGCATTTGAAGAATTTTCAGCAATCGACATTCTGGACTCCTTCTTCTTTTCATTGTACTTATCAAGATTTCTACAATCATCAATAGTATGACCGTGTTGATATAATTTGTTAGTGATGTGTATGAGTACAATAGGACCATCAAGGAACTTTTTTCCCTCTTTAGGAGGTTTTTTCCCCCAGCTTGTATATACCATAATAACCCTAATGAGTCACCTATCTTTTTACATTCACTTGGTAATACATTCAATATTGTGTGTTGTGCTCTAAGCTTTTATTCTTCCTTGTGTTGTTTGTGTGCTTCCATATACCTCAAACTCCAACAATTGGTATCAGAGTAGGTTGCTACTTCATCTAGGGTGTGAGAAGAGATGGTGGATACATTCCAAGAATGTGCCTGCTACTGCAAAAACATGCTCTACACCTGCAAAGATAGCTTTAGGGATGGTAAATAGACACCTTGTGCTCTCTAAGAATGCATATAAACCACCTTAGTGCCTTGGAGCATCAATCTCAAATTGATTCATCAGAGACAAAACAGAAGTAAAAAACTTTTTATTTTTGGATGAGATGCACTCTGGAGTTTCACTCAGAGCTCGGAGCCTGCTGGGAATTGACTAGAGATATTTTGCGCATCTCTAATTAGATATATAATGAGTCTAAAGCACCAAACATGAGTAATTTGGAGATCATACTAAGAGAAATGATTTTAGCAAGATAGGGGTGCCATCTTGACTTTTTAGGACTCATCTACCTGAATACATAGGTAACTTCAAATGAATGTAGCTCATAGAATAATGAACCAAAGATGATGAAAATTGATTTGATGCAAGTAGACTTGTCCAATGAACTATAACAATTTAAATATCATCAAAAGACTAAGTATGCTAGAGAAATCAATGATTGACATTGACTAAAAATATGAACATAGACCTATAACAATAGATGAAGAAAACTCCAAGGTGTAGCTTGAAATGTCAATCTGTATTGCACATATGGTAAATGATTTGAATGAGCATGAAGCTTCGAAAGGTGAAGCATAATGTGTGGTTCACAAGCGGTATGGTGTTTGGTCAAAATCGCATCAAAATGTAGCTCAACTGATATGCTCTGCATGTGACTATTTTTGTGTGTATATAGAATATTCTGAATTCAAAAGATTGGAGAGATTATGCCACAAGTTAGGGGAATCTCATCTAAGCAATCTCACCTAGCTTAGCTTCATAATTTGTACCTAACAAGGCCATGGGATTCTCCTTTTACATTTACTTTTGATGTAGTTACATTTCAGGTATTACAAGAGGTTGTATCTATGGTTTCTCTCATTGAAAGTACAAACAATAATTTACACTAATGAGTAGTCAAGCACTAGGCTTGGATGAAAATGCACCAGTAGCTCCCCCTCAAGTCTAACATGCTTGATTCTTCATTCTTCCTTGATTTCTAATAATCCAATCATGCCTTTGAATTTGCTTAACTTGATACCATCCAATGACTTAGTCAACATCTCTGCACATTGAAGATTAGTAGATACATAGAACAATTGAATGACCTTGCTCATCAACTTCTCTCTTACATAGTGATAGTGGACTTCAATATGCTTTGTTCTAGCATGGTAAACTAGATTAGATGCTAAGTGAAGTTTGCTAGTATTATCACCAAAGATGTGAGGATTTAAGGTATGTAACCACATTGCTTCTTATGTTGCATTAACCAAACCTTAGAGTTTGAGATCAATTTCTGATGTGAAGGGGTAGGAAAGCCCTTCACTGATGGTACCTTTCAAGTATTTGAGCACTCTCTTGGCTGCTTCCATGTGTGGAATCCTTGGCTTATGCATGAGATGTCTGAGTATGCTAACACTATAGCATATGTCCACTCTTGTGAGAGTTGCATAGTTCAAACTTTGTCCCAGGCTTTGATATCTTGTGATATCTTCAATAGATTCTCGTTCATAAGCATTTAGCTTGTGATTCAACTCCATGGGTGTACCTACATACTTAGTATTTGTTGGAGTTAGACGTCTGCGGAAGCACGCAAACAACACAAGGAAGAAGAATAAGCTTGGAGCACCACACACAATACTGAATGTATTACTAGAGAATGTATAAAGATAAGTAGCCCATTAGGGCAATAGGCGTATATACAAGCCGGGGGAAAAAAACCTCCTAAAGAGGGAAAAAGGTGCCCTGACGGTCCTAGTATGTTCACACACATCACTACCTACATATATCAACAAATCCCCCCTAGAAGTGATGCGGTGAACAAGGAGGTGTCACTCATGTATAAGGAAGTGCCAAGCTATGTGGAAATCACTCCACAAAAGGAAGTAAGCCCAAAGCTTTGTGGAAAGCTTCAAACTTCTCCCTAGGCAGAGCCTTCGTGAAAAGGTCTGCAATGTTCTCCTACGTGGGCACATATGCCAAGCTGATCTCCCCAAGAGAGAACCTCTCCCTGACATAGTGATAATGCACCTCAATGTGCTTAGTGCAAGCATGGAACACGGGGTTCCCTGCAACTGCCAATGTGCTCTGACTCTCACTGAAGATGGTGGTGGCAGCAGTCTGACCAACACCCAAATCAGCCATAAGGCGTCTGAGCCACACACACTCAATAGTCGCTGTGAAAGCTGCCCTATACTCAACCTCACAACTCGAAGTAGCCATAGTAGGCTGCTTCTTGTTCAACGAAGGTATACATGAGCTACCAAGATGAAGCAAAAACCACTAGTGGACACACGAGTGTCATAGCAACCAACCCAATCAGAGTCAGAAAAAGCATGTAAATCTTGCAGTAGTGATCCCCCCTTGGGATAAAACAACCCAAGTAGCCGAGTACCACTCAAATAGCGAAAGATGTCCTTAACTGCCTGCCAATTCTTGACTCTTGGGCAATGCATAAACCTGCTCATCTGTGAGATAGAAACTAAATATCTGGCTGAGTAATGCATAAGTAAATCAAGCATCCAACAGCCTGCTGATAGAGAACAACATCAAATGCATCTCCAACATCATGAAGACTGAATCGTAAACCTGTCTCCATAAGAGTGGCAATAGGCTTACAGTCTTCAAGGCCAAAACACTACAATAATGTGTCAATACGTTTTGTTTGACACAAAGCCATTCCACCATCAACTTGCACAAACTGAATGCCCAAATAGTGATGCAAATGCCTCAAATTAGACATCTCAAATGAGGCATGCAAATCAGCCTTAAAATCAGCAATATGCTTGTCAATAGGACCAGTGAGCAGCATGTCGTCAACATAGACAACAATGATCACAAGCACATCATTAGCACGCTTAACATATAAGGTGCTTTCAGTTGGACTGTTCTCAAAACCATGTGCAATCAGATAGGCATGTATCTTCTCATACCAAGCACGTGGTGCTTGCTTTAAACCATATAATGCCTTCTTTAACATGCACACCTGGTTTTCATACCCTTTCTGCACAAAGCCACGCGGCTAAAAAAACATACACTTCTTCATGCAAGTCACCATTTAGAAATGCTATTTTAATGTCCAACTGATGTACATTCCAACCATGATGATCTGCAAGTGCACATATGCTCCAAACAGTAGTCATACGGCATGTAGGTGCAAAGGTCTCATCAAAATCAATGCCTCTTTCCTATGCATAACCCTTTGCAACAAGCCTAGCCTTATGCCTGTCAACTGTACCATCCAATTTACACTTCAGCTTGTATACCCACTTAGTGCCAATGGCCTTCTTGCGAGGAGGCAAGTCACATAAAGACCAAGTACCATTCTTAATTATAGCATCATATTGAGATTGCATAGCAGCCATCCAATTTTCTGAATTTTGTGCTTCATCAAACGAAACAGGCTCATTCTCATCGCAGAGACTAGATGCAGCCATAGCATGGCAATGTGATGCAAAAGAGGCACTATGAGAGCCTGTATCCAGAACAAAGTGACAACCCTGTACTACCATCAGTACCTTTTCAATAATGCCAAGTGGTGCAACCCGATGTTGATTTGCTAGTGTACCTGTGAATGGTGCCATCTTGGTGGGGTTCAAATTCAGTTTCCTCATTGTGAAATCTGGCATCAAATTGATGCCAGAGCCTCCATCTACGATCACACCTATAGCTTCATCGTTTATAAAAACAGATAACCTTGATCTTTGGTAGTTTGCCAGGGGTGTAGGGGGAAAATCAACCATGAAACCATCTATGCTAGGTGGTTGGCTCAAGTGAGTAGAGTGTATAATCTTTAATAAGTCACATGTGAGTGATGTGTATAATCTTTAATAAGTGAGTAGAGTGCTGCGAAAACATGTGAGTGATGTGGCATTTCAATTTAGCATGAGTTCCCACACTTGAGATTGCTAAAATTCTAACACTCCCCCTCAAGCTCAAGTGTTAGTCTCCATTGATGTCCTTCAAGTTGTGGTTGATCTTGAACTTCTCCAACTTGCTTGCATCCATAAACATGTTCAGGATATCTGCTAGCTTATCCTTGGTGTTGATGTACTTGATGTCCATTTCTTTTGCTAGTACCTTCTCTGTGATGAAGTGATAATGGATCTCTATGTGCTTGCTTCTTGCATGGAACATAGGGTTGCTTGCTAGATGAATGCTTGACATGTTATATCCGAATAGAGTAAACTCTTTGACCTCCACATCCAAGTCTTTGAAGAGCTTCTTGAGCCACATGATCTCACATGTAGCAAGTGCTAAAGCTCTATACTCAGCCTCAATAGATGATAATGCAACTTTTAGGTTGCTTCTTGGACATCCATGAAATGACTCTTTGAGCATGAAGACATAGCCAGATGTGCTCCTTCTATCCTCCTTTGAACCAACCCAATCAACATCACTGAAGCCTTGAGGTTGTAATCCATTAAGGGTAGTACAACTCTTGGTTGACAGTGTGCTTGATGTACCTAAGCACTCTCTTGGCTTCATTCATATGAACATCATTTGGTTGAGAAATTGAGAAAGAACTCGTACAACATAAGATAAGTCAGGTCTTGTGATGGTAGCATAATTAAGGCTTCCAATTATGCTTCTATATGCTGAAATATCTTCAAGAGATTTTCCTTCACCTACACATAACTTAGTGTTTGGATGCATAGGTTGTGTGAGTGGCTTACATCCACTCATACCATACTTATAAATTACATCTAGCAAGTATTTCCTTTGAGCAAGGTAAATACCATTTTCCACATAAATAACTTCAATCCCAAGAAAATATTTAAGAACTCTAGAATCCGAAATCTTGAATTCATTTCCAAGCTTGCCCTTGATCCATGTGATACCTACATCATCACTTCCTGTTATAATCAAGTCATCCACATATATGCATACATAGACAACTAGTCCTCCTTCCTTCTTGCGGTATAAGGAAGGATCTCCATCACTTGGCTTGTATCCACACCTATGCAAATACTCCACAAGTCTTTGATTGCATGCCCTATGATCTTGCTTTAAACCATACAATGCTTTTCTAAGTTTACAAACAAAATCTGAATATTTAGGGTTCTCAAACCCTAATGGTTGAGTCATGTAGACTATCTCCTGCAAATCACCATTAAGAAAAGCATTCTTTACATCCAATTGATATATTGTCCACCTCCTAGATGTGGAATTCTCAATGATTGCCGTAATTGTGGTCATCTTTGCAACTGGACTAAATGTTTCCTCATAGTCAATCCCATAGGATTGAGCAAATCCTTTTTCCACAAGCCTTGCTTTGTACCTAGCAATTGAACCATGAGAATTTCTCTTCACTTTATAGACCCATTTGTTGCCAATTACCTTCATCCCTTCATGTCTTCCATCTCCAAAGCATCTTTTATTTCTTGCAACCCACATGTTGCATACTATTTGTGCTCTCCATATGTGCCAAAGAAAGGGGTACAACCCATTATTGGTCTGCCAAGGGTGAGGCAGAGATTATTAAGAGGGGACGAGAATTCCATAGGCCCTGGTGAATGATAAGCCATAGTAAGATGGAGTGCTTAGAAAGGATCCACAATATCGTGCCTAGACCTTAGGCTATTCCATGAGTTAAAGCCTTTTTTCCTGCACTTATTTATCTTAACAATCAAAGGAGAAGCTTATTCAACATTCATCCGTCTAGTCCATAATGAGTTCTATGACAAAAACCAGAGATTAGAAGCAAACACTGGATTTAAGGTATAACCCTCTTTAACTTTCATCGAGGCATAGAAATACCTCAAATAATTCCTTGTTCAATTTTATCTTTGACTAACCATCCGAGAGCATCACTAGAAATATCAAAGAGAAGAGGAGCAAGGGGACAACACTGTCTGATAGATCTATAAAGATTGAAGGGTTTAGAAACAGAACCATTCATAGCCACCCTAGAGTTGGCATTACTGAGTGTTTTTTTCTGTAATCTCGATTATGTATGTAATTTTGATTATGTCTATAATCTCGATTATGCTCTCAATGTATTCCATGTTATATAGACAAACTCTCTTTATCAAGAAGAACTAATCTCGAAATAATATCTGCATACTCACTACAATTTGGGGCTATTAACCATTTCCAAAGTTGATCACAAAGAGTTCCTAACTGATAGTTAAGTCTTTCACTGATTGTCACCTTTGGTAACATTAGACAACATCTTCTAATGTTGTAAAATAACTTGTAAGTAGTAGTATCAATTATCAATGTATTGTCAAGCCCCGTACTCCACATTCTTCTCCCAAAAATGAGCCAGTTTCTTTAAATGGATTGAAAAATTCCAAAGACTGATCCCTCCCCCAAATATCCATAAATTGCCCCTTGAACTTCGAGAAGATTGTATCAAATCGAGACATTGAAATGTTCAAGGCACCATTGAAGAAAAGCATTACTGTCAAGAAAGGCTTGCTTACTTCGGATATTCATAAATACTTCAACTTCCAGAATTAGAGCCCTAGGTTATAAATGCTTGGGAATAGGTTTCAATTCCTATATCTCCTCCTCTGTCAGGCCACATTGAATCTTTAGAGGGTCCCTTTCTATCTCAATAAATTATGGTTCCATTATCACATGGTCCAACCTCTTTCATTTTTTTGACTTGCCTAGTATTTGTTTAGGCTCTTGATTGTCTTTTGGTGTAACACTAGTACAAGATTATTTTGAGTTGAAACTAATACTTTTTGTTCACCTGCTATTGCAATAATATCAGTTTGAGTTGAAATAGGACTTGTTTGAGTTGAAATAGGATCAATTTGAGTTGAAACTAATAGTTTCTGCTCAATTGTTGCAATAAGATGAGTTTGAGTTGAAATAGGACATTTTTGAGTTGAAAAAGGAAAAGTTTGAGTTGAACATGATACTTTATTTAGTTTTTTTTCTTTTTGGGCATCTTTGTGATCAACTATTGTTGCAGCCTAACATTGACTTGCTGAGGGTGCAAATGGCTTGGCTTCTTCTGTCGTTTCACAAGTGCTTGCAAATGTCTTTTTGCATTTGCCATTATCTGCACTAGAGTGGCATCCTCTTGTACATGAACACCTACAACCTTTGTTGGGGATCCATACATGTCAAAAGCTGAGGTTGGGTTACAATAGTTTTGCTTCGAGGAGGTTTCATTTGTAGCATTTGTTTGAAGAAAATCTCTACTTGGACTCTGATTAGGATCAAAAAGTTGGATTCTATAGATGAACTTTGTTTGAACAAACAATGGGATCATTAGTTGGCAGAGGAGCTTACTTTGAAAGATCAGTGTTTGACCCTAGGCTAGATTCAAACTGAGTAGGGACAGACATGTGGATAGAAAGAGGAACCTCTTTATCAACTACAAAGTTGTGACTAGCTAGATGAATATATGAGCTGCTAACTCGATCAAGAACATTATCAATCATTTCATCTAGACGACTATGAAAGTCAATGCGTGTGGAATCCGCATCATGCATGTTGTCAATTGGAAAAGGATCAACACTAGCATCCATTGCAGACGGTGTTTGGAGGAAGGATGGAATATTTACTTGCTCTTTCAATGATGAAGATTGGGCATAAGTCTAAATTTTACAAAATGGCGTGCGTCCAACATTCTCAGTTGTCCCAAGCTCCCTATCGTATGCAGCATCAACATTGTTGGTAATTGTTCGTATTGAGGTACGGGCAACTGCTAAGCACAATGAAACCAGCTAGATTAGTGTTCCACTAGAGGGTTAAAGATTAAGAAAGAGATAGTTGATGGATCACTTATTTCAAACAACTAACGAAAAACTAGATCCTTAGTAATCGCGAATTGGTAACAAGGTAATTAGTAATAGACAGCTACTAACAACTATCAAACAATCAACCACTTAGTAATAGCTAATTAGTAACAAGCTAATTAGTAATAGCTAATTAGTAACAAGCTAATTAGTAATAGCTAATTATGAACAACTAACCAAGAACTAGTTACTTCGTAATAGCTACTTAGTAACAAGCTAATTAGTAATGGGTAATTCGTAATAACTAATTAATAATAGCTAATTAGTAATAGCTAATTAGTAATAGCTAATTAGTAATAGCTAATTCGTAATAGCTAATTCATAATAGCTAATTCGTAATAGCTAATTCGTAATAGTTAATTCATAATAGCTAATCAATAATTGCTAATCAATGATAGCTAATTAGTAATTGCTAATCGATAATAGCTCATCAGTAATAGATAATTAGTAACAAGCTAATCATTAATACTTAATCAGTAATAGCTAATTAGTAATAGCTAGTTCGTCATAGCTAACTCGTAAGAGCTAATTTGCAATAGCTAATTTGTAATAACTAATTCGTAATAGCTAATTTGTAATAGCTAATTCATAATAACTAATTAATAATAGCAAATTAGTAATAGATTATTCGTAATAGCTAATTGATAATAGCTAATTAGTAATAGCTAATTTGTATTAGCTAATTCCTACTAGCTAATTCTTCATAGTTAATTCATCATAGCTAATTCACAATAGCTAATTCATATTAGCTAATTTGTACTAGCTAATTCATAATAGCTATTTCATAATAACTAATTCGTAATAATTAACTTGTAATAGCTAAATAGTAATAGCTAATTAATAATAGCTAATTAGTAATAGCTAATTCGTAATAGCTAATTCGCCATAGGTAATTCTTAAAAGCTAATTCATCATAGTTGTTTAGTAATAGCTAGTTCATAATAGCTAATTAGTAATAGCTAATGTGGTACTAGCTAATTCTTCATTGTTAGTTTGTTATAGCTAATTCCCAATAGCTAATTCATAATAGCTAACTCATAATAGCTAATTGGTAATAGCTATTTCGTAATAATGAATTCGTAATAGCTAATTTGTAATAGCTAAATAGTAATAGGTAATTAATAATAGCTGATTAGTAATAGCTAATTCGTAATAGCTCATTCATCATAGCTAATTTGTAATAGCTAATTTGCCATAGTTGATTAGTAATAGCTAATTCAAAGTAGCTAATTCTCCATAGCTAATTAGTAATAGCTAATTTGTAATAGCTAATCATTAATAGCTAATCAATAATAGCTAATTAGTAATAGCTAATTAGTAATAGCTAATTCATAATAGCTAAATAATAATAGCTAATTACTAATAGCTAATGCATATTAGCTAATTCGTAATAGCTAATTCATCATATCTAATTAGTAATAGCTAATTTGTTATCGCTAATTCGTAATAGCTAATTTGTAATAGCTAATCAGTAATAGCTAATCAACAAAAGCTAATCAATAATAGCTAATTAGTAACAAGTAATTAGTAATAACTAATTAGTTTAGCTAATCAATAATATCTAACTAGTAGCAACCAATTAGTAATAACTAATTACTAAAGCTAATTAGTAATAGCTACTTAATAAAAGCTGATTACTAACAGAATAATTAATAATTCCTAATAGCTAATTAGTAATAGGTGATTAGTAACAACCTAATTAATAATAGCTTACTAATAATCTAACTAAGAACCAGCTACTTAGTAATAGCTACTTAGTAATAGCTAATTAGTAATAGCTAATTAGTAACAGCTATGAAGAATTAGCTACTTAGTAATAGCTACGTAGTAATAGTACTTAGTAATAGCTACTTAGTAATAACTACTTCGTGATAGTTACTTAGTAATAGATACTTATTAATAGCTAATTATTAAGAGCCAATTGGTAACAAACTAATTTATTAATAACTAATTTGTAACATCTAACTAACAACCAACTACTTAGTAATAGCTAATTGGTAACAATTTAATTATTAATAGCTAATTACTAACAAGTAACCCAGAGTTCGCAACTTAGTAATAGCTAACTAGTAACACGCTAATTAGTTACAAACAACTAACCATAACCATAAACTCAATAATAGCTTATTAGTAACTTGCTTATTAGTAATAGCTAATTAGTAGCTAGCTTAGTAGTAATAGCTAATTACTAACAACTAAATAAGAACCAGCTACTTTGTAATAGCTACCTAGTAACAAGCTAATTAGTAATAGCTAATTACAAACAACTAACCAAGGACTAGCTACTTATTAATAACTAACTGGTAACAAGCTAAATGGTAATAGCTAATTACTAATGGCTAACTAGGAACTAGCTACTTAGTAATAGCTAATTATTAACACAAAACAAATATAGTAATGTGCATGTTTGCATGGCATAAGGTGCACTATAAAATTGACCCTCTCCTCAATATTCAAACGACATGCTATGCACATGGATGAAACACTAAGTAAGACGACTGATGTAACTTTGGGGGACGTAATCCATCATGTTTAACATGTTATTTACAAAGGATAGATCTCGATTTGCACTCTTGAGCCGATCCTCATGCAACTTGTATTCAGCTTGTGTATGTAACAATCCAATTGATCAATATTGAACCTTAGAAACATGTTCCAACCAATGTCAATAAAGCTAAACATTACCTCCAGTTCAAGCACCTTGTCATTCTCATCTGGCTCAACCCCTAGCAGCGCCAACTGAATCCTCCTCTCAGGAGACCTTCCCACATCACATTTCAATTCATCTATGGATACATATAAGAATTAACAATTCTAAAGTACGTATAATTTTAGTACCCTCCACTTGCCTTATGGCAGAAACCGCCGTACCTTGTTGAGCATATAACTCAACATCTTCTTTTTGTTCCTGCAAGTTTGCATCCAAAGGCTCTAAAAGTGGTGAAGAATCATCGTTCAAACAACTATAAAAACTTTGCATCTTCGAGTATGTACCCATCTTCTTGCATCTTTCAATAGAAGCTTCTCCAACTACAACCCATGCCACTTGGTACATAGCTGGATTTTTTTATGTTTGAGCAGTGGTATAGTTTTCAAATGCAAAGGCTCTAGCGAGTTGTATAGACAATTTGTAGTTTGTTGGTACCTCCTGGAAGACTTTCTAATGTAACATCATTAGTGCATCATAGAACTCTAGCTTGAGATATTTAATTTTCATCTTCCCTGTACGTCGAGTTATCTTGAAGACAGACAACTAGTCTGCCTCACTAATCGATTTTTCTGATATAGTACCTTGGTCTATACCACCCATAGACAGGCGGTAAATGGTGTGGAAATCCTGTTTTCTCTGGCAGAATATGGTATGGTCTAACACTTTTGGATATGCTGGATATATCCACCTGCATCAACAAGGCAAATTGTTTCATAAATGCATGCCCATTACTCTAGTCGTAGCACCAAAGGTTAAGTGTAGAGTCACTATATCTTTGTGGTTCGTGGAAAATAACATGCTAACAAAAACAAATAGGCGCCATGCAATTCATAACTGCTCGTAACAGTTCCCCATCAGATGGCTCCTCGCATTCATTAGGTAGGGTGGAATGAGTATGCAGGCTTACTAATGAGCTGAATAATTCAAATCAATGAGGAGCTTACCTGGTCCATTGCTTCGGCTTCAATGATGGACTCTTAATGGAGAGCACCTCTCCTCTGTCAAAAATAGTGGCTCTTACATTAGAACAATAGAAACTACTCCTAGCCATGCGAGCACCTAAATGCTGCATGCATGGATGCTAGACCCCAAACCTGCTCATACGCGTTCCTAGATATTGGGTATCACCTTCGTCATATGATGGAATAACTTTTTTGATGGTAGCTTTCTCTCGTGACTGACGAAGTCGCGTAGACCTTCTATGCTCCACTGGTACAAACTCCAAAGACTCGCCACCTTGTGGAGTATGTGAAGAATAATGACATTTACTATTGATGTTCTAGCCATGATACCCAGGGGGCCACCACATGAGTAGTGGTCGTATGTCTAGCAAATTGATATTATGAATTTAGTTTTTTGCTATTTAAAAAGCTTTTCAAAATAGCTGAAAAGTGACAAGGTTAAAAGTGATAAATACTATTAAAAAGTGTTCACATTAACATACTTTTACCCATGTATGCACATAGAATTGTCCATAGAATCTCCTTCATTCATATTCTCTCTCCAATATTTCTTTATAGGTATGCTTTCTGTAACTTTTGAATCTAGTTTAAGATGACACTTTCCTCTGTAAATAATCCCTGCTTTTTCCTCTCTTCCTCACTATTTACTGCAGTTCTAGTTTCATGATCATGAGTGACCTGAGGGTTGATGTCTTCAATGACAATTTTTGTTTTGGGTGCTCGGGCTGGAGGTATATTTAAAATATCGAAGAATTTTTTATCATGGTGATCAATAGGAACCAGAGATTTATAAATTTTATATCTTATTCTTGAAACAATAACATAATCCTTCGACATTAGTGTTACCCTATGAGAATGAGCAACACATAAATAGGCATCATTCATAAAATCAATAGCAAAGTCCTCTACAACTTCTTACAGGCATAGCAGTGCTTGCATTTGCCACCTCACATTGATAAAGGATGAGGTCTTCATCAAAGAACAGAGGTTGGCTGTGGTCTGCTTGACAACTCTCATAAATGGAAGTCTAGGGATCAACAATCCCACAGACTTTTGAGATCTTCTAATTTCCCTCGAGGACTTTACATGGTTCTTGACCCTTTTCTTTGAAGGCTTGTCTGATACATTGCCTTGAACCTTCTAGGGATTTTGCTCCTGGACATTTTGCTCTTGGGCATTTTGGTCCTGACCCCCTTAGGGTACAACTTCCTTGCCGTCTTTTTGGTCCTAGCCATACTCTGCACAAAATAAGAATCTTTAGACAAGGAATTAGAAAGGAAAGGAAACTTACTCTCAAAAACTTTGATCAAGGATTCTTTCCACTATTGGAGAGCAGACCGATCCAAGCGATAAGAGTCATCCGGAAATGCTTGGATGTCCCTTATCGCTTGAATTGGTCGTCCTTCAATTCATCATCAAATATCAATCAATACTAGTTCAAATATAGCTTACAATGCAAAATACTCAAGCATCAGTAAGAAAAACATAATTTGCAAGCTATGATCAATGACTCTTTCCACTTTCAGAGACACAACCGATCCAAGCGATAAGAGTCATCCGGAAATGCTCGGATGTCCCTTATCGATTGCATCGATCGTCCTTGAATTCATCATCAAATATCAATCAATACTAGTTCAAATATAGCTTACAATGCAAAATACTCAAGCATCACTAAGAAAAATATAATTTGCAAGCTATGATCAATGACTCTTTCCGTTGTCAGAGACACCACCGATCCAAGCGATAAGAGTCATCCGAAAATGCCTAGATGTCCCTTATCGCTTGCATCGGTCATCCTTGAATTCATCATCAAATATCAATCAATACTAGTTCAAATATAGCTTACAATGCATAATACTCAAGCATCACTAAGAAAAGCACAATTTGCAAGCTATGATCAAGGACTCAATGCCATTTAAGAAACATGACCGATCAAAGCGATTAGGGTTATCCACAAATCTCGGATGTACCTTGATCGCTTGGATCGGTCGTGTCCATATTACCTAACGCTGAGAGCGCTCTCTATAGAAATTGTAAAGAAGCAGCTTAAAAACTTGGTGGCAATGGAACCTCGACGCTTGGAAAGTGATGAGAAAAAAAATGAGAGAAATGAATAGGGAAGCTTAAATAGGTCTCAGAGTTGAGTTGACCTTGGTGCCATGTGGCATGCCACGATTGGTCCATGTCATATGGCCATTGTGAATTCCAATTCCTTTGCCATGTGGCATGATTTGATTGGTCCATGTCATCTTTCCATTGAATCCACCAACGTATGTTTGCCACATGGCATGATTTGATTGGTCCACATCATCTATGTTGAATCCACCAATGTACCTTTTCCACATGGCACTCACTGATTGGTCCATGTCATTCGACCGTTACTTCCTCCCTCCTTGCCTATAAATAGCAACTTCCTTCACAAATTAAAATTTTGAACCTTCAGAGAATTTGTCTCATTTACGTGCGTATTTTTCTTTCATCCCCGACACGACCGATACAAGCGATTTTCCCCATTTGACCTATGTTGACTCACTTTAGTCGCTCGCATCGGTTGTGTTCTCCTCATAGACATACAAGAGAAGCTGTAGCTAAGATGGAGGGAATGAATGAGATCCTTATTGTCTCTCCATCAAAGAAACTTCTTGATTTCATGGTTCAAGAGGGTTTAAGTGTAGATACTTTCCTGATGCAATGACGATATTCAACCCCAAAATTCATTTTGAAAAACTCCTAGAGAAATAAAAAAGTTTTCTTAAGGATGGGTGGGAGAACTTCTTGGGGTTGATCAATGGAAAGATCCTTTCTATTTCTCAGAAAACCTATGTCCATCCTCACATCTTTGGGAAGGATCCAATAGATAGGGCAAAAATCACAAGAAAATGCAAAAGGATATCCCCTTTGCTAGGCAAGCTTGATTTATGCCCAGAGCATGAAAAGGACTGCTGCTTGCTCCCTTTAAACATTGCTTTCTTGATATGGCTTGATCACCTCTCAGTTGAAAAGGAGGAGAGTGTTCATGTTGAAGACAAGCCTTTCTTAGAGCTGACACTTGAGGGAAGCTCAAAAACTATGAAAGGTGTCATGGAGGTTGTTGAGGAGATCAATCTCCAAGCAGAAGAAGAGCACGTCAAAGGTTTTGATGTGGCCACTTTTAAAGCAAAGACTGCAATAAGGGAGCCAACTGAAGAAGTTCAAGTGTCTGAGAAGTCCCTACTTCTCCCAAATAGAGGTTATACCTCTATTTTACATTCAGGAACTTTTCAATCTAAGGGAGGACTACTGCCTTGCAGCTATAGCTGAGTCAGAAGAAGTTGCAAGGAGATTCAGCAATAAGAAAGGAGAAAGAAAAGAAGAATTTTTGCGTCTTGATTTGGATTTGTCAAATAAAGAATTCAAAGACTCATCACAAGCTCTTTCAAAATGCTTTGAGAAAGCTATCTCAGAGAAGCCAACACTTGCTGATGAAGAGTTTGACGAGCATCAGAAGCAACTTGGGATATACTCGTTTGGGCATGGCTATTCATTCTTGGATGTTGCTGAGGACAAAGGAACAATTTGTATTGACTCAAAAGAGTTCATCGAGGAGGAAGATGAGGTCAAGGTATGTTGTTTAATATATTCTTATGAATTTAAGGTTTTGTCCAAGATCTCCATTTTTAGTGAGAAATCGACCACGACCGATGCAAGCGAATCTTAAGGCCCATTGGATATTTTCCGTTAGGCCTTATCGCTTGCATCGATCGTGTTTGGACTTGAAGAGGAAGATGAGGTCAAGGTATGTAGTAAAATATATTTCATGATTTTTAGGCTTAGGAAATGAGATGTGATCGATGCAACATCTTTAGTATGTATCGGTTTTCTCCAAGGTCTCCATTTAAACTGTGAGAAATAGATCAGGACCGATGCAAATGATAAGGCCCATCGGATATTTTCCGTTGGGCCTTATCGCTTGCATCGGTCGTGTTTGGACTTGAGGAAGATGACGTCAAGGTATACAGTTGAATATATTCTCAAGAATTTTTGGCTTAGGATATGAGATGGGACTAATGCAACATCTCTAGCTTGTATCAGATTTGTCCAAGATCTCCAATTGAAGTGTCAAAAATTGATCAGGACCGATGCAAGCGATAAGGCCCATTGGATATTTTCCATTGGGCCTTATCGCTTGTATCGGTCGTGTGTAGGAGTTGCATGCAACATTGATAATAGATATTTGGCTTTGTAAGAATTCACCTCCTTCAGCAAATATAACATGTTTCTAGGTAGTTTGCAAAGAGATATTGATGATGATCGATGCAAGCAATAACGACCATCTAAATTTCTCTAAAGACCCTAATCGCTTGCATCAGTCGTGTCTCTTGCTTTGTGTCTAATTGTTTCAAGTTAATTTTCATGACTCCTTAAGTGTGCTTGCAATTCATCTGACCTTGTTTTTCATTTTTACCATGGTTAACTATATTGGATGAAGACAATTACCTTGGCAGGGGCAAGGGAACAAGAAAAGCCATAGAAGAGAAGGAAAAGCAAAAGTGGATATTCATTCAATTATCCACTATCTTCCAAACTTGAACCCAGACACTTTTTGTGTTATTCACAAGCACTATAGTGAGGAGCCAGACTTTGCATTGTTCTCCTTGAGGACTCTATCAAAATATATGGGTTTTACTCCAATACCCTTTAATGCTTTTAGAGTTTTGCTGTTTGAAAGAGTAGCTGCATTCTGATTTTTTGGATATGCCCCAGGACTTAATGCTTCAAGGGCAGGGTACCTTCTTTGTTATTCAAGCTATGCAATGGCTGCAGGGGTGTCAGATTTAAAAAGCATTGCTGGATACAGGAGAAAAGAGTTCCTCAGATATAGAGGTGATTTGCCAGAGCCAAACTTTTTAAAGAGGCTCAAGGAATGACTTCATTTTTTCAAATTCTATTTCTCAACAAAAGTACATATACAGAAATTGCCTAATGTGATATAAGACATTGCAATTTTTTTTGGTGTAACTGATCCATGTCCTAATATTAATTATTATTGATCCATGATCTGTTCTCTGGTCAAAGTCACCTGATGGCAATAGACATATTTCTTTTCAAAGCTTAATACATCATGAAATGTACATACATGACATCTTTATTTCTGAAAGAAATAAAAGACATTGCAAATATTAAAGCTCTGTTTGAAATGTAGTCTTTTTCATTTTGTGATATTGATACATGATGATTTTGTCTGGTGATAGTCATATTCTTCTACTTATATTTGGCATGAGGTCCTTTGTAACCGTCTTCTAAAGAACTAATAAACAAGCTCTCTAAAGGCATTGCTCTTTGTTACTCCTCCTCCTTTCCTTGTACACCTAAAGAAGCTTGTCCTTGCTTGATAATGATATTTTTCCATGCCTTGGGTGTTCCATATGGCAAGTGGTTCTTTTTCTCCAAAGAATGCACCATGCACAAGAATAATATGCTAGAAGAGCAGAAGAATCTCATTAGATCTTTATTTCAATTAAAAATAAATAAATTGAATGAAACATCTTTGGAACTCACCAAGTAGTATGTTATGTCCTTGGCACCCCATGCCTCTATGATGGTTTCTATAAGCTCTGTGGTCGCCTTTTTGAAATCTATCACATAACTTTTTGATGTTACCTGCTGCCTCATGATCTTAAAAAGATTATCTAGTTTGACCCACACCTCCATTCTCTTTTTTGCTATTTTTGATTTGCTTTTTACATTAGTCGTGACCTCACAAAATGTTTTCCAACAATTCCACATGGCATTTAGTTGCTTGTCATCATGGTTGCTGAATAATCTCCTTGCTTTTGCACCTCCCATTGAGACATCCTGTAGTACATCACTTGTATTTTGTGAAAGCTTTGGATCTTTTCTGAGATGAACATCACCACCATGAAATCCCATTTCTAAAAGAAGACATTCACATTTTTTTATTCATTCATCTGCAAGAGTTGTAGGCTTGATAGAATATGCATAATCCAAGTGAAGACGGACCAACTTGTCAATGATTCTTAACTCTGCATGTAGTGTACATATGTGTACATTTGTCAATGCTATTGGAAGTATGGGATCCCAAATCATTGAAGAAGATGAGTAGTTATGAAGAATAACATTTTGTTTGGAAGGAGCCTCTTCAGCCTCAGCTCTAGCAATCCATCCATTTGTGCCTGGGCTTTGCATGCAGTACAAGCAAGGGTACTTAGAATTTGCTCCCCCACTTATACCAAACATGCATTTGAGCGTATTTAGGTCTCCACTCAAATGCCACTCAACTTGAAAGTTCCCGTAGTCTTTGACATTCAACAATTCTCCTGCATGATGCCTTTGGATAACATTTGGAATGTTTGTCTGTGAGAATAACCATTTAAGTGTTTTATGGCTCTCAGATGGAACTTGAGCACAGTCAACCCACCATAACTCCATTTCTGATTGTACTTTGAGAGACGGAGTATCCAATTTCCCAAGGCTATAGTCCAAAGCCTTGTTCATCAGTGCAATACTTATTCTAGTAACAGATTCATTTCTATCATGAGTTTTTGGAAAACAAAGCGTTTCAAGCATGTATTTTCATTCAGTTTCAATAGTCTTAAAACATTATGAAAAGGGGGATACCTTCCAGTTTGTGGATCAATTGGATAACAAGATCCATCTATCCATATGTGGATATGTTTCTTGCCTTCCTTTCGCAATCCATCCACTTCGGAAGGATGAAGAGCCCTTTAGAATACTTTTCTTGTTGTCGCATACTCATGAGTAACTACAATGTTGATATGGAATTATTCACAATGATTTCGATTGTTTGAAAGCTCAGCGAGAGTATTTGGGTTAAGGTTCTCCATGGTTTGCTATGAAAAGTGATCGAAAAGTCGAAAATGACGTGAAAGAGAGAAACATGCCTGCTATGAAAAGTAGAGTAAAAAAGCGCAAAATGTCATCAGAAAACACATTATATAGGTCCATGAACAAGAGAAAAATTCAAATTTTGATCAGCGCCTGATGAGCACAAACTTCGAGGTGTAAGATATCACACAAACTTTTCATGATTATCACATGTGTTTCTCTCTTCAAAATTTATATAAGATACGTTTTCAGTGAACTAACATGGAATTTCTTAAAGGATTTGACAACTTTAATCCAGATTAAGCACAACTAATTGAAATCCTTACAGGGCCCTTTTTGGGCCGTTTTTTGCCCTAATGTACCCAATTCTGTTGGGGATTAAGGTCATAATTCTTGGATATAGGTAACGCTTTGAGAGAAAGACTTTGTTCATTAAAGATCTCCTCACAATTTTGGCTGATAAGGATTAGCGGGGTAGACCCAAAAAAGACTTGAGAGTACTTTTTGTGGGTTTATTTTAGACCCAAAGGCTTTACAAACAATATCAAACATGGGCCATTGTGTAAAAACAGATTACTATCACTACAAGGAATACGGGCATATAGCGATGGTTAAGGCGGCACGATTTCGTCGCTATAAAATTGCAAAATGCATCCTAATGAGCGTCGCGTGCCCACCATCGACTAAACGATGAGCCAAACGATGTTTTTTATGACTTGTGTCACGATAGGGTCTGTGACGCTTGCATTGAGCGTCACTAACATGACGGTTTTAAGTAGCGTCACATAAGTGATGCTTTTTTGCATCGCATAAGCGACACTTTTTAACGTTGCATAAGTGACGCTAAAACATGTTGCTTGTGCGACACCAAATGCAATGATTTTTCGACGCGTAATATCGCTTACACGACAGTCTGTTGACGAAAAAAAATTTAAATGTTGGAGGCTCTTCAATCCGCATTTTCATGCATCTGATCAAAGAGCACTCCAACGTTCGCAATTGCACTGCGCTTACGAGCTGAAGCAACTATATGCAGAATTGTTGTTTTGCCTAAGCTCTCTCTTATTGTCTCCCTTTGTCTCTGTTTCTCTCTTTCTACATCTTTCTCTCTTTGAATTATCTCTCTCTCTCTCTCTCTCTTTTCTTTCTCTCTTTACTACAGGTTATTCAAGAAGCTAACCAAGCAAAAAGTATGGCTAACTATTGTAAGTACAATTTCTATTCCTTGTATATCATTTGAATTGTGTTATTTGCATTAGATAGAATATTCAAACTTATTGATATGCACTTATACACTTATACATGATGAAGATGCACTTTCACAAATATACACATATACACATGCACATACACACACATATATACACACAAATACGTGTGCACATACACTTAGACATGCACACATATACACTTACACATGCGCATGCACATACATACATATACACACACATACACATGCACATACATATATACACACATACATATACACACACATACATATACACTTAGGTACACATATATGAATGAATTATATAATTAAAGTATTAAAACACATATACACATGCACACACACATGCACATACCTACATATACACATATACATGCACATACACACATATACACATAGAGTTACACATATACATGCACATACATATACACACACATACACATGCATATGCACATACACATACTCATACACACATATACACTTACACATGCACATGCACATACATACATATACACACACATACACATGCACATACATATACACACACATACATATACACACACATACATATACACTTAGGTACACACATATGAATGAATTATATAATTGAAGTATTAAAACACATATACACATGCACACACATGCACATACCTACATATACACATATACATGCACATACACACATATACACATAGAGTTACACATATACACACACATACACATGCACATGCACATACTCCTACACACATATACACTTACATATGCACATGCACATACATACATATACATACACATACACATGCACATACATACATATACACACACATACATATACACTTAGGTACACACATATGAATGAATTTTATAATTAAAGAATCAAAACACATGCTTAATATAAACAATAATAACAATCAATACAAGAAAACTCTTCATTACTTAATACCATACACACAATTCAAAACATAACTGAAATGAAAAATATATAGATTAATATATATATATATATATATATATATATATATATATATATATATATATATATATATATATATATATATATATATATATATATATATATCAATGTAAATACATATAATCCAATGTCATAATCAACTAAAATCCTAATCATCATCATCAGTAGTATCATGATCATCCTGATCATCCTCATCTTCATCGTCATGATCACCCTATGATGATCGAGATCATCCCTCCTGTGTCTGTCTCTCCACCTCATCCATATATGTCTCTCCATAATACTCGTGTATTACATATAACAAACATAAATAAATAAAACAATTAAATCATTCATAAAAATAAAATAATTATATAAAATTTAATAATACTCACAAAGGCATCAGGATGATCTCACATATACTCGCTCAAACGTCGATATCCAAAATGTGTTGCATACTCGATCTCATGTTTCGTAGGATATCACCCATAATCCTTCCGCTGCATTGAAACAAATAAAAAAGATTAGTTGCTTGCATTTTAACTAAAATAAAAAATATACTCACAATAACACATATACTTACAAATGTAGCTACAAAAATATTATGGCCCATTTGGCCTAGGTGCGATGTGTGGCCTGACTCCACTCTCTTCTTTGCAGCAGCCTGTTTGTTTAAGAAAAAAAATACATAAATTCACTACATGGAATATGGGCGTATAGCGACGGTTAAGGCGACAGAATTTTGTCGCTATAAAATTGCAACATGCGTCGTAATTAGCGTTGCACGCGGGCCATCCATTAAATGACGTAGCAAACGATGGTTTTTGTGACTTGTGACACGACGGGGCTACGACGCTCCCATACAGCGTCGCTAACACGACGAATTTAAATAGCATCGCATAAGCGAAGCTTTTGTGCGTCGCATAGGCGACGTTGTTTGGCGTCGCATAAGCGATGCTAAAAAGATGTCGCTTATGCGACGATGGGCAGCATCGCTTACATGATGGTCGGTTGACGGACAAAAATTAAAACGTTGGAAGCTCTTTGATCGGCATTTTCACGCATCCGATCGAAGAGCTCTCCAACGTTCGCAATTGCGCTGCGCTTACGAGCTAAAGCAAGTATATGCAGAATTGTTGTTTTGCCTAAGCTCTCTCTTATTGTCTCCCTCTGTCTCTGTTTCTCTCTTTCTACATCTTTCTCTCTTTGAATTCTCTCTCTCTCTCTCTCTCTTCTTTCTCTCTTTATTACAGGTTATTCAAGAAGCTAACCAAGCAAAAAGTATGGCGAACTATTGGAAGTACAATTTCTATTCTTTGTATATCATTTGAATTGTGTTATTTTCATTACATAGCATACTCACACTTATTGATATGCACTTATACACTTATACATGATGAAGATGCACTTTCACACATATACACATGCATATATATATATATATATATATATATATATATATATATATATATATATATATATATATATATATATATATATATATATACATACACACATTAACATATATGCAAATACATGTATATGCACATCCACATGCATGCACATTCACATGGATGCATATGGATGCAAATGGAAATGCATCCACATACACATGTATGTTTCATACATATACACATGCATATACATACGCATGCATATACATATACACATATACATATACATATACATATACATATACATATACATATACATATACATATACATATACATATACATATACATATACATATACATATACATATACATATACATATACATATACATATACATATACATATACATATACATATACATATACATATACATATACATATACATATACATATACATATACATATACATATACATATACATATACATATACATATACATATACATATACATATACATATACATATACATATACATATACATATACATATACATATACATATACATATACATATACATATACATATACATCTACATATACATATACATATACATATACATATACATATACATATACATATACACACATATACATATACATGCATATACATATACACACACATACACAAGAACATGCACATACTCATACACACATATACACTTATACATGCACATGCACATACATACATATACACACACATACATATACACTTAGGTACACACATATGAATGAAATATACACTTAGGTACACACATATGAATGAATTATATAATTAACGTATTAAAACACATATACACATGCACACACACATGCACATACCTACATATACACATATACATGCACATACACACATATACACATATACACATAGAGTTATACATATACATGCATATACATATACACACATATACACATGCACATGCACATACTCATACACACATATACACTTATACATGCACATGCACATACATACATATACACACACATACACATGCACATACATACATATACACACACATACATATGCACTTAGGTACACACATATGAATGAATTATATAATTAAAGTATTAAAACACATATACACATGCACATACCTACATATACACATATACATGCACATACACACATATACACATAGTGTAACATAATCCTAGTAGGAGATGGTTGAACCACTCTCTAAGAGAGAGGATTAGGAAGTAATCCTCAACCATGGCTTTTGGGGCAAGTGGTTAGCCCATCACATTCCTAACCAAGAGGTTGTGAGTTCAATTCCTTACATCGGTATCAGAGCATAGGAAGTAGGCTTGGGCAAGGTGGAATGATCCAATGGCCTCTAAAAAAGGGTAGCAATTGTGGAAGGCGCGCACGTCGGTTTCAAGGATGGATCTTACAATGATTGGGGTGTATCTCTCAATCCGTAGGTCGGATTGAGGCGTGTAATATACCATTGGAAAGCTCTCGCAAGGAGCTTTCCTATGAGCTAGCTTGCAAGTGTGAATTCCTTGGGAATCCTTGGGTGGCACTTGATTAAGTGCTCGAGATACCAAGCATGGGTGAGAACAAGGTTCAAGACTGAGGTTGAGAACAAGGGCTCGAGACACCAAGGTTGCGAACAAGAAGGTTCAAGACACCAAGGTTGAGAGCAAGGGTTCAAGAGACCAAGGTTGCGAGCAAGGTTCAAGAAACTATGCGAGGTTGAGGGACATCAATTCAAGGGCACCTAGGGAGTTCAAGGGACTGATCACCAAGGCTAGAGGGATACAAGAGTAGATCATTGAGGACAATGATCGACCAAGGGGGGAAGAATGTAACATAATCCTAGTAGGAGATGGTTGAACCACGCTCTAAGAGAGAGGATTAGGAAGTAATCCTCAACCATGGCTTTTGGGGCAAGTGGTTAGCCCATCACATTCTTAACCAAGAGGTTGTGAGTTCAATTCCTTACACATAGAGTTATATATATACATGCATATACATATACCCACACATACACATGCACATGCACATACTCATACACACATATACACTTACACATGCACATGCACATACATACATATACACACACATACACATGCACATACATACATATACACTACATACATATACACTTAGGTACACACATATGAATGAATTATATAATTAAAGTATTAAAACACATGCTTAATATAAACAATAATAACAATCAATAGAACAAAACTCTTCATTACGTAATACAATACACACAATTCAAAACATAATTGAAATGAAAAATATATAGAAAAAAATAATATATATATATATATATATATATATATATATATATATATATATATATATATATATATATATATATATATATATATATATATATATATATATATATATATATCAATGTAAATACATATAATCCAATGTCATAATCAACTAAAATCCTAATCATCATCATCATGATCATCATCATCATCAGCAATATCATGATCATCCTGACTTCATCCTCATCGTCATGATCACCCTGTGACGATCGAGATCGTCCCTCCTGTGTCTGTCTCTCCACCTCATCCATATTTTTCTCTCCATAATACTCCTATATTACATATAACAACCATAAATAAATAAAATAATTAAACCATTCATAAAAATAAAATAATTATATAAAATTTAAAAATACTCACAAAGGCATCAGGATGATCTTGCATATACTCGCTCAAACGCGGATATCCAAAATGTATAGCATACTCGATCTCATGTTTCGTAGGATATCGGCCATAATCCTTCCGCTGCAATGAAACAAATAAAAAACATTAGTTGCTTTCATTTTAACTAAAATAAAAAATATACTCACAATAACACATATACTTATAAATGTAGCTAGAAAACCATTATGGCCCATTTGGCCTAGGTGCGATGTGAGGCCTGACTCCACTCTCTTCTTTGCAGCAGCCTCTTTATTCAAGAAAAAAAATACATAAATTAAATGTAAAAAATTACTAAAATATATAAAAATTATAAATATAAACTATTAATTTGTGTACCTTCTGCTGAGGAAATGACTCCTAAAGACATAGCTGTCTACAAAAAACTGCCACGTCTGAGGTGGTATGTTAGCTCGCCTCTTATTTTTTTCGACCATACAATATCTTCTGTTAATTTAATCTCAAACAGAAAAAAAAATCAGAATACATACACATATATACACACACATACACATACGCATACCCACATATACATATAGATGCAAACATATACACATACATATATGTATACATATACACATATACATACATATAACATATACACACATATACATATCCACATATATACGTACACACACATGCATGCATATACACTCATTCATACAAAATACATGCATTTATCCCACAATAATGTGTAGTTGTGTATATGTGAATATGTGTGTATGTGTAAATGTGTATATGTGAATATGTGTGCATGTGTAAATATGTATATGTGAATTTTTTGTGTATGTAGATAATCAGATTATTAATATCAAATACCATTATTTGTAGATTCTGATCATTTAGATGGAACTCCACCACCGTCTCCTCATCGTGCAATGACTTTATACTGTAAGTATATCAAACATTTAATTTTAATTATATTTGATGGATACATAACTTATATTTTTTTCGTTTCTTATTATGTGCAGATTCTGATCAATCAGAGGGTACTCCACCACCTCCTACCCATGCAACGACTTCACATGTGTCCTCCGATAGGAATTATGATGAATTTTACTACGAAGAGCATATTATATGTTGGTGTAACTCTTGTTATGGCACGTATCAAAGACCACGATTGGAATGTATTGAACATGAGGCAGAGTATGGTACTTTTGAGCATGCACCATCACCTAGTCAACGTGATAATGCTTGGGTATGTATTTTCTATATATATTAATGTCATTATTTTATTTAAAAACCATATATAAAATCAAATTATTGTTGATATACAGGAATACTTGCTCGATGATGATGATGATGATGATTTTTCTCATAATGTTAATATACCTCGTACACGTCATGGACTTGCTGTTCATCAATTACAAGCAGAGGTTTCTAGAAATCCTCTACCTCGCGGTTTAGAGAATGAAACGGCTGGAGATTATCCATTGCCACCTCGTGATCGTTCTTTAGTACAAACATATGATGGAAGAAGATATGGAGGATGGAATAGAGCACCACTTCCTTTAGATGGAGAGGTTTTCAACTTTTGGGGTAATCGCCATATGATTGCTCCATCCACTATTACTAATGCTGGTCGTGGTCTCTTTATTGTAGAGGATTTGTATGTGCCTTCGAACTCTGAAGTCACTCTTATGTCATTTTGTGGTCCTATATATGATGGGGAGATTGGCATCGACTTTCACCTTATGTTCAAAGCATGAGTACTTATGGAATATGCTTGAACGCAGCATCCCTTACTAGTAGAAGGGTTTTACATGCAGAAATTTTAAGATTATATATTGATGGAAGACCTTATACACATGGAAATATAGCAGGTTTAATAAATAGTAGTCGAGGGTTACATAATAGTTCAAGGACTAATTGCACATTTGAGGAGCGTGAAAATAGTCATGAATCACCATACATGAGTAGAGATGTATCAAGATACATAGTTGTCAATGCTATTACTACATTACATGCTGGTGATGAACTATTGGTGAATTATGGATGGCGTAGACCTCCAAGAGAACCTTTTCGCTAGAGAGAATAAAATTTTACTATCCATATTTAATAAGTTATATACTTAATTTTATATTTAAACTTTACTTTTTATTCATTTATGAAATACTAATGAATTTTATTTATATGTGTAGATTCCAACATATGATGTTGATGATATTCCTCCACAGCATTCACAATTACCAGTAAGACCTCATTTATCAGAAGCTTCCATGAGGAGGCTACACAAAACTAATCCTGTGCAATATGCAAAGTTGAAAGATCTATATTCAAAAGACGATAAAGTACAAGATTTGTGTGACAATGATGAAGATGATGGCATGGCAGATTTTATTGAGGATTGGTATCAAAATGACAGTGAGAGCATTGATATTTCTAAAAATGAGAAATATCTTCGAGAGGAATGTCTAAAGCATGTATATGAAGGAAGTCGTTTGACACGACTAAGTGCGAGCTTACTTATTCTCAACCTTCAAAATCGTTTTGGATGGAGTAATGTATTTGTTTCGACACTATTAAGGTATAATTTTCAATTTTCTATCTATTTATTATATATATGCATATATATATATATATATATATATATATATATATATATATATATATATATATATATATATATATATATATATATATATATATATATATATATATATATATATATATATATATATATATATATATATATATATATATATATGTATATATATACATGCAGGTTTTTATTCTTACTTTAGATAAGGTAAGAACAAGAACTTGAATTGAATGGACACTTTTTGTCTGCGCATCTTTTAAAACTATTAATGCATCTTTCAAAATATTCGGGAAAAATTTGATTGTTTGGATGGCAGGATGCGATTGTTTGTTTTGGAGGATATGAAGTATGTACCTTCATTGAATGATTTGTCGATTCACACATATGTTCAGTTTGAAAGTGTGAGAAGCGGATTTATAATTGCTATTCAAAGAATTTGGCACTGTTTATAGGCCATACAATGGTGACCTGGATGAATCGCATGCACAGAGGTTACTCAAGATAGAGAAATCTGATTATAATGGACTAGTGCCAGCAGGATTCCTAGGGTATGCAGTAAACTTCTTGCATGTCAATGATGAGCATCTGAACTTTAGGATACAAAGTGGAAATCATGGTGGCTTAAGAGGATCACTTTTATACAACTTGTTCAAAAAACTTCAGTGTCATATACCTGAAATTCTTTGAACAAGCTGTATAAAAGTGATCGTCTCAAGCCACCATGATTTCCACTTTGTATCCTAAAGTTCAGATGCTCATCATTGACATGCAAGAGGTTTACTGCATACCCCTGAAATCCTGTTGTTACTAGTCCCTTATAATCAGGTTGCTCTATCTTGAGTAACCTCTGTGCATGCGATTCATCCAAGTCACCATCGTATGGCCTATAAACAGTGCCAAATTCTTCAAATAGCAATTATAAACCCGCTTCTCACACTTTCAAACTGAACATATGATGGAATCGACAAATCATTCAATGAAGGTACATACTTCATATCCTCCAAAACAAACAATCGTATCTTGCTATCCAAAACAATCAAATTTTGTGCGAATATTTTGAAAGATGCACATGAGCATACACACACACACACACACACACACACACACACACATATATATATATATATATATATATATATATATATATATATATGTATATTTATTTATTTACTTTTTTTAATATATCTTTTTTTGATAAACTTACAGGTTATTATCTGAAAAGTTTTTACCAAGTCAGAATATTCTTCCTACCTCACATGATGAAATGAAGAAGATAATCAACAATCTTGGTATAGATTATCAATGTATACATGCATGTCCTAACGATTGTATTTTATATAGAGGTGAATATGTAGACTCTTTGACATGTCCCAAATGTCAATCTCCTTGATATAAGGGCGAAGAAGGTAAAATCCCAAAAAAGCTATTGAGACATTTTCCATTGGCTCCACGGATAAGACATATGTATCAAAGCCCCGAATTATCAAAGCTTTTGACTTGGGGACATGATCACAAAAGTATTGATGGAATAATAAAAATTTCTTCATGATAGTGTTGCTTTTCAGCTGATTCTACGTGGCCTGAATTTGCACGAAATCCACAGAATCTAAAGTTAGGCGTTGCATTAGATGGGGTTAATCCATTCTCCATGAAATCCAGTAAATGGTCAACATGGCCAGTGGTAGTCATAAACTACAATCTTCTGCCATATCTTAGCATTAAAAAGGAACATTTAATGCTTTCACTTTTAATCCCAGGCAAAAGACAAGTTCAAGATATGAATATATATCTTGCTCCTCTCATTGATGATCTTCAAGAGTTATGGAGAGGTATTAATGTCATTCATGTATCGAAAAGCATCAATGAAAGACATATTACGGTTCGTGGTATTGTGGCTTGGACTATTCACGATTTTCCTGGATATGGTGTTTGTTCAGGTATTGATGTAATTTTTTTATTCAATATGCATGTAAATAAATATGATTTAATCTAATTATATTTTTATCATTTTCCATGATGCAGGAATATCTACTAAGGGTTATAAAGCTTGTCCATATTGTGGTGATTGGTTGAGATCAATCTATAGTAAGAATCTCAACAAAAATATTTATCTTCAACATCGATGATTCTTGCCTCATGATCATCCATTAAGATCTAAAAGAGAAGCGGTACATTTTAATGGAAAGCTTGAAACAGGTCAGTGTCCAAAACCTATGACGCCTATGGATTGGTATAAAAAATGGATAGATGGACCTCTGATAAATCCAGAAGAAGAAATCTTCAGTGATGATTCAGATAATGAGTATGTGAACAGAGGTAAAGGAAAATTGGCACTTGCAGAGAACATATCAATATGGTATTCTTTGGAGTATTGGAAAGAGTTAAAAGTATGTCATCTTCTTGATCCTATGCATATATTAAAAAATATTGGTTATTGACTATGGCAGCATCTTGTTGGACTAAAAGATACCACAACATCAAGGAATGATTTGAAAGATAAAAAATCCAAACCAAAGTTATGGCCAGTTTTTGATAGACATCGACAAGAAACAACTTATGCACCTGCTTCTTGGGTACTTACAACAAAAGAGATACAAACTATCAACAATAGAATTCAATTGATTAAGACTCCTACAAGATATGGAGCATCGTTCAAAACATGTTTACTATGGATGATAAGAGCTTATCTGGGTTAAAGAACCATGACTGACATACTATTTTACCTTTGGTTATCTGTGGATGTACAATGAAAGGAGTACGAGATGTGATCTATCGTCTTGGATCACTCATAAGGTAATTATGATACTTGTATATTTAATATGTATGAGTATTGGATATATTTTATTTTTTAATTAACTTCTTTATAATTGTCTTTCTGATATGTATAGGTGGATTACATCCAAAGAGATTGACAAAAACTCGATCCCACAAAAAAAACGTGAATGCAAAGAGCTACTATGTTTGATGGAGAAAGAACTTCCTACTTCGTTTTTTGATATTCAGGTTCATTTATTAGTCCATCTTGTAGATGAGATAGAGATTGCAGGTGTTGTCAACACTCGATGGATGTTTTGGGTCGAGCGATTTATGGGAATACTAAAAGGTTATGTGCGACAAAGAGCAAAACCAAAAGGATCCATGGAAAAGGGTTGGATGCTTGAAGAGTGCATGTATTACGTTAGTGAGTACCTTGAAAGAGTTCATGAAGAAGCTCCACGTGCATGGACCAACGAGTCTTCTTCAAAAATAACAGATGAGGTATTATCAGGTAAGGGGGTTCCATTCTTATTTACATTTCAAGAAAAAATGATGTTTCTACTTTTGTAGCATATAATAGCGAATGCATGCAAGCATTCTTTAGCGAGTACGAGGAATTTCAAAATCTCCAAAGTAAAAGGCAAGAAAACAAAAGATTTAGACGTAATGTCGATAATAATGAGATTACAGATATACCTTCTTTCACGAATTGGCTATCTAGTCGTTTGCAACACGCCAACGCAAATAATGAAGAAATCTCAAATGAGCAAAGAGACTTAATGATAGGTTGTGAACAAAAGGTAATTTTATTAAAATAATATTTTATTTTTTTCATATATGTATGTTAGTTTCTCTTTACTAATTGACACTACAAGAGATTGATGGTATACCGAGGTTTTTACCGAGGAAAATGAACGCGGTTTTATTCGCCGCGACGTCGGTGTAAAGGTCGGTATGCGTGTCGGTATCAAAGCGTCGGTATAAGAATCGGTATAAGCGTCGGTCTATTCGTCGGTAATACCGGCACCCATACCGAGGCCGCTGCTAGATGTTCCGTCGCGTATACCGTCGCTTGCTGGGTGTATTGACGCTTATTCCGCTGACATTACTGGGAGTACCATCGCGTATACCGACGACCATACCTGCAAATTTTTTTTTGGGCAGAGTGTGTTGTCTTTTGCTACAACAAAATTACCATGATGTTGCTTAACAAAAGACAATACACTCTGCCCAAAAAAAACCGAGTACATGTAATAGTACTCTAATGTCAACCGAAATATGATTTCATGAAATAGAGTATTATTGGACACAAAAGAGATACTCAGAATGAACCATGAACCATGTACAAAAGAAGTTATATATTTCAATAATGAAGCATGTACAAGAGTGTGGCAAACCACTGTCATATATGACGCTTTTACAAAATGTGGCAAAGCAATGCAATGCCATATGAAAATCAAATACAAAATTTTGGTGTTCCACTGCCATACACATGCAAAGAACGTTCCATATCAACAGTCCTGCAACAAAGAGCATTAATGGAATGAGATAAATTCACATGAAAATTACAAACAACAAGTAAAAACCAAGTTTATAAATTAATTACCTCATCGCAAATGCTCCCATGAAACGACCGCACCGCGTACCTCCAAGTCCTCCAATAGTGCAATCAACCCATGACGATATCCGTAAGACTCCTCCGTTCGTGTTGAAGGACGACCCATTACCAGCTCCTGAAACAAATATACAAAAGATTAGAGGAACATACATGAGAAATTTAACACAAATAAATTCAATAAATGAAATGGTACTTACAAACTCATGATGCATTGTGTCATATCCGCCGCTGCCTAAATGTGACGGTCCAACCGTATCTAAACGTGTGGCTACGACATCTTGCTACTGGCGATATCGATCAGGAGTCTGCTGCTGCTCATTACAAATCACGTCCCACTCCTCAGCATCTAACCATACAAGCTTTGGTAAGCCTGCTCTGAAAGCATCACGAGCCTTGGATCATCGATGGGACATAACCTCATGTGCAGTGTGCAGAATCCACTCTGAACTGACAAGAGACTGTCCATCGACTGGTCGGAACTCGTGATACATCGTTTGTGTGATATAATTCTTCCAATCTTTATCCTGTTCACTCCATTTCAGCATGATAGAGTATCCAAACTGGATGGAGCAAGCTGTCGTATGCCTGCACGCATTGCTTTGCCAGCCGCATCCATCACCGGAGCTACATCTCGGATACTATACACCTTGGAGTCATCATGGTCATGAGCACCCCAAGGTGTACGTGGTGTACTGCGTGGCGTACCTACATCTGAGATACTCGTCCTAAGAGTAGAAGAAGGCGACACAGCGTCCGTCGCACTATCTCCACAACAGCCGCCTCCTCCGCCTCCAGACCTACCTGTAGATCCACTCCTAGAACCTCCTGCTCCAGAGCGTGACCTCGTTCTACGAGACGGGCTAGAACCTGTATTGTGCTGAGGTGTCGAACGCACATATCTACTAGTAGACCCAAAAGGAGATGGCTAAAAAGATGGTCATGGTGGAGTCACAAAGCTAGGAGACATACCTCCTACGGGAGTAGCACCACCCGCAGGAGTGACACCGGCAGGAGTGACACCGGCGGGAGTGAGGCCAGCAAGAGTGAGGCCGGTAGGAGTAAGGCCACCAGGAGTGAGGCCGGGAGGAGTGCTACCTCGAGCGATCCAATACTGTGATGCAGCAGCCATATACGCGGGAGGAACCTGAGAGATGAACTCCAAAAACTGCTCCTCTGTCATGGAATGTGGAGTGACTGGAGGACTATCTCCCATCGTGCTCTGTAATAAAAGAACTCAAGAAATCAGCATGCGATAATAAAATTAATATAGAGAATAAACCAAAAAAAAAACAAAAATTAGTACGTACAAGTGTTTTATTCAAAAGTCCTCTAGTCTAGCATCCTCTTGAAGATCCGATGCATCAAGAATATCTATCTCTATATTGATGGCTTCTAAATCGCTTGCTATGCTGGTTTCTTCTTGATCATCATCTATTGATTCGTCTTCTCGAACAATGACCTCTTCTTCAATGACCTCTTCTTCTCGAACAATGATCTCTTCCTCCTCGACTATCGAATGAAACTCTAAGTCCACTAGAGATGGACTTTCTTCTACATCTATGTTCTCAAAAATTTGTCTACTACGTGGAGCGACTTGTAAAACAAATAGCCACTCTGGTTCTTTTGAATCTGGTATAAAAAAAACTTGCTCACAGTGTTCCGAAAGTACGAATGTATCCCTTTCATCTATCCATAATCTTGTGGAGTTGACTTGAAGCAAACCGCTTTTATCCCTTCTCACTATTGCGTTTCTTGCGTTTCTTCCAGAGGTGACTACTTTGAACCATTTCACATCAAATGCAAAGTAATCTAACTTTCTGAAAGATAGTTTCAAGATGTCTTGAATAACACCACAATAATCTAACTCGCCTTCTAGAGCATTATCATCTCTTGCACTTGCTCTACTTTTTTGTAGAAAATTCACCATCACTCCACTATCAAAAGTAGACCTATTTTCATCGATTCGTGCGACTCGAAAGTGTCGTCCATGAGACCATAGTGCACCGTATTTAATATACTCCCAATCACATCCTTTTGTGAGTTCTTCATCTTCTTCACAGATATCTTCACCCGCTGCCTTTGCTTGTGAAACCGCTATATCTAGCCATCTGCTCGTTGGAAAAGGTGGAAGAGGTTGAAGACTTTCTCGAAGAGGTAAAAATCGAGTGGAACGATTTCTTCGAAACTGAGCTCTTTCCTTTGCGTTAGTTTCCTTGGTAAGCTCATATCTTTCTAACCACTTCTGCATAGGCTCAGAGTTAGCTATGCAAAACTTCATTGCCTTCTCTCTAAAAGCTGCATCCATTTTTCTTTGCAACCCTTTACCTTGTGGTTCATCGCCTACGAGACGAACATCTTCATCATCGCTCCATAAGCGAGGCATTTCGGGATCCGACATACGTAGAAACTCAGTTATGAATACAAGAGACTCTTGTACAAGCCATCCCTCTGCCATGCTACCCTCTGGACATGCTCTCTATCGAACAAATCCTTTTAATGTCTTCATAAAGCGCTCTAAGAAGAACATCCATCGACTATGTACAGTTCCTGCTATTGCAACTTCATCTACCACATGAACCAGTAAATGAAGTTGAATAGTGAGAATACTTGTAGGAAAGTATTTGTCTACCATACAAAGAGCCTCGATAGCATTGAGTCTCGCACTCTCTATGCTATCTCTATTTATCTCTTTAGAAGATACCCACTATACTAAAGAACTAATTTTATAAATGGTTCTTCGTACATCCTCTGAAAGACAATCTTTTAGAGCTACAGGGAGCACAAATTGTAAAAACTTGTGCCAATCATGAGACTTGAGTCTTGCAAGATTGTCGTTTCGTGTGAAAGCAGTCTTTAGACACCTCATGCATCCAGTAGGTGTTCGAAACTCTGAAATTGTTTTCTTCACTTGTTGCTCTTCCATCCTCCAAAGCACCCAAGGAGCTCTTGGTAACGATATTGTTTTGTTGGGCTTAGTAATTGCCCACAACTCTCGCATATGACCTCGCTCTTCTAAGTTTTCCCTTTGTGCTTTGCTTTCTTTCTTTCCGATCAAAGTTTTCCAAAGAATCTTAAAAATATACATCGGGTCTTAAAAATATACATCGGGTCCACCAAATGATTGATCAACAATTCACTCCAATAAGGGAGTTCATGAAAGATGGACAACCGTTTTATGCCAGCAACTGGATTTTCTGAATCCCACAGTTGTTTCCAATCGTTAGCTTTCATTTGGTCTTGCGCTTGTCGACCAATTCTACCTTCATGTAAAACATGTCCATCAGGTAAATATCTATGATGTCCTTCATAGATCATTTTACATAGTGCTTTGGAATAGCGTGCTTCGAGTCGTGGTCCGCATAAAGGACAAGCATGGTAACCAAAAATCGATAAACCTGAACATTCACCATAACTAGGCCAATCATGCATTATCCACATAAGTATGCCTCGCACTCGCACGTCTCATCTTCTTATAGGTTGAGACATGTCACGCACAGTAATCCCATCCCATAAAATGCGCAGTTCTTCCACAAGTGGTGCAAGATATACATCCATGTTTTTAACCTTATACTTACCTGGTATAATAAGAGCTAATAATAAACGACCTTTCTTTGTGGCCAACCATGGTGGGATATTATAATTGACCAAACATACAGGCCATCTGCTCCATGAAGAACTGCGTAATCCAAATGGATTCACTCCATCCATAGCTAAGCCTAGACATATGGACCGAGGCTCACTAGCAAACTCTGGCCACTTACTATCTATGTGCCTCCAAGCATCAGAGTCAGCAGGCACTCGTATTACATTATCTGTAGACCTGCTCTTTGTATGCCATGACATTAACTCAACTATAGATTTGCATCTAAACATGTTCTTAATTCATGGAATGATAGGAAAGTGGCGAAGAACCTTTGCGGGGATTGCTTCGCCTACGTCTTCTCTAAATCTATTTTCTCCACACTTTGGACATACGTGGAGATGCTCATACTCATTCCGAAAGAGAATGCAATCATTCAGACAAGCATGAATTTTAGTATAATCCATTCCAATGGACTGTAAAAGTTTTTTTGCATCTCCACGTGTTGGAGGCATGTCATTGCCCTCTGGCAAAAACTGATCTTTAAGAAGCATGCAATAAGCAATTGAAATGATATAAGTAAATAAAGTTATTGTGATACAATAATGAAAGCCAATTTGTTCTCCACTTACCTGAACAATTCAGTGACACTACTATGTGACTATCCATAAATGGATTGCAAATTGAGCATTGCGAGTGATGCACGTAGTACAAATATCTTTGCTCCATTATAAAGTGGTAAACGAGCTAGTCTTTGCATGTTTTCATATTCTTCATCGACTTCTGATCGTGGAATTTCTGTTGTGTCCATGAAACTCTCGACACGTTCTCCACCATCATGATCTTCGTCCATCTCATAAAATGCTTCAAGCATATCTTCCATATGTTCATTCTATGTAATATTATTAGTACTTGCTTGTACGTCTAAGTCCTTTTTTGCTCTCTTTTGTCCACGAGAGGTTACTGGTGCAATGTCGTTTGGGTCCATCAGCTCACCTGGGGGACCATGCCAATGATAACGTAGGTTTTCTAGTCGACTCCTATCAAAGGATCCATACTCTCTAACGTGTGCAGTACAAATCCGTCATTTCCGATAAATTTGATACTTGCACTGTGTGCAAGGACATGCCATTCTCTCTTCAAGATCCAAAGAAGCCATCTACTACAATATGGACATTTTAGAATATATATTTTTTTATTAAACCTAAAAATCATACTCTTAAAGACTTAAACCCTAATCTATATAACTATCCTATTTTATCTATATATTTGGATTTTTTCTTAATTAATCCTATTTTATATATATATTTATTTATTTATTCAGATTTTTTTCCTTTTAATTGAGTTATGTGTATGCCTAAACCCTAAAACCCTGATTTAAAGATCTAGACCTAAATTATGTATATTTCTATACACATGTGTATATACATGTATATATGTATTATATGTGTACTCCAGAGTGTGTATATATGTTATGTAGGTGTTAAAACCCTAAAACCCTAATCAAAATGACCTAGACCTAAAACATGTATATATATGTATGCATGTGGATATATATGTGTATATGAATATATATATGTGAATATAGATAGGTGTATAAGTATGTGTGTATGTGTATGTGTATATATATTCACTCTATTTAAAATGATTAAAATTAAACCTATTTTTATATATTTAATCATATATATTTTATTTTTTATTTAAAACACTAGTTCTTATCATATTTTATTATCTATATAATTATCCTACTATATATATATATATATATTATTTATATATTTTTATTTTTTCTTAATTAATCCTATTTTTATATATTTAATTATATATATTTCATTTTTTATTTAAAACACTAGTTCTTATCATATTTTATTATCTATATAATTATCCTAATTTATATATATACATTATTTATATATTCATATTTATGTATATATTCAGATTTTTCCCTTACATATATAATTATTTATTTATATATATTTTTATATACATTTATTTATGTATATAATTATCTTATTATATATATATATATATATATATATATATATATATATATATATATATATATATATATATATATATATATATATATATATATATATATATTCAGATTTTTTTCCTTACATAATTCTATTTTTATATATTTAATTATATATATTTAATTAAATTATTTAAAACACTAATTCTTTTTATATTTATTTATGTATATAATTATCTTATTATATATATATATATATATATATATATTTATATATTCAGAGTTTTTCCTTACCTAATCCTATTTTTATATATTTAAGTATATATATTTAATTAAATTATTTAAAACACTAATTCTTTTTATTTTTATTTATGTATATAATTATCTTATTTTATATATATATTTATTTATATATTCAGTTTTTTCCTTATGTGATCCTAATTTTATATATTTAATTATATATATTTAATTAAAACCCTAATCTCAAAGATCTAGACCTAAAATATGTATATTTTTTTATGCATGTGTATCTACATGTGTATATGTATTATATGTGTATGTGTATGTGTGTATATATGTTATGTAGGTGTGTATATATGTTATGTAGGTGTTCAAACCCTAAAACCCTAATCTTAAAGATTTAGACCTAAAATATGTATATTTCTGTATGCATGTGTATCTACATGTATGTATGTATTATATGTATATGTGTGTTTGTGTATATATGTTATGTAGGTACTAAAACCCTTAAACCCTAATAAAAAAGACTTAGATTTAAATCTGAAATACTAAGACCTAAATACTTAAACACTTATAAAAATCTAAACCCCTAATCCTAAAACCCTAATCCTAAAACCCTAATCATATTTTTTATATATATTTATTTATATATTCAATTTTTTTTCTTATTTTTCTATATATTTTTTCTTAATGTAAATATAATTGAGTTATATGTATGCCTAAACCCTAAAACCCTAATCTTAAAGATGTAGACCTAAAATATGTATATTTTTGTATGCATGTGTATCTACATGTATATATATGTATTGTATGTGTATGTGTATGTGTGTATATGTAGGTGTTAAAACCCTAAAACCCTAATCTTAAAGATTTAAACCTAAAATATGTATATTTTTGTATGCATGTGTATCTACATGTATGTATGTATTAAATGTATATGTGTGTTTGTGTATATATGTTATGTAGGTATTCAAACCCTAAAACCCTAATTAGAAAGACTTAGACTTAAATTTAAAATACTAAAACCTAAATACTTAAACACCAATAAAAATCTAAACCTCTAATCCTAAAACCCTAATCATATTATATATATATATATATATATATATATATATATATATATATATATATATATATATATATATATATATATATATATATATATATATATATATATATATTTATTTATTTATTTATATATTCATATTTTTTTCTTATTTTACTCTATATTTTTTCTTAATATAAATATAATTGAGTTATATGTATGCCTAAACCCTAAAACCCTAATCTTAAATATCTAAACCTAAAATATGTATATTTTTGTATACGTGTGTATATACATGTATATATATACTATATGTGTATGCGTATGCATGTGTAAATAGCCTAGAAACCCTAATCCTATTTTTATATATTTGATGTAAAAAAAAAACTTCAAAATAAAAAATTTATATATTCAATTATATATATTTAATTAAAACACTAGCTTATGTGTGTGTATATATGTGCATGTGTGTATGTATGTGTGTGTGTGAATGTATGCATGTGTGTATATGTGTATGTGTGTCTATGTATGCATGTATGAGTATATGAGTATGTATATACATATGTGTGTGTATGTATGCATGTGTGTACATGTGTGTGTGTATGTATACATGCATGTGTGTATATGTGTGTATGTATGCATGTGTGTATATATGTGTGTGTATGTATGCATGTGTACATGTGTGTGTATATGTATGCATGTGTGTAAATGTTTTTATATGTGTATGTGTGTGTATGTATGCATGCATGTGTGTGTATGTGTATGTGTGTGTATGTATGCATGCATGTGTGTATATGTGTGTATGTATGTGTGTATACATATGTGTATATGTGTGTGTGTATGTATGTGTGTATGCATGTGTGTGTGTATGTATGCATGTGTGTATGTATGTGTGTATATGTATGCATGCATGTGTGTATATATGTGTGTGTGTATGTATGTGTGTGTGTATGTGTATGTATGCATGTGTATATATGTGTGTGTATGTATGTGTGTATGCATGTGTGTGTATATATGCATGTGTGTAAATTTGTATGTGTGTGTATGCATGCATGTGTGTATATGTGTGTGTATGTAAGCATGCATGTGTGTATAGGTGTGTGTATGTAAGCATGCATGTGTGTACATATATGCGTGTACGTATGCATGTAAATGTGTGTGTATGTGTGTGTGTATGTATGCTCTATTTTCCTATCTCTATCTTGATCTTTTCTTTCATTATTCTTTATCTCTCACTCTCTCTCTCTCTCTCTCTCCTTCTCTCTCTCTCTCTCCTCTCTCTCTCTCTCTCCTATCTTTCTCTCTCTCCTATCTTTCTCTCTCTCCTTCTCTCTCTATCAATAGAGAATAAAAAAATCACTTACAAGTCTGTCCCTCTTTTGGATCGTTGTCGTTAAAGCGTAATATATGTCGCCTATCGTCCAATTCCAAAGAATCAACGCCAAAGAACTTCTGCAAAATCAAAGAAAAGAGAAATTATAAAACCTAAAGCATAGAGAAACACAAATGCTAACAGTACGCGTAGCACTTACCAAGATGTGAGATCTAAGCCGAGAGAGAGTGTGTGTGTGTAGAGAGAGAGAGATCTGTGTGTGTGTGTGCACAAGACAATGCAGGTCGCAATTCGGTTCGCGCGCACAAGTTTGAGAGAAGACCAAGAGTACTGAAACACGCACAAAAATGTGAAGTTTTGCTCTCAGGTTCGTAGTATGTTTAAAACTCGGCCTCGGTATACGCATCAGTATGGGTGTCGGTATGCGCATCGGTAACTTCCAGTAAATTACTGATGCTTATACCGACGCCCATACTGACGCATATACCGATGCTCATACCGACGCATATAGCAAGGGTCAGGGGCCACACCGACGATTCATTTAAAACGGTCATACCGACGGTCACTTGACCGTCGGTATCTCTACGTGACATTTTCCAACGCCCGTACCGATGCCGAGCTTGACCGTCGGTATATACAGTGTTGGTATGCCCCTCATATGTTGTAATGTGAATTTATTTTGCAGGCTCAAATGTTCACTAATATGTGGGCTTTTGGACAGCATATTAGAACCAAAGCCATTGATTCTTTACGTAAAAAAGAGGATTCTAGTATTGTTGCTTCTTTCAAGCAACTATCACGTGCTAGCTCAAAAGACATGAACCTTATAGATAGCAAACTTGGTTACGTAGGAACTATTGTTGGTATCTACGAAATTTCATTTCATACATTCAAAGAGGTAGAAAAAAGATATTTTTTTTATAGAGTTAATTTTTTTTTAAGCACCTAATAATGGGTTTTTGATGTTATATATTTTGATAGGTCATTTTGAAGGTTGACTGGTTTCGAGCGGAGTATAAAGGTAGTAATTCCACATTAAGAAAGCAATTATCTGGGTTTTGGGCAATTGATTCTTCCAAGGTAATGCGATCTACTAAAGAACCATATATTCTTCCTAGGCATATTGAACAAGCATTTTTTTATAAAAACCCAGATGCTCATCCTTGGTGGCAAGTCATTCATGTGCAACCTAGAGGTAGGTCATTGTTTGAACAGTTTATTGTTAGAGAGATCGAAGAAAGTCCTCTTGATGATTCAGCATCAGATACTGGTACATCAACATCTGAAATAGAAATTAGAATCATTATACGTGATAATGATACTAATCTTTTTGATGAAGAGGATAATTCTCTACATGCTGATTCTACTGATGAGGAAGAGGAATTACCAGAAATAGATATTAATCCATCAATAGATGATGTGATTCATGAGAACATAGATTTAACAATAGAAGAAATAAATGAAATCAATAAGGATAATGAAGATGAGACTATATTGATGTCTTACCAAAATGATGGCAATAATGAAAACATATGAGCAGATTAGATAGTAAATTCTACTCTAGTTATCGATCAATAACTTGAAGCTTCTGAATGGATATCAGATAATAGATTTTTTTATTAACTTGAATAACGATGAATCCTACTAGAGAGATGAAATCATGTTCTTCGAAGTTAGAACATGAAGCTCGGGGGTATGCCTAATTATTTTATATATAGCTTTATCTTCGAAGAGCAAATTTCTATCATGTATGTATGCATATGTGTGTGTATTCATGTGTATTATATGTATACATATGTTAGTATGCATATATATGTATTTCATGTATATGTATGTGTTTGCATGTGTGTGATATATGTATACATGTGTTAAATATGCATATGTGTATATATGAATATGCATTTATGTAAAATATTCATGTATTCATGTAATATATGCAAGTGTTTATAATTGTGTACATGTATATATGTATATGTGTCTATGTGTAAATATGTACATGTAAATATGTATGTATGTATATATATGTTTAAGTGTGCATGTAGGCATGTATATGTGATGTGTACATGTATATATGTATATATGTCTATGTGTAAATGTGTACATGTAAATATGTTAGTATGTATATATATATTTATGTGTGCATTTAGGCATGTATGTGTGATGCATAATATATCTACTCCATTTTATATTTATGTATCCTATCTACATGATGTGGATATATCTTTATATATATTATGATCCTCGTTGATTCGAGTAGCTATATATAGAGGCATAAGGTTGGGAGGAGAGACATCTCTCTAGTAGGACGTCGGAGGTGTACATATACTTCAAACATATGGCTAAAAGGTTGAATTAGAGTTTTTAAATTAGGGGTTTTAAAACCCTAATATCGAAATTAGTGTTTTCAATTTAGGATTTGTGAAATAGGATTTATTTATTTATTTATTTATTTATTTATTTATTTATGTGTATGCATGTGTTGTGTACGTATGTGTATCTATATCTACATATGCATGTGTTGTGTGTGTGTATATATGCATGTGTATATGTATATATGCATGTAAATATGATTATATGAGTCTATGTGTGTGTACATATGATTATGCATGTGTATGTGTATGTGAGTATGTGTACGTGTATGTGAATATGTTTATGTGTCTATGTGTATTCATTACATGTGTGTAACTGCATGCATGTGTATGTGTGTAAAAATGTGCATGTATGTGTGTGTATGTATAAATGTGCATGTATATGTATATGTGTGTAAATGTGCATGTATTATGTATATGTGTGTGTATGCATGTATTTATACCTCTAGTCTCACTCTTTTCTCTCTCTCTCTCTCATATTCATACATGCATAAACACACATGCTCATATCCACATATATATACATAAAAGCAGTGCATACCGTGCATTATCGCGACGATGAGCCATAAGTGTCCGCATCTCTTTTATACACCACTTAAGAGACCATCTTGTCCCAAAATCTGTCTCAAGTGAGCTAAGTACGTATTTTTTATCCCTCTCATCATGCTCACTAAAAAAATAAAAAACATAATGTAAATAAAACACAAGATATTTATTTCAATTTATATGTAAAATTTTTACTTACTTCCACGGTAAGTGGACAAAGCGCAGGTAAGAGTCGCATAGTGCCGGCATTCTTCTCTTGAACTCCAATCCATTCCCTATGTACACAATGTTCCCCTCTCGCTCTATGTCACACTCTAGTCCTAAGGTGCCTATGCATGTCTTCATAGGTAACTCTGCTCTGTTATCACGATTTGGAGGTGGTATAGGTGTCCTAAAAATAGATTAGATGAAAATAAATAAAAATATGTGTTATAATATCATTAAAAACGTTTATGAAAAAAAAAAACATACCTATGAGCAAATAGCTCTCTTCTCATTAGGGGAGAAAGTGAACCCTGCATGGGCCTTGTAAGGATTCCTAATTTTCAGGAATTAAAATGGCTAATTAGGTGGATTAAGGGGCTAGGAAAAACCACGAGTGGTATTGTGTATTAAAATAAAGAATAAAATCCAGTAGGGGATTCGCGTGATTTTCTAGCCTTTAGATTTTTTGGTTGGATGGCCATGATCAAAGGGAATATTTGGGACCCAAAAGTAAAAAAAAAGGCGCACGCTCTGTCAATAAAAGAAAAAATAGCTGCAGTCGTGGGAGGAGAGAGAGGGAAATATCGAATTTTCGTCGAATTCCAACCGTTGGATCTCATTTAGTTTGTATGGTAGAGATTGAAACCCAATGCTCTGGCACTAAATGACAAAATAGCTACAGTGACTGTCACTAAAGGACAAACGACCAAACTTCCATGCAATGAATTTCGTGGCGCGCGTCTGTTTTCAGCCGTTGGATGGGAGGCATTCTGGAGGGTGGAGATTGATGATGTAGTGATCCATGTAAGGATCAAATGCCAGCCATTAGATCCCTTCCAAATCCAATGGCCCATATTTCCGGCGCCTTTTCTTCTTCAACTTGCAACCATATCCATTAGATGTGAACAAGATCTAAGGGCTATAATTTAAAGCAACCCATTTCTCAAGAAATGATCCTAGTCATTGATTTTAAAGGGGATCCAAGGGTTCTATTTGAATCTTATGTCTTTCAAAAACTACTTGAAGGACAAAACCACGAATTTTGATAAGTTTAGGTGGTTTTGACTGGCCCAAACCAAGGGAAGCCTATACCTAGCCTAGTTGATTAAGGGACTAGACTGTGTCCACCACCCTCCTCTCATTGGTCCATCACTAATCACCCTTTAATCTAAAAGGCCCATGCAGGGTTCATTTTTTCCCCTAATGTTGCATGTGGAGCCGCAGAAGAGCCCTTGTCTGATCGCTGGGTAAGCATCTGGATCGTATAGTCCAGCTCCTCATCAGACATCTCTGAGTAATCACACATTATGGCCCCTAGAGTATCAGACAGAACTCTTGCTCTCAAAAGACTTTTTATGAGAGTGAGTTTCAACTTTCTCTCTCTCCTGGGATCCATAATACCTAACATATAAAACAAAATGGTTGAAATCAATATATATACGTGTACATATGTAAGTGTGTACGCATTAAGTATGTGTATGTATGCATGTGTGTGTGTATGTACTATGCGTGTATGTGTGTGTATGTGTGTATGCATGTGTATGTCTGTGTATGCATCATTATGTGTGTATGTGTCTATGTCTGTATGTGTGTGTATATGTGTGTGTGTATGTGTGTGTATATGTGTGTGTGGGTATGTATGTGTATGTATGCATGTATGTATGTATGTATGCATATGCATATGCATTATGTATGTATATATATGCATGTATGTGTATGTGTGAGTATGTCTCTCTGTGTGTATGCATATATGTGTGTATGTATGCATATATGTGTGTATGTGTGTGTATATGTGTTTGTATGTGTGTATGCATGTATATGTGTGTGTATGCATCATTATGTGTGTAAGTGTCTATGTGTGTTTGTGTGTGTGTGTCTATGTGTATGTGTGTGTGTCTATGAGTGTGTATGTGTTTATGTGTATGTATGTATCTATGTGTGTGTATGTGTCTATGTGTGTATATGTATGCATGTATGTATGCATATGTTGTGTATGCATGTGTATGTGTGTGTATGCATCATTATGAGTGTATGTGTCTATGTGTGTATGTGTGTGTGTATATGTGTGTGTGTGTCTATGTGTATGTGTGTGTGTCTATGAGTGTGTATGTGTTTATGTGTATGTATGTATCTATGTGTGTGTATGTGTCTATGTGTGTATGTGTATGCATGTATGTATGCATATGTGTGTGTATGCATCATTATGTGTGTATGTGTCTATGTGTGTATGTTTGTGTGTGTGTGTATATATGTGTGTGTGTATGTGTCTATGTGTATGTGTCGCTATGCGTCTATGAGTGTGTATGTGTGTGTATGTGTCTATGTGTGTGTATGTGTCTATGTGTATATGTGTATGCATGTATGTATGCATATGTGTGTATGTGTGTGTATGCATTATGCATGCATATGTGCGTGTATGAATTATGTATGTGTATTTATGCATGTATGTATGTATGTATGTATGCACATGTATATGCATTATGTATGTATATATATGCATGTATGTGTATGTGTGAGTATGTCTCTCTATGTGTGTGTATGCATATATGTGTGTATGTATGCATATATGTGTGTATGTGTGTGTGTATATGTGTGTATGCATGTGTATGTGTGTATATGCATCATTATGTGTGTATGTGTCTATGTGTGTTTGTGTGTGTGTATGTGTGCGTGTGTGTGTCTATGTGTATGTGTGTGTGTCTATGAGTGTGTATGTGTTTATGTGTATGTATGTATCTATGTGTGTGTATGTGTCTATGTGTGTATGTGTATGCATGTATGTATGCATGTGTATGTGTGTGTATGCATCATTATGTGTGTATGTGTCTATGTGTGTATGTGTGTGTGTATATGTGTGTGTGTCTATGTGTATGTGTGTGTGTCTATGACTGTGTATGTGTTTATGTGTATATATGTATCTATGTGTGTGTATGCGTCTATGTGTGTATGTCTATGCATGTGTGTATGCATATGTGTGTGTATGCATATGTATGTGTGTGTATGCATCATTATGTGTGTATGTGTCTATGTGTGTATGTTTGTGTGTGTGTGTATATGTGTGTGTGTATGTGTCTATGTGTATGTGTCACTATGTGTCTATGAGTGTGTATGTTTTTATATGTGTGTATGTGTCTATGTGTGTGTATGTGTCTATGTGTGTATGTGTATGCATGTATGTATGCATATGTGTGTATGTGTGTGTGTGCATTATGTATGCATATGTGTGTGTATGCATTATGTACGTGTATGTAAGCATGTGCATTATGTATGCATGTAAGTATGTATGTATGCATATGCATATGCATTATGTATGCATATGTGTGTATGCATTATGTGTGCATGTGTGTGTATGCATTATGTATGTGGTTATAAGCATGTGCATTATGTATGCATGTAATTATGTATGTATGCATATGCATATGCATTATGTATGCATGTATGTGTATGTGTGTGTATGTCTCTCTATGTGTGTGTATGCATATATTTGTGTCAATGTGTGTGTATATGTGTTTGTATGTGTGTATGCATGTGTATGAGTGTGTATGCATCATTATGTGTGTATGCGTGTGTATATGTGTGTGTATGTGTGTGTGTCTATGTGTATGTGTGTGTATCTATGAGTATGTATGTGTTTATGTGTGTGTATGTGTCTATGTGTGTATGTGTCTATGTGTGTGTATGTATCTATGCATGCGCATTATGTATGCATGTAAGTATGTATGTACATTGTATGCATATCCATATGCATTATGTATGCATATGTATTCATGTATGTGTATATGTGTGTATGTCTTGATGGGGGAAGTATCTCAACCCCTAAGCAACGATGAAGCGCGAATGACCTCCACAGGTATCCTTCTTTGACCTCTGCACACCAAAAATGCTCTTACTCAGAGCTTATGCAGAGAACTCCAGTGAGCTTTTGTAGACCTGTAGTAGACACCAAGGGCTTTCCAACAAAACAAATTTCACTTGAAATGGATGCTTACACAAAGAGAAACAATGTCTACAACATGAGCTAGTTGAATGCTCACAACTGCTAGTCAAGCAGAGACCTCACTTCACTCCAGCAAACTTTTCTCAGAGATTATACAGAGAATGAATCTCAAACTTAAGTCAACTTTAGAGGACTCTAATAGCTACCCAATGACACCAAAATCATAGCAAATGGATACATAGAGAAGGAGAACCAGCCCTTACAACAGAGAGCAAAATATTTCCAACAGAGCCTACACAAAGAGAGAGATATCAATCACACAACTTCACTAAAATGAATGTTGCTCCCAGCTTACTCAGAGAATGCTCCAGAGAATTGGTAAGCATAAAATAGACTCTTATAGCTATCCAATGAGACAAGAATTACATCAAATGGATACCATATGAGGGAGAACCAATGCTAACAACTCAGGGGTAGAGAGTTGCAACACTGCCTGCACACACACATAGATATGCCTACTAAAAGAAAACAAACAAGCAAGCAAGGGGGTTGCTTAAGCAAGGGGCTTGCTTATCACAACTCCAGCACTTAGTGCTCACTTTACATGAGCTAAAACTCCAAGAAGATGGCCCAAAAGAAGTCGGGATACATGCTCCTTTTATAGTGAGAGGTGTGCCCCTAAAATCTAGGAACTACCTTTCCAAATCAGCCTCCTAACTTGGAGGAATTAGTTGAGATGACTTGGGGAGTGGTTGAGTGACTTTTCTTGATGGAATCTCGTGGCTTTTGGCTTCCTTTGATTGCTCCACATGTCCATAAAAGATTCCCCACGAATTTTTAGCTTGAAGCTTGACTTTTAACACTCCCCCTCAAGCTTCAATTCTTCATCCTCATCCAAGCTCCTTCATGTTGATGCATTGCTTGAATTTTGAAATCTTCATCCCATCCAAAGCCTTTGTAAACATGTCTGCAACTTGGTCCTTAGTACCAATATGATGTACTGAAACTTCCTTGGATATCACCTTTTCCCTTATGAAGTGATAGTGCACTTCAATATGCTTGGTTCTAGCATGATAGACAGGGTTCGATGCTAGATGAATGCTACTCATGTTGTCACAAAAAATTGGATATGTGTCAACCTGCAAATTAAGCTCCATAAATAACTTCTTAATCCACATTAGCTCACATGTGACTTGAGCCAAAGCTCTATACTCAGCCTCGGTGGAAGATAATGCCACCGTGGGTTGCTTCTTTGAAATCCATGAGATGATCTTGCTACCTAGCATGACTAGGTAACCACTTGTACTCCTTCTATCTTCCTTCGAACCGGCCCAATCGGCATCGGAATAAGCTTTGACCTGCATATCATCATCAAATGAGTAGAACAATCCTTCATTTATAGTGGCTTTGAGATATCGCAACATTCTTCTTGCAGCTTGCAAGTGTGTAGTCCTTGGACTATGCATAAATTGTGATAACACTCCAACTCCATATGCTATGTCAGGCCTGGTTATTGTGGCATAATTGAAAGAGCCTACAATAGATCGATACAAAGTTACATCCTCTAATGGCTCTCCATCAATGGAGCTTAGCTTTACATTAACTTCCATGGGATTTGAAATAGGCTTGCAATGTAGCATCCCAAACCTCTCAAGTAGGTCTAGAATATACTTCCTTTGTATGAGCATAATACCTTCTTCTTTGTATACAACTTCAATGCCAAGAAAATACCTAAGATCTCCAAGATCAGAGATCCTAAACTCCTTTCCAAGCTTTGCCTTGATCTCCTCAATGCCCTTTGTATCATTACCTGTAATGATAAGATCATCTACATATACACACATGTAGACCACAAGTTCTCCTCTTTGTTTGATGAAGAGAGATGGATCCGCCTTGCATTGATTGTAACCACATTTGATCAAATAGTCCACCAATCTTTGGTTCCAAGCCCTTGGAGCTTGCTTTAGGCCATAAAGTGCCTTCTTCAACCTACAAACATGATGTGGAAACTCTTTATGAACAAAACCTAGTGGTTGCTCCATGTATACCTCTTCTTCCAAGTCTCCATTGAGAAAGGCATTCTTGATATCCAATTGGAAGAGCTTCCATCCTTTGCTAGCAGCCATTGCAATGAGTGTCCTAATGGTGCTCATCTTTGCCACGGGGCTGAATGTCTCTTCAAAGTCCACTCCATAGGTTTGTGCAAAACCCTTGGCCACCAATCTTGCTTTGAACCTAGAAATAGATCCATCTGAATTCCTCTTTACTTTATACACCCACTTATTACCTATTACCTTCATGTTCTCCTTCTTGGGCACTAGAGTCCATGTTTGATTTTCCTCAAGTGCGTCGATCTCTTCTTGCATTGCCTCTTTCCATTCGGTGTACCTGCTTGCATCTTCATAGCAATCGGGCTCATGATCTTCTACTACTTTGTTCATATATGCATAATGTGTTGCCATGTATGAATCATAAGTAAACCTTTGAGTTGGATACTTAACTCTAGAAGACTTCCTTTCTTCACCTTTTGGAGGAATAAACCTCCTTTGCCTTGGGAACTTGATCTCTTTCTTTGACGTGGCTTCTTTCTCCATCATGTGTCCTTCATCATCTTCAACTTCATTACCTTCTTCATCCAACTCCACCAATGTTGCTTTGCCTTTGTTGATTGATTGTGCTTCATAGCTTGATGAAGATCTCCCCCTCCATGGTGAGTTCATGCTTGAACTATCTTCATTGATGGAACACCTTGGGCCGCTTAGCTCTAGGTCGATTTGTTCTTCATCATGTCCATGCTTTTCTTCTTCATAGTCCTGCATACAATCATACTTCTTATACCAAGGGAGTAGCTCATCAAATGCTACATCCCTTGATATCCTCAAGTCCTTTGTATTTGGGTTGAAGCACCTGTAACCTTTATGATCATTTGAATATCCTAGAAACACACACTTTTCTGCCTTTGGTTGTAGCTTGTGCCTCAATTCACTTGGCACATGTACATAACAAGTACATCCAAATATCTTCAAGTGGGAAAGATCAGGTTTCTTACCATAATAGGCTTGATATGGTGTCAAGCCATGGATCCCTGAGGTAGGAGCCCTATTCATTAGATACACGGCGGTATTTGCTGCATCACTCCAAAACATGTTAGGTACATTCATCTCATTAAGCATTGCTCTAGCGATCTCGGCAATGTATCTATTCTTTCTCTCTGCTACTCCATTTTGTTGGGGTGTGTACCTACATGTTACTTGCCTCTTGATGCCTTGATCCATTAAAAAATCAGAAAACTCATTTGAGAAATATTCTCCCCCTCCATCGGACCTTAGCTTCTTGATATATGTACCTGTTTCCTTCTCTACCATTGCCTTGAATGCTTTGAAACATGTAAACACATCTGATTTGTTTTTTATGAAATAAACCCAAACCATCCTTGTGCAATCATCTATAAAAGTGACAAAGTACTTGTTACCTCCAATGGATTGCTCTTTTGTTGGCCCCCACACATCTGTATGTATCAACTCCAATGGATGTTGGCTTATGTAGCCACTCTTCTTGAATGGAAGTCTCGCTTGCTTCCCTAGTTGACAAGATTCACATAAATGCTTCATACCTTGTCCTTGGAAGTTGGGAAGACCTTCAACCAGCCTCTTGAATTGCATTTCCTTCATTCTTTGTATGTTGATGTGACCTATCCTCTTGTGCCACAAGTCCAACTCCGAAATCCTCTTGTTTCCATATGTGAAGTAGACATGTTGAGTAGAATGAGAATTTACCTCCAAAGTGAAGAGTCTCCCTTGCTTCTTTCCTCTTGCTATGACCTTGTAACCTTGCTTAGGGTTCTCCACAAAGCATCCACCTTTGTTGAACCTTACTTGATAGCCTCTTTCAACCATTTGCCCAACGGACACCAAGTTCTTTGTGATGGTAGGTACATGCAAGACATCCTTGAGACATCTTCCTTCCTCCTTGTCATCCAAAGCTACATCTCCAACATGGGAGATCTCATGGGCTGTATCATCACCTGTTTCTACATGTCCTTTACCTTTGGGAGCATGTAGATTAGTAAACCAAGAAGCATTGCAACTCATATGGTTGCTACATCCACTATCAATATACCAAGTGTTATCTACTTTGCTTGAATTCCCATTCATGTGCATCATCAAGAGATTGTCATTTTCTGAACTTGTAGAAGCATAATTACCTTGGCCTTTGTATGAAGAACCTTGATTATAGTTCCTTTGGTTTCCTCCTTGGTAGCAATCTCTAGCATAGTGGCCAAACTTGCCACATATGTAACATCCTTCGCCATCTTGATTCCTGTTTTGTTGATGTTGTCCTCCTCTTCCTCTTGATCTTCCTCTCCCTCTTTGTGATGAGGTGCCTTGGTCATGTCCTTGATTTGTTGAGTGGCCTTGCCTTCCTCCAAACCTTCCTTTGCCCCTTCCTTGTCCTTGTCTTCCTTTGCCCCTTTGATTGCCTGCATAGAAAACTTGTGCATCTTTGCTTTTAGTTGAACTTCCACCTATGTTCATTTCTTCGGTGACCATGAGAGCAACCAATTGCTCAAAATCGGGAAGATTATCCCTTACATAAACTGAAGTGGTAAAGGGTTTCCACTTCTCATCATCTCTCAAACCATTGAGAGTATAAGCCACAAGATCGTCATCGTCTACGTGGCTTCCAATGGATCCCAATGCATCTGATAACTCCTTGACCTTAAGTATGTAGTCATTTATGCTACTCCCTGAGCTCTTCCTAAGGTTGTTGAGCTCATTCTTGAGTTGGATCTTCCTTGCTTTGGTGCTTGTTGAATAAAGCCTTTCAAGTGTCTCCCATACCTTCATGCTTGAATCCAGGTCTTGGATATGGCCGATCATGCTATTGCTAATGTGTTGGGAAAGAATAAAGATAACCCTCTTGTCTCTTTCATTCCATTCCCTAAAGGCCCTTCTCTGGTCATTGGTTGGATTCTCATCCAACCTAGGTCTTGGTTCACTTCCACTAATCAACCCCCAAAGGCCCTTGCCCATAAGATAGTTGGAGACCCTAAATCTCCATGGTTGATAGTTACCTTTGTCTAGCTTTTCAATTTGAGTGTTGAAGTCTCCCATATCTAGTCTTTGATACTTGACCTAGCCCTTGGCTAATGCTCCAATGTGTGTAAAATGAAAATGAGGCTCTGAGGTTACCTCAATCCAAAGCTTTCCTTAGATGGACACCTTGTGCTCTTGCAAATTTGAGTAGAATAGCTCCCCCTTGATGTGAGCTACCTCCAAGAAGCTTTTGTTGATGCAACTCTTCAACCACCAACTCCAAGAGGTCTTCTTGCTTGTATGTGATACCTCCAAGATGCCCAAATGCTCTGATACCACTGATGGGGGAAGTATCTCAACCCCTAAGCAACGATGAAGCGCGAATGACCTCCACAGGTATCCTTCTTTGACCTCTGCACACCAAAAATGCTCTTACTCAGAGCTTATGCAGAGAACTCTAGTGAGCTTTTGTAGACCTGTAGTAGACACCAAGGGCTTTCCAACAAAACAAATTTCACTTGAAATGGATGCTTACACAAAGAGAAACAATGTCTACAACATGAGCTAGTTGAATGCTCACAACTGCTAGTCAAGCAGAGACCTCACTTCACTCCAGCAAACTTTTCTCAGAGATTATACAGAGAATGAATCTCAAACTTAAGTCAACTTTAGAGGACTCTAATAGCTACCCAATGACACCAAAATCATAGCAAATGGATACATAGAGAAGGAGAACCAGCCCTTACAACAGAGAGCAAAATATTTCCAACAGAGCCTACACAAAGAGAGAGATATCAATCACACAACTTCACTAAAATGAATGTTGCTCCCAGCTTACTCAGAGAATGCTCCAGAGAATTGGTAAGCATAAAATAGACTCTTATAGCTATCCAATGAGACAAGAATTACATCAAATGGATACCATATGAGGGAGAACCAATGCTAACAACTCAGGGGTAGAGAGTTGCAACACTGCCTGCACACACACATAGATATGCCTACTAAAAGAAAACAAACAAGCAAGCAAGGGGGTTGCTTAAGCAAGGGGCTTGCTTATCACAACTCCAGCACTTAGTGCTCACTTTACATGAGCTAAAACTCCAAGAAGATGGCCCAAAAGAAGTCGGGATACATGCTCCTTTTATAGTGAGAGGTGTGCCCCTAAAATCTAGGAACTACCTTTCCAAATCAGCCTCCTAACTTGGAGGAATTAGTTGAGATGACTTGGGGAGTGGTTGAGTGACTTTTCTTGATGGAATCTCGTGGCTTTTGGCTTCCTTTGATTGCTCCACATGTCCATAAAAGATTCCCCACGAATTTTTAGCTTGAAGCTTGACTTTTAACACTCCCCCTCAAGCTTCAATTCTTCATCCTCATCCAAGCTCCTTCATGTTGATGCATTGCTTGAATTTTGAAATCTTCATCCCATCCAAAGCCTTTGTAAACATGTCTGCAACTTGGTCCTTAGTACCAATATGATGTACTGAAACTTCCTTGGATATCACCTTTTCCCTTATGAAGTGATAGTGCACTTCAATATGCTTGGTTCTAGCATGATAGACAGGGTTCGATGCTAGATGAATGCTACTCATGTTGTCACAAAAAATTGGATATGTGTCAACCTGCAAATTAAGCTCCATAAATAACTTCTTAATCCACATTAGCTCACATGTGACTTGAGCCAAAGCTCTATACTCAGCCTCGGTGGAAGATAATGCCACCGTGGGTTGCTTCTTTGAAATCCATGAGATGATCTTGCTACCTAGCATGACTAGGTAACCACTTGTACTCCTTCTATCTTCCTTCGAACCGGCCCAATCGGCATCGGAATAAGCTTTGACCTGCATATCATCATCAAATGAGTAGAACAATCCTTCATTTATAGTGGCTTTGAGATATCGCAACATTCTTCTTGCAGCTTGCAAGTGTGTAGTCCTTGGACTATGCATAAATTGTGATAACACTCCAACTCCATATGCTATGTCAGGCCTGGTTATTGTGGCATAATTGAAAGAGCCTACAATAGATCGATACAAAGTTACATCCTCTAATGGCTCTCCATCAATGGAGCTTAGCTTTACATTAACTTCCATGGGATTTGAAATAGGCTTGCAATGTAGCATCCCAAACCTCTCAAGTAGGTCTAGAATATACTTCCTTTGTATGAGCATAATACCTTCTTCTTTGTATACAACTTCAATGCCAAGAAAATACCTAAGATCTCCAAGATCAGAGATCCTAAACTCCTTTCCAAGCTTTGCCTTGATCTCCTCAATGCCCTTTGTATCATTACCTGTAATGATAAGATCATCTACATATACACACATGTAGACCACAAGTTCTCCTCTTTGTTTGATGAAGAGAGATGGATCCGCCTTGCATTGATTGTAACCACATTTGATCAAATAGTCCACCAATCTTTGGTTCCAAGCCCTTGGAGCTTGCTTTAGGCCATAAAGTGCCTTCTTCAACCTACAAACATGATGTGGAAACTCTTTATGAACAAAACCTAGTGGTTGCTCCATGTATACCTCTTCTTCCAAGTCTCCATTGAGAAAGGCATTCTTGATATCCAATTGGAAGAGCTTCCATCCTTTGCTAGCAGCCATTGCAATGAGTGTCCTAATGGTGCTCATCTTTGCCACGGGGCTGAATGTCTCTTCAAAGTCCACTCCATAGGTTTGTGCAAAACCCTTGGCCACCAATCTTGCTTTGAACCTAGAAATAGATCCATCTGAATTCCTCTTTACTTTATACACCCACTTATTACCTATTACCTTCATGTTCTCCTTCTTGGGCACTAGAGTCCATGTTTGATTTTCCTCAAGTGCGTCGATCTCTTCTTGCATTGCCTCTTTCCATTCGGTGTACCTGCTTGCATCTTCATAGCAATCGGGCTCATGATCTTCTACTACTTTGTTCATATATGCATAATGTGTTGCCATGTATGAATCATAAGTAAACCTTTGAGTTGGATACTTAACTCTAGAAGACTTCCTTTCTTCACCTTTTGGAGGAATAAACCTCCTTTGCCTTGGGAACTTGATCTCTTTCTTTGACGTGGCTTCTTTCTCCATCATGTGTCCTTCATCATCTTCAACTTCATTACCTTCTTCATCCAACTCCACCAATGTTGCTTTGCCTTTGTTGATTGATTGTGCTTCATAGCTTGATGAAGATCTCCCCCTCCATGGTGAGTTCATGCTTGAACTATCTTCATTGATGGAACACCTTGGGCCGCTTAGCTCTAGGTCGATTTGTTCTTCATCATGTCCATGCTTTTCTTCTTCATAGTCCTGCATACAATCATACTTCTTATACCAAGGGAGTAGCTCATCAAATGCTACATCCCTTGATATCCTCAAGTCCTTTGTATTTGGGTTGAAGCACCTGTAACCTTTATGATCATTTGAATATCCTAGAAACACACACTTTTCTGCCTTTGGTTGTAGCTTGTGCCTCAATTCACTTGGCACATGTACATAACAAGTACATCCAAATATCTTCAAGTGGGAAAGATCAGGTTTCTTACCATAATAGGCTTGATATGGTGTCAAGCCATGGATCCCTGAGGTAGGAGCCCTATTCATTAGATACACGGCGGTATTTGCTGCATCACTCCAAAACATGTTAGGTACATTCATCTCATTAAGCATTGCTCTAGCGATCTCGGCAATGTATCTATTCTTTCTCTCTGCTACTCCATTTTGTTGGGGTGTGTACCTACATGTTACTTGCCTCTTGATGCCTTGATCCATTAAAAAATCAGAAAACTCATTTGAGAAATATTCTCCCCCTCCATCGGACCTTAGCTTCTTGATATATGTACCTGTTTCCTTCTCTACCATTGCCTTGAATGCTTTGAAACATGTAAACACATCTGATTTGTTTTTTATGAAATAAACCCAAACCATCCTTGTGCAATCATCTATAAAAGTGACAAAGTACTTGTTACCTCCAATGGATTGCTCTTTTGTTGGCCCCCACACATCTGTATGTATCAACTCCAATGGATGTTGGCTTATGTAGCCACTCTTCTTGAATGGAAGTCTCGCTTGCTTCCCTAGTTGACAAGATTCACATAAATGCTTCATACCTTGTCCTTGGAAGTTGGGAAGACCTTCAACCAGCCTCTTGAATTGCATTTCCTTCATTCTTTGTATGTTGATGTGACCTATCCTCTTGTGCCACAAGTCCAACTCCGAAATCCTCTTGTTTCCATATGTGAAGTAGACATGTTGAGTAGAATGAGAATTTACCTCCAAAGTGAAGAGTCTCCCTTGCTTCTTTCCTCTTGCTATGACCTTGTAACCTTGCTTAGGGTTCTCCACAAAGCATCCACCTTTGTTGAACCTTACTTGATAGCCTCTTTCAACCATTTGCCCAACGGACACCAAGTTCTTTGTGATGGTAGGTACATGCAAGACATCCTTGAGACATCTTCCTTCCTCCTTGTCATCCAAAGCTACATCTCCAACATGGGAGATCTCATGGGCTGTATCATCACCTGTTTCTACATGTCCTTTACCTTTGGGAGCATGTAGATTAGTAAACCAAGAAGCATTGCAACTCATATGGTTGCTACATCCACTATCAATATACCAAGTGTTATCTACTTTGCTTGAATTCCCATTCATGTGCATCATCAAGAGATTGTCATTTTCTGAACTTGTAGAAGCATAATTACCTTGGCCTTTGTATGAAGAACCTTGATTATAGTTCCTTTGGTTTCCTCCTTGGTAGCAATCTCTAGCATAGTGGCCAAACTTGCCACATATGTAACATCCTTCGCCATCTTGATTCCTGTTTTGTTGATGTTGTCCTCCTCTTCCTCTTGATCTTCCTCTCCCTCTTTGTGATGAGGTGCCTTGGTCATGTCCTTGATTTGTTGAGTGGCCTTGCCTTCCTCCAAACCTTCCTTTGCCCCTTCCTTGTCCTTGTCTTCCTTTGCCCCTTTGATTGCCTGCATAGAAAACTTGTGCATCTTTGCTTTTAGTTGAACTTCCACCTATGTTCATTTCTTCGGTGACCATGAGAGCAACCAATTGCTCAAAATCGGGAAGATTATCCCTTACATAAACTGAAGTGGTAAAGGGTTTCCACTTCTCATCATCTCTCAAACCATTGAGAGTATAAGCCACAAGATCGTCATCGTCTACGTGGCTTCCAATGGATCCCAATGCATCTGATAACTCCTTGACCTTAAGTATGTAGTCATTTATGCTACTCCCTGAGCTCTTCCTAAGGTTGTTGAGCTCATTCTTGAGTTGGATCTTCCTTGCTTTGGTGCTTGTTGAATAAAGCCTTTCAAGTGTCTCCCATACCTTCATGCTTGAATCCAGGTCTTGGATATGGCCGATCATGCTATTGCTAATGTGTTGGGAAAGAATAAAGATAACCCTCTTGTCTCTTTCATTCCATTCCCTAAAGGCCCTTCTCTGGTCATTGGTTGGATTCTCATCCAACCTAGGTCTTGGTTCACTTCCACTAATCAACCCCCAAAGGCCCTTGCCCATAAGATAGTTGGAGACCCTAAATCTCCATGGTTGATAGTTACCTTTGTCTAGCTTTTCAATTTGAGTGTTGAAGTCTCCCATATCTAGTCTTTGATACTTGACCTAGCCCTTGGCTAATGCTCCAATGTGTGTAAAATGAAAATGAGGCTCTGAGGTTACCTCAATCCAAAGCTTTCCTTAGATGGACACCTTGTGCTCTTGCAAATTTGAGTAGAATAGCTCCCCCTTGATGTGAGCTACCTCCAAGAAGCTTTTGTTGATGCAACTCTTCAACCACCAACTCCAAGAGGTCTTCTTGCTTGTATGTGATACCTCCAAGATGCCCAAATGCTCTGATACCACTGATGGGGGAAGTATCTCAACCCCTAAGCAACGATGAAGCGCGAATGACCTCCACAGGTATCCTTCTTTGACCTCTGCACACCAAAAATGCTCTTACTCAGAGCTTATGCAGAGAACTCCAGTGAGCTTTTGTAGACCTGTAGTAGACACCAAGGGCTTTCCAACAAAACAAATTTCACTTGAAATGGATGCTTACACAAAGAGAAACAATGTCTACAACATGAGCTAGTTGAATGCTCACAACTGCTAGTCAAGCAGAGACCTCACTTCACTCCAGCAAACTTTTCTCAGAGATTATACAGAGAATGAATCTCAAACTTAAGTCAACTTTAGAGGACTCTAATAGCTACCCAATGACACCAAAATCATAGCAAATGGATACATAGAGAAGGAGAACCAGCCCTTACAACAGAGAGCAAAATATTTCCAACAGAGCCTACACAAAGAGAGAGATATCAATCACACAACTTCACTAAAATGAATGTTGCTCCCAGCTTACTCAGAGAATGCTCCAGAGAATTGGTAAGCATAAAATAGACTCTTATAGCTATCCAATGAGACAAGAATTACATCAAATGGATACCATATGAGGGAGAACCAATGCTAACAACTCAGGGGTAGAGAGTTGCAACACTGCCTGCACACACACATAGATATGCCTACTAAAAGAAAACAAACAAGCAAGCAAGGGGGTTGCTTAAGCAAGGGGCTTGCTTATCACAACTCCAGCACTTAGTGCTCACTTTACATGAGCTAAAACTCCAAGAAGATGGCCCAAAAGAAGTCGGGATACATGCTCCTTTTATAGTGAGAGGTGTGCCCCTAAAATCTAGGAACTACCTTTCCAAATCAGCCTCCTAACTTGGAGGAATTAGTTGAGATGACTTGGGGAGTGGTTGAGTGACTTTTCTTGATGGAATCTCGTGGCTTTTGGCTTCCTTTGATTGCTCCACATGTCCATAAAAGATTCCCCACGAATTTTTAGCTTGAAGCTTGACTTTTAACATGTCTCTCTATGTGTGTGTGTATGCATATATGTGTGTGTGTGTGTATATGTGTCTGTATGTGTGTATGCATGTGTATCTGTGTGTATGCATGTGTATGTGTGTATGTGTCTATGTGTGCATGTGTGTGTGTATATGTGTGTGTATGTGTGTGTGTCTATGTGTATGTGTGTGTATCTATGAGTGTGTATGTGTTTATGTGTGTATGTGTGTGTATGTGTCTATGTGTGTATTGTATGCATGTATGTATGCATATGTATGTGTATGCATGTGTATGTGTGTGTATGCATCATTATGTGTGTATGTGTGTATGTGTTTGTGTATATGTGTGTGCGTGTATGTGTGTGTGTCTATGTGTATGTGTCGCTACACGTCTATGAGTGTGTATGTGTTTATGTATGTGTATGTGTCTATGTGTGTGTATGTGTCTCTGTGTGTATGTGTTTATGTATGTGTATGTGTCTATGTGTGTGTATGTGTCTCTGTGTGTATGTGTATATGTGTGTATGTGTCTATGTGTGTATGTGTATGCATGTATGTATGCATAGGTGTGTGTATGCATTATGTATGCATCTGTGTGTGTATGCATCATGTATGTGTATGTATGCATGTAAGTATGTATGTATGCAAATGCATTATGTATGCATATGTATGCATGTATGTGTATGTGTGTGTATATCTCTCTATGTGTGTGTCTATGCATATATGTGTGTGTATGTGTGTATGTATGTGTGTGTGTGTGTATGTGTGTATGTGTGTGTGTATGTGTGTGTATGCATGTGTATGTGTGTGAATGCATCATTATGTGTGTATGTGTCTATGTGTGTATGTGTCTATGTGTGTATGCGTCTATGTGTGTATGTGTGTGTGTATATGTGTGTGTATGTGTGTGTGCGCATCTATGTGTATGTGTGTGTGTCTATGAGTGTGTATGTGTTTATGTGTGTGTATGTGTCTATATGTGTGTATGTGTCTATGTGTGTATGTGTATGCATGTATGTATGCATATGTGTGTGTATGTGTGTGTATGCATTATGTATGCATATGTGTGTGTATGCATTATGTATGTGTATGTATGCATGTGCATTATGTATGCATATGCATTATGTATGTGTATGTATGCATGTGCATTATGCATGCATATGTGTGTGTATGCATGTAAGTATGTATGTATGTACGCATATGCATATGCATTATGTATGCATATGAGTGTGTATGCATGTAAGTATGTATGGATGTATGCATATGCATATGCATATGCATTATGTATGCATGTATGTGTATGTGTGTGCATGTCTCTCTATGTGTGTGTGTATGCATATATGTGTGTGTATGTGTGTATGTGTGTGTGTGTATGTGTCTGTATGTGTGTATGCATGTGTATGTGTGTGTATGCATCATTATGTGTGTATGTGTGTGTATATGTGTGTGTATATGTGTGTGTATGTGTGTGTGTGTCTATGTGTATGTGTGTGTATCTATGAGTATGTATGTGTTTATGTGTGTGTATGTGTCTATGTGTGTATGTGTCTATGTGTGTGTATGTATCTATGCATGTGCATTATGTATGCATGTAGGTATGTATGTATATTGTATGCATATCCATATGGATTATGTATGCATGTGTATGCATGTATGTGTATATGTGTGTATGTCTCTCTATGTGTGTGTGTATGCATATATGTGTGTATGTGTGTGTATATGTGTCTGTATGTGTGTATGCATGTGTATGTGTGTGTATGCATGTGTATGTGTTTATGTGTCTATGTGTGCATGTGTTTGTGTATATATGTGTGTGTCTATGTGTATGTGTGTGTATCTATGAGTGTGTATGTGTTTATGTGTGTATGTGTCTATGTGTGTTTATGTGTCTATGTGTGTATTGTATGCATGTATGTATGCATATGTATGTGTATGCATGTGTATGTGTGTGTATGCATCATTATGTGTGTATGTGTCTATGTGTGTATGTGTTTGTGTATATGTGTGTGTGTATGTGTGTGTGTCTATGTGTATGTGTCGCTACACGTCTATGAGTGTGTATGTGCTTATGTATGTGTTGTTAAAAGTCAAGCTTCAAGCTACAAATTCGTGGGGAATCTTTTATGGACATGTGGAGCAATCAAAGGAAGCCAAAAGCCACGAGAAAAGTCACTCAACCACTCCCCAAGTCATCTCAACTAATTCCTCCAAGTTAGGAGGCTGATTTGGAAAGGTAGTTCCTAGATTTTAGGGGCACACTTCTCACTATAAAAGGAGCATGTATCCCGACTTCTTTAGGGCCATCTTCTTGGAGTTTTAGCTCATGTAAAGTGAGCACTAAGTGCTGGAGTTGTGATAAGCAAGCCCCTTGCTTAAGCTAGCCCCTTGCTTACTTGTTTGTTTTCTTTTAGTAGGCATATCTATGTGTGTGCGCAGGCAGTGTTGCAACTATCTACCCCTGAGTTGTTAGCATTGGTTCTCCCTCATATTGTATCCATTTGATGTAATTCTTGTCTCCTTGGATAGCTATAAGAGTCTATTTTATGCTTACCAATTATCTGGAGCATTCTCTGAGTAAGCTGGGAGCAACATTCATTTTAGTGAAGTTGTGTGATTGATATCTCTCTCTTTGTGTAGGCTCTGTGGGAAATATTTTGCTCTCTGTTGTAAGGGCTGGTTCTCCTTCTCTATGTATCCATTTGCTATGATTTTGGTGTGATTGGGTTGCTAGTAGAGTCCTCTAAAGTTGACCAAAGTTTGATATTCATTCTCTGTATAATCTCTGAGAAAAGCTTGCTGGAGTGAAGTGAGGTATCTGCTTGATTGGCAGTTGTGAGCATTCAACTAGCTCATGTTGTAGACATTGTTTCTCCTTGTGTAGGCATCCATTTGAAGTGAAATTTGGTTTGTTGGAAAGCTATTGGTGTCTACTACATGTCTTAAAAAGCTCACTGGAGTTCTCTGCATATGCTCTGAGTAAGAGCATTTTTGGTGTGCAGAGGTCAAAGAAGGATACCTGTGGAGGTCATTCGCGCTTCATCGTTGCTTAGGGGTTGAGATACTTCCCCATAAGTGGTATCAGAGCATTTGGGCATCTTGGAGGCATCACATACAAGCACGAAGACCTCTTGGAGTTGGTGGTTGAAGATTTGCATCAACAAAAGCTTCTTGGAGGTAGCTCACATCAAGGGGGAGCTATTCTACTCAAAGTTTCAAAGAGCACAAGGTGTCCATCTAAGGAAAGCTTTGGATTGAGGTAGCCTCAGAGCCTCATTTTCATTTTACACACATTGGAGCATTATCCAAGGGCTAGGTCAAGTATCAAAGACTAGATATGGGAGACTTCAACACTCAAATTGAAAAGCTAGACAAAGGGAACTATCAACCATGGAGATTTAGGGTCTCCAACTATCTTATGGGCAAGGGCCTTTGGGGGTTGATTAGTGGAAGTGAACCAAGACCTAGGTTGGATGAGAATCCAACCAATGATCAGAGAAGGGCCTTTAGGGAATGGAATGAAAGAGACAAGAGGGTTATCTTTATCCTTTCCCAACACATTAGCAATAGCATGATCGGCCATATCCAAGACTTGGATTCAAGCATGAAGGTATGGGAGACACTTGAAAGGCTTTATTCAACAAGCACCAAAGCAAGGAAGATCCAACTCAAGAATGAGCTCAACAACCTTAGGAAGAGCTCAGGGAGTAGCATAAATGACTACATACTTAAGGTCAAGGAGTTATCAGATGCATTGGGATCCATTGGAAGCCACGTAGACGATGACGATCTTGTGGCTTATACTCTCAATGGTTTGAGAGATGATGAGAAGTGGAAACCCTTTACCACTTCAGTATATGTAAGGGATAATCTTCCCGATTTTGAGCAATTGGTTGCTCTCATGGTCACCGAAGAAATGAACATAGGTGGAAGTTCAACTAAAAGCAAGGATGCACAAGTTTTCTATGCAGGTAATCAAAGGGGCAAAGGAAGACGAGGACAAGGAAGGGGCAAAGGAAGGTTTGGAGGAAGGCAAGGCCACTCAAGCAATCAAGGACATGACCAAGGCACCTCATCACAAAGAGGGAGAGGAAGAACAAGAGGAAGAGGAGGACGACATCAACAAAACAGGAATCAAGATGGTGAAGGATGTTACATATGTGGCAAGTTTGGCCACTATGCTAGAGATTGCTACCAAGGAGGAAACCAAAGGAGCTATAATCAAGGTTCTTCATACAAAGGCCAAGGTAATTATGCTTCTACAAGTTCAGAAAATGACAATCTCTTGATGATGCACATGAATGGGAATTCAAGCAAAGTAGATAACACTTGGTATATTGATAGTGGATGTAGCAACCATATGAGTTGCAATGCTTCTTGGTTTACTAATCTACATGTTCCCAAAGGTAAAGGACATGTAGAAACAGGTGATGATACAGCCCATGAGATCTCCCATGTTGGAGATGTAGCTTTGGATGACAAGGAGGAAGGAAGATGTCTCAAGGATGTCTTGCATGTACCTACTATCACAAAGAACTTGGTGTCCGTTGGACAAATGGTTGAAAGAGGCTATCAAGTAAAGTTCAACAAAGGCGGATGCTTTGTGGAGAACCCTAAGCAAGGTTACAAGGTCATAGCAAGAGGAAAGAAGCAAGGGAGAATCTTCACTTTGGAGGTAAATTCTCATTCTACTCAACATGTCTACTTCACATATGGAAACAAGAGGATTTCGGAGTTGGACTTGTGGCACAAGAGGATAGGTCACATCAACATACAAAGAATGAAGGAAATGCAATTCAAGAGGCTGGTTGAAGGTCTTCCCAACTTCCAAGGACAATATATGAAGCATTTATGTGAATCTTGTCAACTAGGGAAGCAAGCGAGACTTCCATTCAAGAAGAGTGGCTACATAAGCCAACATCCATTGGAGTTGATACATACAGATATGTGGGGGCCAACGAAAGAGCAATCCATTGGAGGTAACAAGTACTTTGTCACTTTTATAGATGATTGCACAAGGATGGTTTGGGTTTATTTCATCAAAAACAAATCAGATGTGTTTACATGTTTCAAATCATTCAAGGCAATGGTAGAGAAGGAAACAGGTACATATATCAAGAAGCTAAGGTCCGATGGAGGGGGAGAATATTTCTCAAATGAGTTTTCTGATTTTTTAATGGATCAAGGCATCAAGAGGCAAGTAACATGCAGGTACACACCCCAACAAAATGGAGTAGCAGAGAGAAAGAATAGATACATTGCCGAGATCGCTAGAGCAATGCTTAATGAGATGAATGTACCTAACATGTTTTGGAGTGATGCAGCAAATACCGCCATGTATCTAATGAATAGGGCTCCTACCTCAGGGATCCATGGCTTGACACCATATCAAGCCTATTATGGTAAGAAACCTGATCTTTCCCACTTGAAGATATTTGGATGTACTTGTTATGTACATGTGCCAAGTGAATTGAGGCACAAGCTACAACCAAAGGCAGAAAAGTGTGTGTTTCTAGGATATTCAAATGATCATAAAGGTTACAGGTGCTTCAACCCAAACACAAAGGACTTGAGGATATCAAAGGATGTAGCATTTGATGAGCTACTCCCTTGGTATAAGAAGTATGATTGTATGCAAGACTATGAAGAAGAAAAGCATGGACATGATGAAGAACAAATCGACCTAGAGCTAAGCGGCCCAAGGTGTTCCATCAATGAAGATAGTTCAAGCATGAACTCACCATGGAGGGGGAGATCTTCATCAAGCTATGAAGCACAATCAATCAACAAAGGCAAAGCAACATTGGTGGAGTTGGATGAAGAAGGTACTGAAGTTGAAGATGATGAAGGACACATGATGGAGAAAGAAGCCACGTCAAAGAAAGAGATCAAGTTCCCAAGGCAAAGGAGGTTTATTCCTCCAAAAGGTGAAGAAAGGAAGTCTTCTAGAGTTAAGTATCCAACTCAAAGGTTTACTTATGATTCATACATGGCAACACATTATGCGTATATGAACAAAGTAGTAGAAGATCATGAGCCCGATTGCTATGAAGATGCAAGCAGGTACACCGAATGGAAAGAGGCAATGCAAGAAGAGATCGACGCACTTGAGGAAAATCAAACATGGACTCTAGTGCCCAAGAAGGAGAACATGAAGGTAATAGGTAATAAGTGGGTGTATAAAGTAAAGAGGAATTCAGATGGATCTATTTCTAGGTTCAAAGCAAGATTGGTGGCCAAGGGTTTTGCACAAACCTATGGAGTGGACTTTGAAGAGACATTCAGCCCCGTGGCAAAGATGAGCACCATTAGGACACTCATTGCAATGGCTGCTAGCAAAGGATGGAAGCTCTTCCAATTGGATATCAAGAATGCCTTTCTCAATGGAGACTTGGAAGAAGAGGTATACATGGAGCAACCACTAGGTTTTGTTCACAAAGAGTTTCCACATCATGTTTGTAGGTTGAAGAAGGCACTTTATGGCTTAAAGCAAGCTCCAAGGGCTTGGAACCAAAGATTGGTGGACTATTTGATCAAATGTGGTTACAATCAATGCAAGGCGGATCCATCTCTCTTCATCAAACAAAGAGGAGAACTTGTGGTCTACATGTGTGTGTATGTAGATGATCTTATCATTACAGGTAATGATACAAAGGGCATTGAGGAGATCAAGGCAAAGCTTGGAAAGGAGTTTAGGATCTCTGATCTTGGAGATCTTAGGTATTTTCTTGGCATTGAAGTTGTATACAAAGAAGAAGGTATTATGCTCATACATAGGAAGTATATTCTAGACCTACTTGAGAGGTTTGGGATGCTACATTGCAAGCCTATTTCAAATCCCATGGAAGTTAATGTAAAGCTAAGCTCCATTGATGGAGAGCCATTAGAGGATGTAACTTTGTATCGATCTATTGTAGGCTCTTTCAATTATGCCACAATAACCATGCCCGACATAGCATATGGAGTTGGAGTGTTATCACAATTTATGCATAGTCCAAGGACTACACACTTGCAAGCTGCAAGAAGAATGTTGCGATATCTCAAAGCCACTATAAATGAAGGATTGTTCTACTCATTTGATGATGATATGCAGGTCAAAGCTTATTCCGATGCCGATTGGGCCGGTTCGAAGGAAGATAGAAGGAGTACAAGTGGTTACCTAGTCATGCTAGGTAGCAAGATCATCTCATGGATTTCAAAGAAGCAACCCACGGTGGCATTATCTTCCACCGAGGCTGAGTATAGAGCTTTGGCTCAAGTCACATGTGAGCTAATGTGGATTAAGAAGTTATTTATGGAGCTTAATTTGTAGGTTGACACATATCCAATTTTTTGTGACAATATGAGTAGCATTCATCTAGCATCGAATCCTGTCTATCATGCTAGAACCAAGCATATTGAAGTGCACTATCACTTCATAAGGGAAAAGGTGATATCGAAGGAAGTTTCAGTACATCATATTGGTACCAAGGACCAAGTTGCCGACATGTTTACAAAGGCTTTGGATGGGATGAAGATTTCAAAATTCAAGCAATGCATCAACATGAAGGAGCTTGCATGAGGACGAAGAATTGAAGCTTGAGGGGGAGTGTTAAAAGTCAAGCTTCAAGCTACAAATTCGTGGGGAATCTTTTATGGACATGTGGAGCAATCAAAGGAAGCCAAAAGCCACGAGAAAAGTCACTCAACCACTCCCAAGTCATCTCAACTAATTCCTCCAAGTTAGGAGGCTGATTTGGAAAGGTAGTTCCTAGATTTTAGGGGCACACTTCTCACTATAAAAGAAGCATGTATCCCGACTTCTTTAGGGCCATCTTCTTGGAGTTTTAGCTCATGTAAAGTGAGCACTAAGTGCTGGAGTTGTGATAAGCAAGCCCCTTGCTTGCTTGTTTGTTTTCTTTTAGTAGGCATATCTATGTGTGTGCGCAGGCAGTGTTGCAACTCTCTACCCCTGAGTTGTTAGCACTGGTTCTCCCTCATATTGTATCCATTTGATGTAATTCTTGTCTCATTGGATAGCTATAAGAGTCTATTTTATGCGTACCAATTCTCTGGAGCATTCTCTGAGTAAGCTGGGAGCAACATTCATTTTAGTGAAGTTGTGTGATTGATATCTCTCTCTTTGTGTAGGCTCTGTTGGAAATATTTTGCTCTCTGTTGTAAGGGCTGGTTCTCCTTCTCTATGTATCCATTTGCTATGATTTTGGTGTGATTGGGTTGCTATTAGAGTCCTCTAAAGTTGACCAAAGTTTGATATTCATTCTCTGTATAATCTCTGAGAAAAGCTTGCTGGAGTGAAGTGAGGTATCTGCTTGATTGGCAGTTGTGAGCATTCAACTAGCTCATGTTGTAGACATTGTTTCTCCTTGTGTAGGCATCCATTTGAAGTGAAATTTGGTTTGTTGAAAAGCTCTCGGTGTCTACTACAGGTCTAAAAAAGCTCACTGGAGTTCTCTGCATATGCTCTGAGTAAGAGCATTTTTGGTGTGCAGAGGTTAAAGAAGGATACCTGTGGAGGTCATTCGCGCTTCATCGTTGCTTAGGGGTTGAGATACTTCCCCATCATGTGTATGTGTCTATGTGTGTGTATGTGTCTATTTGTGTATGTGTATATGTGTGTATGTGTCTATGTGTGTATGTGTATGCATGTATGTGTGCATAGGTGTGTGTATGCATTATGTATGCATCTGTGTGTGTATGCATTATGTATGTGTATGTATGCATGTATGCATATGCATTATGTATGCATATGTATGCATGTATGTGTATGTGTGTGTATATCTCTCTCTATGTGTGTGTGTGTGTATGCATATATGTGTGTGTATGTGTGTATGTATGTGTGTGTGTATGTGTGTGTGTATATGTGTGTCTATGTGTGTATGCATGTGTATGTGTGTGAATGCATCATTATGTGTGTATGTGTCTATGTGTGTATGTGTCTATGTGTGTATGTGTGTGTATATGTGTGTGTATGTGTGTGTGCACGTTTATGTGTATGTGTGTGTGTCTATGAGTGTGTATGTGTTTATGTGTGTGTATGTGTCTATATGTGTGTATGTCTCTATGTGTGTATGTGTATGCATGTATGTATGCATATGTGTGTGTATGCATTATGTATGTGTATGTATGCATGTGCATTATGTATGCATATGCATTATGTATGCATATGCATTATGTATGCATATGCATTATGTATGCATATGCATTATGTATGCATATGCATTATGTATGTGTATGTATGCATGTGCATTATGCATGCATATGTGTGTGTATGCATGTAAGTATGTATGTACACATATGCATATGCATTATGTATGCATATGAGTGTGTGTGCATGTAAGTATGTATGGATGTATGCATATGCATATGCATTGTGTATGCATGTATGTGTATGTGTGTGCATGTCTCTCTATGTGTGTGTGTATGCATATATGTGTGTATGTGTGTGTGTATGTGTGTGTGTATGTGTGTGTGTGTATGTGTCTGTGTATGTGTGTATGTGTGTGTATATGTATGTGTATATGTGTGTGCATGTGTATGCATTATGTGTGCATGTGTGTATGCAACATTGTTTGTGTATGTGTGTATATGTGTGTATGTGTGTGTGTGTCTATGTGTATGTGTGTGTGTGTCTATGTGTGTATGTGTGTGTGTATGCATATGTATGTGTGTGTAAGTGTGTGTGTGTGCGCATACTTTTCTTCAAGTAGATGTGCCTCTCTCTCTCGTGTGCTCTCTCTCTCTCTCTCTCGGCTTCTTCTTGCTTGTGTCCAAATCTTGGCACAAATCTGTCCGTAGAAATCAAAAATTTTTTTTTACATTCCAGAGCGTCGCATATGCTTCGCTCTTCAGTTTGCCAAGGTCGCTAATCACATCGCTAGTCAGCGACGTTATTTGTGACGCTCTAAATTAGCTTCGCATAAGCAACGCTAGCATCGCTTATGCGACGAGTGTCGAAAAAAAAAGAATAAAAAATTGTACCGTCGCTCATGCGACGACAGCATCGCATAAGCGACAGTACCCGTTTTTTTTCAATTCGGGGGCGTCGCTATGCCCCTATTTCTTGTAGTGATTAAATGTAAAAAATTACTACAATATATAAAAATTATAAATATAGACTATTAATTTGTGTACCTTCTGCTGAGCAAATGACTCCTGAAGACGTAGTTGTCTACGAAAAAACTGCCACGTCTCAGGTGGTATGTTAGGTCGCCTCTTATATTTTTCCACCATACAATATCTTCTGTCAATTTAATCTCAAACAGAAAGAAAATCAGAATACATACACATATATACACACACATACACATACACATACCCACATACACATATACATGCAAACATATATGCATACATATATGTATACATATACACATATACATACATATAACATAAACACAAATATACATATCCACATATATACGTACACACACATGCATGCATATACACTTATTCATACAAAATACATGCATTTATCCCACAATAATGTGTAGTTGTGTATATGTGAATATATGTCTATGTGTAATGTGTATATGTGAATATGTGTAAATATGTATATGTGAATTTTTTTGTGTATGTGGATAATCAAATTATTAATATCAAATACCATTATTTGTAGATTCTGATCAATCAGATGGAACTTCACCACCATCTCCTCATCGTGCAACGACTATATACTGTAAGTATATGAAATATTTAATTTTAAATATATCAAACATATATTTTAAATATCAACCACCGTCCCCCTATTTCTTGTAATGATGTTTGTAACATAGGCGATGGGCCCCAAGGTAAAGGGAGGCAAAGAAAAATGGATGCAATTTTCAAAGAGAAGGAAATGACATCGCTACTGAATTATCCATGTGCATTTATGCTAGTATAAGGGCTGATGTAAGGCTCATATGTTGTAGTGTTTGAATTATAGAGCTCGATGCTTAACATTGTTTATCATATTATTATCTTGTTTGTAATACATGAAGAATATTTTGTTCTTTAATTTGCTAAGCTTTGTTTTCTTGTGAATGATTGTTTCTTATTGTCGCTCAATATCCTAAGCATAATATGAAGTCAAACCTAAGTACTTTGAGTGAAATGTTCTTCTTGGTTCTCCTAATTTTTGACTCTAGTTCTTGAAATGTTACAGAAGTTCAAGTTTGCCAACATCGATATATCTACATCTTGAGAATACAACATGAACGAAAGAAAGGAGAAAATAACACTACGTACATGCAGCTTTGCATCGGTATATTTATTGCGATATTATTGGTTAAGATTTCAATCATCCACAATTTACTAGAGTGGTTCATAATTCATGAGTAGTTTCTTACATCGATATAGGTGTCATGATATTTGGAGAGCTCCAAAGAGAAATTTTAAAAATATTGAAAAAAAAACAACATATTGGGTGTCATTAGCTAGTATGAATATGATGTTTGATATTCAAGAACTCTCTTCATTAATTCACCCTTGGAATCATCGACATGCACAATAGAAAAAGGTAAAAGAACTCTCTTCATTTATTCACCCTTGGAATCATCGACATGCACAATAGCAAAAGGTACTGAACTTATATTTTTTTCTGGTGTCAAAAACATATGTCTACTTCTTAATTGAGACTTCAATTAGATTACTATATATTTATTCAGAGTGAAATTATGCAAGAGGAAAATTTGAACAAGTTCCTTTAACTTTTTTCCATCAATCTAAAATTGTTTGGAGTTTCAATCCCCCCATTTTAAATCGTTAGTCATAATTGTCAATGTGTGCATAACATCCTAGTTTTTGTAGTTGCAAGGTGATTGTTAAAAGAAAAATCAATGGAAAACTATGGTAAATCACAAATATCTTTCATACCTTCATCCATTGGTGTCAATATTCTACCCACATAATGCCTTCATTCATAAAAAATGTTATTATGAAAGTATTATTGTAATTAATACACACGTAGCACATGATCTCATTACATAAATTTGTAATTAACGTTTTCCAACAAACTCTCAAATTACTCTTACAAGTCTCATTGCCAGCAGAGTGCTTCTTTCATGGGAGCTGGACGTAAGACCGAAACATACAAAGGCCTTCATTCTCCTTCCTCTGGGGCTAGCCGTCCTCCTTCATCAGTGCTCCTGTTCTTGAACCTTTCGGCGAAGGAGCTTGCTGCTATGATTTTTGGTTGTGACCATGCGACTTACAATGAATGCGTCACATAGCTTCTATTTGGTATACTTTATCTATCCTCTTACTTTCTATCACAGATATATGTCTCTCCCTTTAAACCATAATGCATCATATCATGGTTTGGATTTCTCATTTTGAGATTCCACTATGCTTTGGATAGTATGTTTTTCCACATCCTGGTCATATGGAAACCATCTCCTTTTGTGCCCTTATTTCTCTCTCTCTCTCTCTCTCTCTCTCTCTCCCTCCACATATTACTGCATGTTCATGTGTGTGTATGTTTTTGGTATGGATTTCATGCGAATGCAGAGAAGAATGCTGAATCTAAAGCTTACTTGGAATCCTGGGCTTGGTTTTATTTACGGATGTCCTTATGCATGAACAGTAGCCACAGAATGCCTTCACTCATAAAAAATGTTATTATGAAAGTATTATTGTAATTAATACACATGTAGCATATGATCTCATTATATAAATTTATAATTAATGTTTTCCAACACACTTTAAAATTACTCTTACAAGTCTCATTGCCAGCGGAGTGCTTCTGTCATGAGAGTTGGACGTAAGACTAAAACATACAAAGGACTTCATTCTCCTTCCTCTGGGGCTAGCCGTCCTCCTTCATCACCGCTCCCATTCTTGAACCTTCCGACGAAGGAGCTTGCTGCTGTGATTTCGGCTGTGACCATGCGACTTACAATGAATGTGTCACACAACTTCTGTTTGGTATACTTTATCTATCCTCTTAATTTCTATCATAGATATACGTCTCTCCCTTTAAACCATAATGCATCATATCATGGTTTGGATTTCTCATTTTGAGATTCCACTGTTCTTTCGATAGTATGTTTTTCCACTTCCTAGTGCTATGGACACCATCTCATTCTGTGCGCTTATTTCTCTCTCTCTCTCTCTCTCTCTCCCCCTCCCTCCACATATTACTGCATGTTCATGTGTGTGCATGTTTTTGGTATGTCTTTCATGCGAACATAGAGAAGAATGCTGAATCTAAAGCTTACTTGCAATCCTAAGCTTGAATTTATTTTAGTGATGTCCTTATGCATGAACAATAGCTTGATCATTAGCTTTTGTGCATGTCCAGGCCTTTGAGCTTCTCATATCAGCTATGTAAAGAATGTTCGACCAGGGATGCCACTATTTTTGTTTAATTACATTGATAAAAAGTTGCATGATATTTTTGAGGCAGACAGCTATGGAGAGATGAGCATCAATCCATATGCCTGGACTGATGGGAAGCAGAAGACACAGTTTCCAGCTCAGGTTCTTTGCAATAGTAGGAACATGAAGAACATCAGCCAATACCTTCTTATCTCCAAGCTTGATATCTCCAACATGCTCAATTGCGTGTTGAGTTTCATCACCGGTCTCCACACATCCTTTTCCATTGGAGCTTGTAGCTTTGTGAATAAATCTTCTTGGCATGTCATATGGTTGCTGCAACCTGAATCTATGAACCATTTGTGATCATCACTTCTCGAGTTGTTGTATGCATGCTTCATGGCAAGCATGGTTTGCTTGTCTCCTTCACTTGATGTACTCACATAGTTATTTTGGCTCCTTTGGTTGCCTCCATTCAGCCTTCCATTCTTTTGCCAACAATCATTTGCATAATGTCATAGTTTACCACAATGATAACATGTTATACCTTTATGAGGATTGTATGAAACTCGACCTCTTCCTCTATTTCTTCCTCGACCTCTTCCATGTGTGTTGTCATTTGAGTTGTCCTTGGTGTCCTCCGTGTTGTGTTGGCTGAAATTTGTGTTGTTGTAGCTTCTTCCTCTTCCTCTCGAGCCTCCTCTTGAGTTCCTTCCTCTACCTCGACCTGCATATAACATTTGACTATGGTTGTCCTTACCTCTACTGCCTTCTCCTTGTTGAGCAACCTCTTGAGCCACAAGATTCGGTATAATCTCCTCGAATGTTGGGAGAGGATCTCTATAAAGAATGTTTGTGATGAGGGGCTTCTACTTTTCTTCACTCCTCAAGCCATTGAGGGCTGTTTGGATGATGTCTTCCTCTTCTATCTTGCATCCAACTGATGCTAGCTAATCACAAAGCTCCTTGATCCTCAATGTATACTCACTAATGCTTTGGTTTGAGCTTTTCTTCATGTTGTTGAGCTGGTTCTTGAGTTGCATCTCCGAGACCATTGCTGAGGTAGCATACACCTTCTCCAATGCTTCCCAAACTTCCTTGGCTGTTTCTAATCTTTGCACATGACCAATCATAGTGTTAGAAAATAACTTGTGAGATGAGGAACATCACCCTTTGATTCCTCTCTTCCCAATCAACAAATTGTCTCCTTTACGCGGGAGTAATGTTGGATCTTGAAGGTCCACTATGTGAAGAGAGATGGTGGATGCAATCCAAAGATGAGTAGGTGCCGCTACAACCAGCTTCACACCAGCCACTGAGACTTCAGAGTTGATTAGTAGACCCTTTGAGCTTCCTAAATCCACCAAAATATCAGCCAAGTACTTTGGAACATGTATCCCAAAAGTTTAAGTCAAGACCGACAAGTTGCGAAATGACTAGCTCCCAAAACTTGCTATTTTTGGACATACACCTGCTGGAAAAAATGAACAGTGCTCTCAACCTGGAAGGAATTAGAAAAATTCCTTTTGGGCATAGCAAATAGACTTAGCAAGCTTCCTATTCCAAGTTAAAACACTTCAAATGATGGACTGAGCACTGAGAACAAGTTTCATCAAGTTCTGGAACATTCCCACAATTCTCGGGGCTCTGCAGAGATAGACCAGTAAGCAGTAAAATGCAGATATCTCCAAAAGTATAAATCTAATGACCTTGAAAATTTATAGGTACAAACTAGACAGTGAGAGCTATCCAACGCACTTTAAAACACTGAAAAATGTTCAGTAAAACTCGAGATATGACCTTCTGAAGTTTACTGCTCTGAGTGAGTATAGCAGAGAACAAAACAGAGAGGTAGATGATAATAAATGTATAGATTCACATATGATTACAACCACATTGGCAATGAATCTTTGCACAATGGGAGTAGAATGATAGAGCTATGGAGTAAGCTCTTCAATCTCTACAAAATGACATGAAGTGGTCACGTACAAGGCTTGCTAATCGCCTCTTTCCTTCTTGCTCCTTTTATAGCAATTCTTGGAGGGAGTTTTGAATTCGAATTCGAATGGCTCCACCTAAAAGTGATCCCCAAAGTTAGGAGAGATTCCCTCAGCTCAAAAATTCGTGATTTTGGTAGTTGGAGCCCACGAATTTGCTTTTACATCATGGATGAGGTAAGCCATCCTTTTACTTTTTTCTTTTTTCCATTTACAAGAGATAAAATGTACTCTTTTACAAGAGGTGTTCACATGACTACTCATGTGACTTACAAATGAGGATAATATCAAGCATATCAAGCATGTAGGCTTGGGCAAAATGCACCAACAGCTCCCCCTCAAGCCTAACATGCTTGGCCTCCAAATAAGTCTTCAATTGTCCTTGATTTCCTGCAAACCAATCATCAACTTGAATCTACTTAATTTCGTACCATCAAGAGCTTTCGTCAACATGTCTGCACATTGCATATCTGTAGAGACGTAGGATAGTTGAATATCCTCGCTCATTAGCTTCTCCCTTACATAATGGTAGTGGACTTCAATATGCTTGGTTCTAGCATGGTATACCGGATTAGCTGCTAGATGTAGTGAGCTTGTGTTGTCACCAAAAATGTGAGGTGTTGAAGAATGAAGTCCAAGATCTGTGTACAAAGATTTTAACCACATGATTTCTTGAGTTGCATTAGCCAAACCTCTATATTCAGCTTCAGTAGAAGATAATGCCACGGTTGGTTGCTTCTTCGATGACCAAGAAATGATTTTTGAACCTGCAAATGATATATACCCTGATGTGCTTCTTCTATCATCTTTAGATCCGGCCCAATCTGCATCTGAGTAGACCTTTAGCTCAATATCTGAAGTATATGAATAGAACAAACCTTCATTCATGGTCCCCTTTAGGTACTTGAGGACTCGCTTGGCCGCTTCCATATGTGGTCTTCTCGGCTTATGCATAAACTGACTCAATATGCTAACACTATAGCATATATCCACCCTTGTGAGTGTTGCATAGTTCAAACTTCCAACCAAGCTTTGATAGCTTGTGATGTCTTCAATTGGCTCTCCTTCATAAGCACTAAGCTTATGATTTTGCTCCATAGGTGTACCTGCACACTTGGTATTTTCCATCTTGAACTTGACGAGCATGTCATGGACATACTTCCTTTGTGTGATGTATATACCTGAATCTGTGTAGATCAACTCCAATCCAAGAAAATAGTGAGTGGTCCGAGGTCACTTATTTTGAACTCCTCCTTCATTTGACTCTTTACCTGTTTGATTCCTTCAAGATCATTGCCTGTGATAATAATATCATCAACATACACACATAAATAGATCACTTCAGATCCATTCCTCTTTATGAACAAAGAGGTATCCGCCTTGCTAGCTTTGAATCCTTGGTCCTGCAAATAAGTAACCAATCTGAAATTCCAAGCTCTTGGAGCTTGCTTCAATCCATACAAAGCTTTCTTTAGTTTGCATACATAGTTAGGATGATGTGCATCCTCATATCCAGGAGGTTGTGCCATATACACTTCCTCAGAAATCCATCCATTCAAGAAAGCATTCTTTACATCAAGTTGATAAAGATTCCAATTTCTAGATGCAGCAAGACTAATGAGAACCCTAATTGTAGGCATTTTTGCAACAGGAGAGAAAGTCTCCTCATAATCAATACCATGGGTTTGAGCAAACCCTTTAGCAACTAACCTTGCTTTGTGTCTATTTATACTTCCATCTGGATTCTTCTTGATTTTGTATATCCATCGAGATCCGATTATCTTCATAGATGGCTTGTTAGGTACAAGCTCCCAAGTGTCATTCTCCTTCAAGGCTTCCATTTCTTCATCCATTGCATCTCTCCAAGCTTTCTTGCTTTGTGCTTCTTCAAATGTGGTAGGTTCTTCATTGGTTGAATCCTTTGCAATGTAGATTGAGTGCTTGGTGACCAAAGAAGTATCATAACCAAACCTCTCTGGTTTCTTCTTCTCCTCGAAGACCTTCTAAGTGGTTGATGTGAGCTCTCGGGTCCATATGTAGCATCCTGCATCTTTGCTTTACCTTTGTTCTTCCATAGCTTTAGTCTTTCCAAGTCTTCTAGGTCGATCTCCGAATCACTTTCTTCAATCTGCTTTGGCTCCTTTGGTTGAAGTGATGGAAAATCTTCATCCAAGTCATATGGCAGCTTCACTTTCCTGTCATCATCAAACCATGATTTGTTTTCATCAAAAATTACATCTCTACTCACAGAAAATCCTTTATTGGTTGGATTGTACAATCTATATCCTTTTTGGTTTTGATCATAACCAATGAATACACACTTCTCTGCCTTGGGATCCAATTTCCCTCTTACTTGAGAAGGAATGAGAGCATAGGCTAAGCATCCAAAGATTTTACAATGCTCTAGACTAGGTCTTCTTCCATTCCACACTTCATATGGAGTGGTTTCCATCTAGTGACTTAGATGGAAGTCTATTTATGAGATATGTGGCTGTCGACACAGCCTCTGCCCATAGGTAGTTCGGCAATCCCTTTTCGTTGAGCATGGACCTTGCAGCTTCGACGATAGCTCTATTCCTCCTCTCTGCTACACCATTGAGTTCAGGTGTATACCTTGTAGTGACTTCCCTTTTAATGCCTCTTTCATGCAAGAAGGCATCAAATTCAGAAGAGAAGTATTCTCCTCCACCATCTGATCTGAGTCTTTTCAAAGTCCTACCTGTTTGATTTTCAACAAGAGCAATATACTTCTTAAAGCAATTAAACACTTCATCCTTGTGCTTCATGAAAACAGAATGGTCCACCTGCTACAATCATCTATGAAAGACACATAATATCTTGAGCCTGATATAGATGGCTCCTTACTTGGACCCCACACATCCGTGTGCACTAGATCCAAAGGATTTTGATACATATATCCTTTCTTATTGAAAGGTTGTCTATGAGCCTTGCCGAGTTGACAAGCTTCACACTTATAAATCATGTGTTGCCTTGTGATATTAGGCAAACCAAGTACACTTTGGTCCCTGCAAATCTGTTTGAGTGTCCTCTCACCAATGTGAGCAAGCCTTTTGTGCCATATCTCCAACTCTGTTAGAGTTTGAGATCCATAGCTAAACAAAGCTATGTTCTTTGTATCTTCCACTTCAAAAGTGAAAAGCCTTCCTGTCTTTTCTCCTTTGGCAATCCTTCGAAAGCCTTGCCTTGGGTCTTCAACATATGCTCCAAATCGATTGAATCTAACCTGCAATCCTTTTTCAACAATCTGTCCAACACTTATTAAATTTTTGGTAATTGTAGGGACATACAAGACTTTGCTTAAGAGGTTCATATTCCCATCTGATGTCTTCACATTACCTATCTTCTCCACTGAGTGCTTTGTGTCATCTCCTGTCTGCACTTCATGCTTGTTATGAGGATCTTCCAAATCAGAAAGTAAAGCCACATTTCCTGCTACATGGTTCGAGCATCCCGAATCAATGTAAAATATGTGATCATCATCCTTACCCTTCTTCGTTGATAGATTCATAATCAATAATGAATCTTCTTGACTTTGGTCCTCTGCATAGTTA